>CM018696.1:69172876-69568537 GCA_009363875.1 Mikania micrantha
ACAAATTTATAAAATAGAGGTAACTTTATATAAATGTAACCAACTTTCAGCTTTGTTCCAATTAGGTCACTCATACTTTTTTGTTTCGATTAAGTCACTCATATTTTTTTGTTCGATGAAGTTACTCCTACTTTTTTTTGTTCCGATTAAGTCACTGTACTTTAATTTTGTCTCAATTAGGTCACTCATATGAGTGACTTAATCAGAACAAAAAAAGTATGAGTGACCTAATCAGAACAAAAAAAGTATGAGTGACTTAATCGGAACAAAAAAAGTACGAGTGACTTAATCGGAAAAAAAAGTATGAGTGATCTAAGTGGAACAAAGCTGAAAGTTGGTTAATTTGTATGACGTTTTCTCATTTATAAAATATTAACATTAAATGTTATATTTTCTAGCATTCTTTGTTTTTATATTAATTGTGATTATCATTGGAAAATGTAATTTTGAGTAAACTTATGAAAATACATACAAATTAAACATTTTTTTTTATGTTTTTTTAAAATTTACGAACCATGGTCCTTTTGTCGCATGCAAAAAAAATTGTTTACGAAAAGGGTTTCTATTTTTTATATGTCTTGGGCCGGTGAAAAGCTTAGGTTGACTCTGATCATCACCATGTCCTATAATTTCATGATTAGTTGGGTGCTACTTAGGGAGTTTTTTTATATTGATTAATAATCTGACATGAATATGAATATTCACTATCTATACATTTATCAAACGTGATAATGAGTGAACAGTAATAATATTAGTTTTTCTAACTTTTTATAGTTTATAAATTAGATTTGTAAAAACTTTTCAAGATGTTATTTAGATGTTTTGGTTGGGGCTTTAGTTTTTTTTTTTTTTAGAGGTCAAAGGTTCGACACTTCATTCTGTGTTATCATTTAGTTTTCAGTTTTCACCCCCCTATATCTCTCTGCCTTCTACTCTTCTAAGAATAACAAAAGAGCCTTAATCCTTTTAATACCCTCGAATTGATCGTACCTGCGTTGGTTTATTCAGCCAATGACAAGAATCAAAGACCTTTGTGGTTGAAATAAGATCTAATATCCCCATCAATGAAACAACCGACTTCATCACCGTGAAAGGAAGTTCCAACAGAAAAGACGCAGGCGGAGAAAACGAGTTGGTGGTCCGGCTGGGATGAACGCTGGTTGAGACGCGTAAATTGTGTTTTGGTTTAGAAAAATTTGACGTCCAGTGAAAGTAAAAATATATTTTTTTAACAGCTAACGCCAAGTACCACTGTTTAAAATGAGTATTTGACACCACCTTCTAAGAGGAAACACACTGTGAAAACCTCTAGCTCAACCTAGAGTATTTTTTTGCTCCAGTCGAGACTCGAATCACAGACCTTCGATTCGGGAAGTCAATGGGGTATTATTAGACTATAAGCCCTCTGATGAAAGTAAAAAAATAAATAATAATTAAATGTTAGGTGGAAATAAAAAAACAACGGAGAGACAATACATAATAACAATAATAACAATATTATTATTATTATTAATTAAAAAAAGATGACAAACAGATTGAAATTGTTGTGGTCAGTATTTGGTATGCGTTTTGATGTTTGTAACACTATCATCGCTATCATGATTGAATACCTATATCGGTATGTTAAATCATAGAACTAATCACATCTTTTTAATCGTGATATATTTGCATTTTTGATAGTATGATCGTGCCTGCGTTTTGATACTCGAAATTGTGACGTAATTCCCGCCGCAACGCGCGGTGAAACCTCCTAGTTTGATACAAAGTTAAAACAAGAATTTCAAACACGAATATTGTATTGTGAGCTGACACTATCACGACTGTAACTGGCATGTTAGATATAAAATTATAAAATTTACTATAAAAGATAAAATATGTACATTTAAATTATCAAACATGACGTAAAATTACTACCTATATACAATTAGAAGATCTATGAACAATAATACTACTTTAATAATAAATAATATAATATTAATAATAATATTATAATAAATTATAATATAAAATTAATAATATTATAATATGAGACTACCTATATAGAATTAGAAGATCTATGAACAATAATACTGCTTTAATAATAATAATAATAACTAGGTTTAATCTCACCGCGCGCTACAACGGGTTTTCACAGTACACTCCCGAAAACGGGTATTATATATCATTTGCAAAATCATAAGTTACATAGCAAAATCAAATCTCTCATCACAAACTCTATACAATTTTATATTATATATATATATATATATATATATATAGGGGGAGGTTCCATAGAAACCTTCATATTTGATAAAACTTAGAAAACTAATCACAATTGTTATTAATGAATTTCGTTTTTCGTTTTTTGTTTACATTTTGTTTTATTATAAGGTTATATTTATTAACAAAAAGAAAAAAAAATAAAAAATATATATGTAATTCAAATTATTACATATTTGTAACTTGTAAACTAAATATATGAGTTACATATACGTAACTTTATTGGTTACATATACGTAATTTCGTGATATATATTTTTTTATTAATTTTTTTGTTTATAACATTTCTAAGCTAATAATAAAAAATCATGAAAAAAAAATTAAAAATTGATTGTTTAGTAGGAGTTTTCTTGGTTTTTTCCAAAGTGAGGAGTTTTCTTTTGAACCCTTTCCTATATTATATAATATATAATATATATATATATATATATATATATGGAGGTATTCAATTAAGAAACATTTTTATGTTAGGAACTTGAGAACACATAATAAACTTGTACATTATGCTTTAAGTTTTGTACATAGAGTGGTTATTTAAAAGGGTAAAATAATAACTTCCCCTAGTTTAAAGGAAAATACTTTTATACCCTTTAAAAATGTGGTTGAAAATTAGTTCCTTTGGTTCTTTCATATTTAGTGGTTCTTAATGGAATAAGTCCCTAATATATATAATATATATATATATATATATATATATATATATATATATAAACATAAAATTATATAAAATCGAAAAAACATTAAGTTTTAGTGGCCATAATCAAAAAACAAAACTTTATATTATATAAAAGTTTTAGTGGCCAAATCAAAAAAAAAAAAACTTTAAAAAGTTTAGTGGCCAAAATCGAAAAACAAAACTTTGTATTATATAAAAGTTTTAGTAACCAAAATCGAAAAACAAAACTTTACTATTAAGTTTTAGTGGCCAAAATCGAAAAACAAAACTTTAATCATATAAAATTTTAGTGGCCAAAATCGAAAAAACAAAACTTTTAAAAAGTTTTAGTGGCCAAATTCAAAAACAAAACTTATATTATATAAAAGTTTTAGGGGCAAAAACCGAAAAAAACAAACTTTAAAAGTTTTTGTGGCCAAAATCGAAAAACAAAACTGTATATTATATAAAAGTTTTAGTGATCAAAATCGAAATAACAAAACTTACTTTTAGTGGCCAAAATCGAAAAAAAAAACTTTATATTATATAAAAGTTTTAGTGTCCAAAATCCAAAAACAAAACTTTAAAAAGTTTAGTGGCCAAATTCAAAAAACAAAACCTTATAATATATAAAGTTTTAGTTGCAAAATAGAAAAAACAAAACTTTAAAAGTTTTAGTGGCCAAAAATCTAAAATACAAACTTTAAACTGCCTTTTAATATATATATATATATATATATAATATTAATAATAATATTATAATAAAATAATAATAATATAAATTAATAATGTTATAATATGATATATAAAAATATATTATTATTAACAACTAATATTAAAAGAATATAATAATAATAATAATATAATATTAACAATATATTTTAGTTATAATAATAATAGTATAAAATAATACAATACTACATTAATAATATAAATAATAATAATAATAATAATAATAAAAAATTAATATTATTATAATATCAGACTACCTATATACAATTAGAAGACTATGAACAGTAACACTACTTTAATAATAATAATAATAATATAAATTAATAATACTATAATATGATAATTTAAAAATAATTATTATTAACAAACTAATATTAAAATAATATAAATAATAAATATAAAAATAATATATAAAATATCACAATAGTACTTAATAATATAATATAATATTATATTAATAATAATATAAAATAATAATAATAATATAATATATATATGATAATATGATAATATAAAAATATAAAAATATATTATTATTAACAAAATAATATTAAAATAATAAATAATAATAATAATAAAATAATAAATAATATAATATTAATATAGTAATAATAGTATATAATAATAATAATTTAATAATAATAATATTATATACAATATAATAAAAATAATTATATTACAAAAATATTATAATGATTATAAATATATTATAATATTAGTATAATGACATTATTGTAATCTAATTTTTAATCGTTTACGTTTAGGTTCATAGTTTTTGAAGATTTTACGTCTAAGTGTGTTTTGGTTACTGTTTTGGCATTAGGTTTTTTTACGTTGTAAGTATAATAATATTATAATCGCACTTATGCTTCGGTTCATGTTACTTGAAAATGAAGGTTGCTTTTACAATAAAGTTCGATGTTTTGTTTTGAACAAATTGACAGCCGTTGTAACCGTTTTATTTTGTTGTTTTGATATTCACGATGACACCATCCCCGTTATGATCGAATAGTTATGTTAACATAGCGATATAACTTGACCCTTTTTTTTTTTGCATATTGTGTAATGCAAGTTTTAGGCAATTTTTATTTTTACTATTATTTTTAAAAAATTTTACGTAAAAATTTTCCGACACAATAAGTATTCTAAGTTTCGATTTTTGAAACTATATTTTTATCATGTTAAATAAAGATACCGCCGCAACGCGCGGGCGCCGGCAACCTTAGTTCTTTATAAAATACTGATTTTGACATAAAACAATAAATTGTTGAACAGACCCTCAGCAAACGCTACACATGAACCACAAATGCGACTTATTTGTGAAAGGCGTTTGTGGGTTCTTTTCAAAATTGACATGAACTAAATTTATAATTTTTATATAAAAAAATTAGTTTCTGGTAAAAATTAAAACCCCCGTGACAAATTCAAAATTGATTCACTTCAAGACTTTGAGTTTTTTAAAGTAGATGTGGGCAAGGAAACTGGTTTCGTAACAAGATCCGACTACCCTACCCGAAGCCGGAACCAAAACCGATCTTCCCTGAACCGGCAGGTACAAATGATTCTAGTTTCTCAAAAAATAATAAACAAAACCGGAATTGCTGGATCAGTTCCAATTCTAACCTACAAAAAACGAAAACCGAACCTAGAAAAGCCGGTCAAAACCCGATCAAAATACTGAACTAACTAAAACCGATTTCATCTCTGCCTAGTTCTTATTATTTATTTTTTTATTACAATCAAAACGATCATACTTGAAACCGACGGGTTTGCACCTGTATTATGATTTGTAATTCGTGAATAATAGTCATCTTCTCTACCCCATTTCTTGAAGATGGGCCTCCGCTTAGTCTGCTTTGTGGTCCAAGAACTGTAAAAGACCTCAACGAAACTAAAAACTAAAAGAAGCCCAACGCCCCAACTTAAGCTTTTTACAACTTTAAAAGTGGGTTTTTGGCCCAGCTTCGGTTTAAGAAATGTATTAAGACCTCATCCTCAAGTAACTTGAGGTCTAGATGTGTTCATCGGGTCGGATAATGAATTATTCAAGTTTTTCAAATCGGGGCTTTTGGGTTTGAAATTTTATATAGTCTGTACGAAACCCGATCCGAATCTCAAAATATATGATCCGACCCGAAAAAACGAACAACCCGTAAAACCCAAAAATTTACATCCGAACAGCCTGAATAAACCTGTTTTATTCGGGTTATTCGGATATCCGACCCGAAAAAACTAGTTTTTTGCATATCCGAAACCCGACCCGAACCGAAAATCCTATTATCCGACTCGAACAACCCGAATAACCCGAAATAGATTTCGGATGAGGTTTTTTCGAGTTTCGGATACGATTTGGATTTCGAATTATTTCGAATTTCGGATATTTTGAACACCCTTGCTTGAAAATGAGGTATTAATACTAGAGGTGGGCAAAAAACCTGAAACTAGGGGAGTTCATCGGATCGGATAACGGTTTATTCGGATCGGGTTGTCCGGATTTGAAAATTTTAAGACCTTATCCGAAACCCGATCCGAATTCGAAAATTTTCTATATGATCCGAATATATCCGAATAACCCGAAAAACCCGAATAAACCTATTTTTTATCTGAATAATCCGAACAACCCGAATAAACAGGGTTTACTGGGGTTATTCGGATTGAATTCGGATATCCGATCTGAATAAAGGGGATTTTGGATATCCGATATCCGATCCGATCTGAATTCGGAAAACGGATGTCCGATCCGAATCTATCCGAATATCCGAATCTTTGATTCGGTTCGATTTTTTCGGGTTTCGGATACGATTCGGATTTCAGATTTTTTCGGATTTCGGATTTTTTGAACACCCCTACCTGTAACAGGAACCGAAAGCCGAACCGAAGCCGGTTGTACCCGAACCAGTGGGTACACGCGGTTCCAGATTCTCAAAGAAAGCATAACCGAAACCGGAAAAAATGGGAACCGGTTCCACCTTTTTCCGGCCAAACCCGAACCGGAACGGCCAAAACCCGAACCGGAACCGGCCAAAAACTGGTGGGAACCGATCAAAAAGCGGAACCGAAATCGAAACCAGTTGTTGACTTTGTTGACCGGAACCGGTTTAATAAAACCGGTTTGCCCACATAGAAAAAAATCTAGTAAAAAAACAAAAATCATGTACAAAAAGAAGCCTAGTACAAAAAATATAAAACAAAAAAAAATAGTATAAAAAATAAAAACTTGTACAAAAATAAGATGCATGTCTAAATTATTATTTACTCATTTTTTTGCATTTCACATGTCAAACTTATATTGATTCATAATTCTTAAGCAAAAATCTCTTCGTATTTGATTATTACCATTTAATTATATATATATAGACGCCGGTCGTTTGAACTGTCGTAAGAACAAATCTGAACCGTCAAAATTCCCTAAGATTTAATATTGACAGTGTAAAATAGGCAGTTATGCCATTTACCCATCAGATTTTAGCAGTTTTACCAAAACCTCCCAAATTAAACATGTGTCATCGGCTACCCTAAAATCCTCAACCGCCTGAATTCCCCACTACGTATCATTGGCATTCATCTTATCTCGCCATCCTCACATAATCTGATGTTCACATGATGTCATCACCTCTACTTAATCGGTCGTCATCACGAGCTCATCAACCATTACACTCGTTAAATCGGTCATTAAAGCTACTCAATCGTCCTTCACCCTGATCGTGAAAGGGTAGAATTGAAGCAATCAACTACACATTTGAAGACGTGTTCTCCATCATCATCATCCCCCTCTTATTTGATTTGATCTTTTGGGTTTCTTAGTTCTCTAATCATTCAAAACCAATTGGATGTAAGTCAAATCTCTTAAATAAGTTGATTTACTTATTTAAATATGAAGAATTGCAAATTTTCATTCAAAATAGTTATGTTTGTGATTAAATTAGGTTTTTGTTACTTTTAAATACAAATTGGGGATTATTTTGTTTTGCAGTTTTTTAAAACTAAGTGGTGTTTAAAAATAATTGAACGTGTGGAGACAAAGGAAGATTTTCCAATGTGAAGCAGGGGGTGCCATGCATAGAAACAAATATGTAAGTGCTAAATTTATCGTTCCTTTTAGGATGACAAGATACACTTGAATAATCACAATGATGTGCATGCTTCTTTTGTTTAAATTTATTAATTATTTTGTAATGTTCTTCGTAATCTAATGAAATTGCATTTTGCTTAATTGCACAAATCTCAGTGCTTTAACATGAAAGTAATTTCTGTTTGATGAATTTTTAGTACAGCTAAATATACAATGTTTATAAATATATACCATGCTAAAGAAAAGTACACAAAACAAACTAAACCATAAAATGTGTATATTAAGTATTAACTACCACTTAACCACAACCTATTTCTTACTTCCTTTGGCACCTGATCAGACAACTGCATAACCTAGAAGGCGCAACTCAGACCATCAAAGGTATAGTGGTACGCAATTTACGTCTTTCCATTGCAAGTAGCCAAACACATAACCTTTACATGGTGCAGATATCTTGAAGGGGACATTAAAACATTCCCAACCATGAACTCATTCACAAGGATGATGGAGATGATGAAACTAAAGAGGTAATTGATTAGTTTGATTTCTTGAATTGCTCTCATTCAGCACACCCAATCATTGTTTTAAATTGTTTGCAGCTATTAATGTTAATTAGTTTAAATTTAGCTAGAATTATAAGTTGAAGTTTTACTTAGGATTTAGTTTTGATTTGAGTTTAACTGGGCATATTTTGTGAAAGGATATGAAGATGTACATGATAATTTACATTCATGCTTAAAAACAGCTTCATTGGTTTGCAATGGAATTTTTTTGTTGTTGTTTTCTTAAATCATGCAGCAAAATGGCATTTAGCTAAGAGGATTGGCAACTTAGATGTGTTGTATTCTTTGTTTTGTATTACCGTGCAGACGTGATGAATGTATGTATGGTGTTTTTTTGTTGTAATTTTTATTTGTTATACACTTATTTTCTTAACAAATAATTTTTTTACTTAGAATTCAAATAAAAATTCTTATGTGATTATGACGTTTAAATACCCGGCCACCGGACGGCTATAAAACTAGTTACAATTGTTTGAAGGGAGGAATACATTAGTTTGTATATTAAAATATTATATTCTTAAATTATATAAACTTTTAAATTTTTCAAATCATTATTCAATTTATTTCAAACATACAAACATACCTAGTTCTTTAATTTCAAAAATTCTTTAAGAAAAATTAAAATATGTAAGAGGTTTTTAAATTTTACAAAGTTTATTATAGTTTACAAATTTTATACATTTAAAAAATTAATTCAATTTTAGTAAAGGAAAAGGGAAAGCTAAAAAAGAGTAGGTCAATATTGAATGGTCTTTGACTTCTTTTTATAAAAAACTGAAGTTCGAGTCTTCCTGGTAGCAATTACTTATATATAAGCCAAGGGTTTTTTCAATATGAGTTTGAATGTTGGGATCAAGCTGACCATTTGCCGAATAGTTCTTACTTTAACGGTTAAAAAAAATTATTAAGGGGCCCTCATATCACTCTTTTCCTCGACAGTCAACACAGATGTCTGTCCCATCAACCCCACCAACGTGGTCATGTAATACGGTCAAAGTTTGTACCCATATGATTTAGGTAGGGGTAAAGTGTGTATTATTCTATCCCTCATACCCCAATCATAATGAGATTAAACCGGGTAAGTTTGTTGTTTGTTGTATTTTGTGTTACGATATACCAACCAACGTGTGATTTATTTATACTCTAAACATTGGGACGTTGCACGTTAGTAATCAAATTGTCTTATTTTTACGTTTACACTTTAGATTACAATGCTTCACTTTTTTACATTTTTATTTTTTTGACTTTTATGTGCTTTAATTTGTTTTTTATGTTTTTTTAATGTCTTTTTCAGGTTTATCTTTTGTTGAATATTATGTTTGTCATGAGTTTGTGTTTGTATTTAGATTTCTTGATGATGGCTTTTACGTCGATGTATATTTTTTGGTTTATGATGTGGTAACACCTACTTTTACTACAAGTGTACACTTCAAAGATCATGTGTCCAGATAAAAATATACTTCTTAAATTTTCAATCGTGGTTTCGTTTAGGACTTTACGCCTTTATGAGACGCGTTTTGATATTCGGATTTGATACCACATTTTGGTAATCTAAATTGCTACCATTAAACAAGTAATGAGGAGCTTTTTTTTACACTTTGCGTTGAGGTACATCGGCGTTTTGATGACGGAATAGCAAGGGCAACGTATTGGGGGTGAACAGTTAGCATATCTTAAAAAGACAAAGGCAATGTTTTCAGAACCGGACCGGACGTCGAACCGGTCTCCTTACCGGTCAGAGGTCCGACCGGACTTAAAAACCGGATGATTTTATGAACATTTTAAAAATATATATATGTAAAATAAAAAAAATAAAAAACCGGTTCAACCACCGGTTTTCCGGTCCGACCACCGGTCGCCGGTTCAACCGGCCAGTTATCACAAAAACAATTTTGAACGTAGAACCAGACCGCTATGCCTTCTGAATCCCGGTCCGACCGGCCGGTCCGGGTTTGAAAACACTGGATAAAGGTTAAAGAAATAGGCGTCAATATACGTTGTTAATAGTAACTTGGTTATAACTTATAAACATTAGTACTGTTCATGTAAATTTCTAAATTTTGGTTATAACTTATAACTTCTAAATTTAGTAACCAATGATATATTGTTCTAATGGTAAGATGGAGGTATGGGAGAAGTGATAGAAGACCCAGGTCATGGGTTCGATTCTTGATCCCACCCGGTTTTACCGGCCTTTAACCGTCGTGCCTTTAGGCGGGTGCTTGGGTCAGTTTTTCCGGGAATTGGTGACTGGTGGGCTTGGGGCTCCGTCCGTCTGGACTAGTGGCCAGCTTGGGCATCCTTTAGCCATTAGGAGCCGCGTACGGAGTACCCGGCATTTGATTAGTTGGCCGTTCAAAATAAAAACAAATAAAAAAAGGAGGTTATAAATTTTATGCGTACCGTATGGGTAGTTTTCATTGAGGTTCCGGTTCGTGTGAGGATTGAACACGCAAATCTATGAACATGACCCATTTTCCTACAACCGTATTTCAAAATCATTTAAGATTAACATACGTAAAAAAACCCAAATGCATCCCCTTTTGGAGGATTTTATAAATATGAATCACATATAAAACATGAATCTCTCCATAGATATCTTCAACATCCCAAATAACCTCAACTAACAGAAGATCAAAACGTAAAATAGTTAAAGATAGAATACACCAAAACACTGGTGGACCAGACTTTCTTCCCTAATTGACTACAAGAAAGCCCAGTCCCTAAAACATTTCTTTGCATTTCTGAAAAAAAAAAACATTTTTTAAGAATAGAATCTATGATGATTCAAGAAGTAACTTTATCAATGGCTCCACAAGTGATCTAGAGACATAACTAGCCATAGATGACATACAAATAACTACCTAAACTTGCAGCAAAAAAAAAAAAAAGATTGCAGTAAAAACCACAAGATTTGCAATAATCAATCACTAGATTCATTCTTTCTTGCTGATTTTTCTGCACTTTTATCCTCTAACAACTTGCCAGACTCATCATCTACTTGAACTGCCTTCTTTTCAGCTTCTTTAGCCTTGAGCGCCTGTAATTTGGCATGATTATAATAAGCAACACCCAAGAAAGCAATCAAGTATCCAAACAGATTAATCAGGGTCACAGTATCCTTGATCACAGACCAAGAAAACGCGATCAACAACCAATCTTTAACAACCCCTGCCACATTCATGGTCAATGCTGAAGTCTTCCCAACAAGCAAGAACACTGCAAGATTCAATGCAAACGCGCACAACGAATTCAACCCGAAAGTAAAGTAATCAAAATGGAAGCTTGAAGTATCCCTCAATTTGGGAAACTCAACCAAGATCCATGGGATTGATAGGAAGGCGAAACAACATGGGGCAACATAATAAAGTGAAGTGATGGGGTTAAACGTGATCCCCTTTGATGTTAACAAGATCTGAATCAAAACCAAACGAGTTGCTTCGAAACAAACAGCACCAAGCTGCAACATTACACCCCAGCTATTGAATTTAGCTTCGCCATAAGCAGCAATTGCAACCCCAAATGAAATTGACAACATGTTCGTCATTGTATCACCTTTAAATCCCTCTTTTTTCAACAAAACACCGATTGAATAAACAGCAACAGGCATCAAGGCTTTGAGCATTTGAATAAACGAAACAGACAGGTAAATGTACGCAGAATTCGAAAGCCATAAGCTAAGGGAGTAAAGCAAACCGATTGGAACGACGGATTTGAGGTATACATCGCGGGTCATCTGCACCGGTTCAACGAGTTTGATGACGTTAACGAGAATGTAAGCCAATGAAGAACAAAACCCCATGTGAATCATGGTGAGTGAAATTGGGAATGGCCAGTCGTACATCTTGCGATCGAGGATGTACTTGTTGTAGACGATGACTGTGAAGCTGAGGAAGATCCAGATGGCGACATAGGTGTATGAGAGAATGATCTTCTTCAATACGCCTTCGCTTAGAGTTCCTTCTTTCCCCATTGTTGTTCGATCGGATTGATTGATTGATGTGGAGAAGAAGGAATCTGGTGTGGGTTCTGGGATCTGATGATGGGTTTTGAAGAGATCCGACTGAATTTAGGGAGGAAGATCGGAAGAATAGGTTGAAAGTCGGTAGTATGTGTTTACAATTAGATGTGTTCAACGAGGGTAGGTTATGCCTGGCTGTAAAGTACACAAAACACTATTTTTAAAACAAAAAAAAAAAAAGTAAATTACATTTTTTGTCCTTCAAATTTAAATAAAACTAGGGGTTAACCCGCGCGTTGCCGCGGTAACCCCATATTAGTACAAAAAACGGTATCTAATCAATTAAAATTATGTCAAAAAATATATTAAGTCATAAAAATCTATCAATATAGATATTGATATTATGTCTGGCAAAAAGGTCGGGTTGGGTAACGGGTCAGAAGGGTTCGGTTCAGAACAGGTGCGGGTCAGAACGGGTTTTAAGCAAAATCAGTTCAGGTATAAATGTATTGTTCTTAAAAAACATCAATTTAATTTAACTTTAGATGTGTTGTATGTAAACAAATAGTCCATTTGGATAGTTTTTAGTGATTTTCTCTTTAAATATGTTATTAATCATTCTTAAATGTTTTAATCCATTGTATATACATACTTTTATGTTACCCGTCTTGACCCGCATTATGTTCAAGTGCTACTCATCTCAATCCATTCAATATTATGATGTTACCAATTTCAACCCATTATATTACAATTGTTTACCCAAAACAACTCATTTCCTTTGACATTGGTAAAAATTGTCACCTCTAATTGATATATAATTAATTATAAGTAGTCGTCTTTTAGACTCATCCTGTTGTGGTAATAGAACCAGGAATATCTAAACATAAACAAAAAACTAATTAAAACGACTGTCAATCCATCCTAAAACAATAAATCAAAACGCATGCAAAAGTTTTGATTATTAGTTAATTAATAATTATTATTTAATTATTATAAAGCAATTAGTATATTAGTATTTTTTTTCCTTTGAACGGACTGGTACGACCACTCTCAAGACGGAATTTCAACCGTCACTTCGAATTTGACGCTCTGGAGTATACGTCCGAACCCACCCCAGGAGGAACCTCACAACTGGGTAAACCCCCTGAACTTGCCTCAGCAAATATGCTTCTGTTCGGATTCGAACCCAAGACCTCTTATATATAATTCAAGAATGTACCATTAGGCTATAAGCCTTTGATTAGTGTATTAGTATTAAATAATAAATTATTTAATTATTATTAATATTATAAAATAAATATTTTTTATTAAAAATTGTTTTTTTTACCCAATCTTGCATGTTATATAATTATTAATATTTAATTAATATTTATAATATATAATAATCATTATTTAATTATTATTAATATTTAATTATTATTACTATTTACTCGCAAAGATGTCGTTTGCCTTTTGTATATATAGTAATTTTACTTTCTTCATTAAAACTAGAATATGGTAGATTGAGAGAACTATCTTTATCATATATCTCAATATCTCATCTCGTTATAAGTGTTCAAAAAAATTGAAATCCAAAACAATCTGAAATTCGAATCGAATCTACAACTCGAAGAAACGATTCGATTTTTTTTTCTGGTTGTTCGGGTGGATTCAGGTCGGATATTCATTTTCCTTGTTCGGATCGGATCGGATATCCGAATTCTAACCTAATAAACTTTGTTTATTCGGGTTATTCGGATGTAAAAATCAAGTTTTTTCAGGTTATTCAGATAGATTCGGATCACATAAAAATATTTTTTATTCGAGTCGTGTTTTGGATAGGACCTTAAAATTTCCATCCGAATAAATCGTTATCCGAACGATGAACATCCTGTACCTCCCTACCTCACAAGATGATAGGAAATATCATATAAGACAAAACTCAAAAGTCAAAACCACTGTGGGATAAGTGATAACACCTTACTGCTTCATTTGTCTCTTTTGGATTTTTTTTGCATTTAGTTATGTTATAATAATTCAATTGTCACAAGCAGATAGCACACAGACAGTTTTACAACTAATAACTCTCTTTTAACAATTATATTCCCTATTGTTGTGAACTAGAAAATTACCCGCGCTTTGCGGCGGGACGATATGATTAGGATTTGTGTGTGAAAATATGAAGTCGTGATTAATTGATTGTGAAGACTGAAAGGTAGATAGAAGACATTATTATGTCTTTATGTTGCATGTATGAATTTAAAAATGTTAATAGAAAAAAATATAAGAAAAATAAAAAACAAAATTGCATGATGTGACATATTTACGAATTTCGTTACGTACGTTGTGTATTAGGTACACAAAAAATATGTATAAAGCTACAACTTGATTTTATAGATCAAAACATATATAAAAAATTATTATACAACGGTGCGATGGTATTTAGTTTGTGTCGGTCTCGGTGTTGTTCCTCACGAACATCATGTCGATCAGTGGCGGAGCTTGGAAAAAAGTTCGGAGGGGGCCGAAGGATTTTTAGGAAGAAAACGGAGGGGGGCCGAAGGATTTTTAGGATGAAAACGGAGGGGACCGAAGGATTTTTAGGAATAAAACGAAGGGAACCGAAGGATTTTCGGACGAAATACTATTATACCGAAACTTCTGAGCGAAAAAACAGGGGGGGCCGGGGCACCCCCGGGCCCTTCTAATCCTCCGCCAGTGATGTCGATGTTAGTTGATATAACTCGCGATTCTATATATTTTCTGAAAATTACAAAAAAATATTTTGAAAAATCAGATCATATATAATATAAGAGATATAGTCTATATGTTAAAAAGCACGTCAAAATGATGTCTTGTGTCGTTCTTAAAAACTATTAAAAAATAAAACAACCAATATGTAGCTAAAATAGTGATTGTAAACATTAAAGTTACGGAGCCCGTAAGCGTATTAAAAAAAAAAGTAAAATATAATGTAGTTAGCGTGATATAATACATAGACAAACTCGGTTTTGATCAATATTTATACCGAAACTCAATTATAAAAAGAACGTTGTAACATTAACTTAGAGTAAATGGAAATACTATATTTAAAGTAATTATTAAAGCACATTGCAACATTAACTCAGAGTACATGAGAAGATCATATTTTAAATGTGGAAAATTTTGGAGATATAAAAGGGGAAGGACTATTATGAAAAATCAGATCGTATATAATATTGGAGATAAACTCTAAACTACAAAACGCACGACGCGACGATATATTCGAAATGATGAATAATTTACGTTGTTGTAAAAAAAATGCTAAGAAAAACAAAGAAAATCGAAATGTAGCTAAAATATCATGTCTTTGTAAAAATTAGAATTACAAAACCTAAAAGCATATTTAAAAAAAATATATACCGTAGTTAACCCGAGTCGAAACATAGTCTGACTTGGTTTTCATTAATATTTATACCAAAACGTAACTCATAAAAGCACGTCACAATACGGAAAAATAATATTTTAAAAATAGAAAAAGAAAATTTGGTAAATTAAAAGAAGAAGGAACTCGAACCCTTGACTCCTTGTCTGCCCAAAACCACATCTACCAACTCCACTAACCTAACATATGTTCCAAATCTTGTATACATAATATATATATTGAATATGGCATCACATATACAAAATACATCCGTATTAAACGTAAAAGATGTCGGTGGCGGTCACACCCGTCGACATTAGTTTTTATTATATAGGTAATTGGTGCTTATATGACCATATATTGTTGTGATACGGACCTAATTAGATTAAATCCAATATGAGTTAGTATAAACAAACAAACATAACTAGTCAAGTTTTACTAATCAGTAGGGTCTGGGATTGCGTGATGAACACAAATCTTACCTTTGATAGTGATAGATAGACTACTTTGAGTCGGGGACTCTTTCGGAGCAGCCTCTCTATCCTAATTGGGATAGGGGTAAGGTTTGTATATATCCTTCCCTCCAGACCCTACTAAAAAGTGGGAATATACTGGGTAAGGTTGTTGTTGTATACAATAGTATAATAATTGGTAACCTCAAACTGTTATTTACCCTCTTCAACTATCATTGGCTTCCCTCTTCTTTCCAATATCTTCAACTACCATTGTCTTCTTTTCATCCCAACCATTCTACCGTGCAAGAAGATAAGGGGTTGAAGTTCGATCAAAATATTATTAAAGCCTTACAAATTTTTTACATTGTCTTCTTGGCAACCTACGATTTTTTTGTGTGTGATATTAATTATATAGACTGTTGTTCCATTACATAACCAATTACAAATAGAAAATTGTGATATGTAGATAGGCACATGTATATATTGTTTTAACTGTGAAAAACAAGACTGGTGTGTGTGATTAATTGCTTCTGTTTTGCGATATCTCTCATACTCACTAGTCATTGGAGATGGGCAAAACAACCGGTTTTGGAATCGGACTTGACTATCCTACCCGAATCGGCAGGTACAGGCAGCTTCATTCTCTCAAAGAAATCATAGCCGAATCTAGAACCAGTTTCAACCGAACCGGAATTACCGAAATCAGTTCCAACTCGACCCAGTCAAAAACAGATTAAAATCCATCAAAATCCGGTCAATAACCCGAACCTAATTGGAAGCCGTTGTATCTCTACCCAGCTCTTGATTTTATTAACAAGACGGAATCGAAGCCTAACCAAATCCAGTGTTTAAAAAAACCTGGTTTACTCATATCTGTTAGCATATTGGATCAGTGCTATATACCAATATTTATATCGTTTTATAACTTTCAACTTACAATTTCTTGTGTATTAAATACAGTATAAATTTTATAATATAATACAATTTACTTTATTTATTTTTATTATAAAATATTTATCTGGTACAATTTAAGTTGGTTTTTATTTTCTTAGAAAAAGAAAACCCCAAGGGAAGCCTATGAGTCAAGTGTTTCATTTAACTTCAATTTTAGCTGGCTTTTATGAATAGCTTAATGATTTTACGGATTAGGTCATCCATAGTGAGACGTGACCCTTACTAAGTGATCAGCTTCAAGCCCTGTTATGCATCCCCCCACCCCCAATTCACAAACATCGTGACTAGGGCGTGACCAGTCTCAAGCGACTGTAGTCATGACATGAAGGAAGAAGAAAGGGGAAAAAAAGGAGGGGGTGATAGAGAGCTTGATGATGGGTGATGATAACACATGTGGTGATAACATGAGGTGATGAGGGGTGTTGGTGTTAGTTGTTTATATGACGCCTACGTAGAGTGATGGGGTTTTACTAATACACATAGCCATATAGATCTATTATTTTTCACACAAATCTTCCTTAATTATTGGTTCTCTTTAAGAAAAAAGACTTCCATTCACCCCATTTGCTTTAGCAACAAATTTTTATTTAGTACTTATTTTCAATTAAATTTGAGGGATTTTATAAACAAACATCTATTCTTAGAAATTAAATAAGGGTTAGGCTATTGTATACTGGTGTACTAATAACAATAACTTTTTATGTTTTATTATACTAAAAAATGTGTAAAAAAACAAGTATACATAATGTATATGTGATGTAATTAATTTGACAACAAATATAATGTATATATAATGAAGATAATGCAGAAACATTAGTACCTTTAAATAATTAACTCTTATTTGAACATGTCAATAATATTTGACTTTGCAATAGTTGACTTTCGAGACGCTATAAACTTATAATACCATTATTCATAGAAATGGTAAGTTGGTAACATTATCATATTTCCAATTAGTAAAATTTTATACTATTTGAAAAATATTAAATTATTATAACAATAAACAAAAATTATATAAAACAAGTGTCACATTTTTTTAATTGCTCCTTATTTTAATTTATCGTACCAGTCTCTTGTTAAATAATTATATTAAATAACAATAAAATAACGTATTTCTTTTCTTTCTTATTAAATAAAACTATTAAAATTAAACTTTTACAAGTTAAATAACAACTAGCAGATGTCTACTCGTCTGGCTAATAAATTTTTAAAGATTTTGTAATAAGTAAAATATTAAATAATTAAAATTATGTATAATTAAATGATTTATTTAATAAAACAATAATATCATTTTTTAAAAAGTTTGTTTGTTAAAATACTTTGTTAAAAATATATATATAAGTGCGTATATTGTTTACGATAGCAAATAGAACGCACTAGGAGCGAACACATAAGAGTCATTATCCAACAATCAAATTCGTAATTGACTATATTAGAAACTACTATTTTTTCTATTAAAACCCAATATTTTTAGACTAATACTACCCAACTTGTGTAGCAAAATGTGTCACTTTTTTAATAAATAGAATGTATCGTGTTCAAATTCATATAAGAAGTATATAATTTGATAATAATTTAGAAATATGATAGATTTGTCTCATTATTTTTTAAATGTGTCATTTCTAGAATGTTCAACAGTTATAATTTGATAATAATTTAGAAATATGATAGATTTGTCTCATTATTTTTTAAATGTGTCATTTCTAGAATGTTCAACAGTTATAACATATATAAGTTTTAAATTTCTAATGGTTTTATAGCCCAACTTAAACCCATTAACTTTTTTTGTTTTTAAGATCTTTGATTCTTATTCTTGCTAGTTAGGGTATATTTGTTTGGTTTTTCTCATAAGGTGTTATCGGATTTCATTCAGACATTTATAGCATATAAAATGAATATTAATACAAATAAAAAGAATACATGTTTAAATAATAAAATATTTTAAAAATTAAAATGTATCAATTAATATTATAGAAATGGTAACTATTTAATTTTCATCTGAATGAAAAACAATAAAAATACAATAATAATAACAATAACATGTGAAAATCAATGAAAAATAACAAAAATCGTATTGTTAACAAGAATAAAACTGATATGATAGTATTCTATCAGTACAAAGATTCAGAAAAGGGTTATTAGTGTGTGTTAATAATAGTATTTTTTTTATTTTTTGATAAAAATATTATTTAAAAAATATGTATAAATCTACTACTCCTAATAAAAGACTAACTCAAACGACACATGTCATTTAACTAGGTTGTCCACATCATTAACATGCCATGTGTCACTTAAATACCTATGCCACTTATGTCATTTTGACTAATGTCACAACCATAGTCAATAATGACTTTAAATAATAACGATCACTTAAATACCTTCCCTAATTTATCTAAAATTAATTATAATTGTGTATAATTGAGATTAATAATGACTTTAAATAATAACGGTTTCCAATTACTAAGCATTTCAAAACATGTTTAATGTCTTTAAAATCATAATTTATTAAAATTATTATGATTATTATAATAATCACTATCAAAAGTTGAATTGTATTTAAGAGATCCGGTTTTTAACATATGGGCAATTATATGTTACACTATTCATAGTGAAAAGTAATGATGGATTAAAACTTATAATTTTAAACAAATATGGAAAAGTTACAAGTACATGCAACAACAAACGTTGTGTTTAAGGAAATTTTTGAAAACGTATAAACAAATTCTTGTGACTTTTAATTTTAATTTATAATGTTTTATGTCATGTATAAGTTGTTATATTAAAGGTAGTTATAAATTATCGTGAACTGCATCTTAACTATATGTCAACCCGTGTGTTACACGGGTTACTAACATAGTAAAATTAATATATATGTATATATATAACATAATATATGTTATGTTAAATTAAATAAGCTTCTTATTCTAAAAAACCTAAGAAAGATTTTGAATCATTATATCATTAATCAAATACTAATGACCACTTTTGTTGGTTTTTATCAAGTTCTCAAACTTATTAAAACGTTCATAACTTTTGCATATGACATTATTTTTTTAAAAAATATATCATAAAAACAACATTTTTTTATCTTCAAAATTAATATAGTGTTGATATTGAAAAAAACTGTTTTTAGTTTATCGCGTCTTTTGTACAGATCATTGTATATTTTGTAATTTGTACAGATCATTATGTATTTTGTGTTTTCTGAACAATTTAAGACATAATAATGTTACATAATACATAATATCAATCAAAGATGGCACAACGATGAGTATGAATGACACAATGGTATTTAAAAAAACACAATCATCTGTAAAAAAACACAATTATCTATAAAAAATACACAATTACCTGTAAGAAAAATAAAAAAATATCATAGACAAACGTTTAAGAAGACACAATGACAATAATTAGAAATAATGAACTGAAAAAATTTTATTTTTTTATAGCAAAATTATATTAGTTTTAAAAATTAAAAAGTGTTTGTTTTTATAATATATTTTTTAAAATTTTGAATTTTTACTGATTTGATCAAAATAAGGTTTAATCCCACCCGCGCGTTGCGGCGGGTTATCACAGTACACTTCCGATAATTGGTATTATATATCATTTGCAAAATCATAAGTTATATAGCAAAATCAAATCTCTCATCACAAACTCTATACAATTATATATATATATATATATATATATATATATATATAAACATAAAATTATACAAATTGAAAAAACAAAATTTAAAAGTTTTAGTGGCCAAAATTAAATAAACAAAACTTTATATTATATAAAATTTTTAGTGATCAAAATCGAAAAAACAAAACTTTATATTATATAAAAGTTTTAGTGGCCAAAATAAAAAAAAAAACTTTAAAAAGTTTTAGTGGCCAAAATCGAAAAAACAAAACCTTATATTATATAAAAGTTTTAGTGACCAAAATCAAAAAAACAAAACTTTACTATTAAGTTTAAGTGATCAAAATCGAAAAAACAAAACTTTATATTATATAAAAGTTTTAGTGGCCAAAATCAAAAAAACAAAACTTTAAAAAGTTTTAGTGGCCAAATTCGAAAAAACAAAACTTTATATTATATTAAAGTTTTAGTGGCAAAAATCAAAAAAACAAAACTTTAAAAGTTTTTGTGGCCAAAATCGAAAAAACAAAACTTTATATTATATAAAAGTTTTAGTGACCAAAATCGAAAAAAACAAAACTTTACTTTTAGTGGCCAAAACCGAAAAAACAAAACTTTAAAAAGTTTTAGTGGACAAAATCGAAAAAACAAAACCTTATAATATATAAAATTTTAGTGGTAAAAATCGAGAAAACAAAACATTAAAAGTTTTAGTGGCCAAAATCAAAAAAACAAAACTTTATATTATATAAAAGTTTTGGTGACAAAAATCGAAAAAACAAAATTTTACTATTCCTTTCAGTTGGTTTTTAATATATATATTAATTTGCTATTTTCTTTTTAACATGTATACTATGAATATTTTAGTAATTTCATATTATTATTTTCAACTATTTTTTTTATTTTTTCCCTTATATTAACTTTTTCCTATTTTATTGATCTAATTATATGTAATACACAAATACTTAACTAGTTTTTATAAAATAAATATAGTGAATGCACCCATTTAATAATATTTTGAGCAAACTCAATCTAACCCACCCAATCTGACCATTATGCAACCCGAAGCCCTTCTATTTAATATAGGCTTAATTTTCGACATACGATATAAATATAATCAAATCTAAAACTTAATTGTATGAAAACCATAATCAAGGTATCAAATCACTGTTTACAATCTTGTTGAACATATATTATCTTTTATAGACAATTAATCAAAACAAATAGAATACACGTAAGATTATCATTTCAAATCGGAATTTCAATTACATCTAAATTCAACCCTTAACATATCCAATTTGACACATGACATTTATTTCTCAATTTCATGCGGAAATTGATTATCCTTTGGTCACCCAAAGTGGTAGTACATGATGAATTGGTGATTGATTCAACATCATTCTTCATCTAGGAATTTTGTCAAACTCTTGTGCTGCATCGTTTTGATGGGTGTGTGATTGCTTAATTTTGTGTTTTAACTGTTTGGGGTTTCACCTTGTAACCGAGAGGTCATGGGCATGAGTAATTTAAAGGACATCCAGGTGAGAGAAGGAATCTTGAGCTTAATCTCGGGTTCTGGACCAATGGGGGGCGAGGGTTTACCCATTCCAAGGGGTTCTCTCGAATTTGGTGTGGTCGCGTCTTACCTCTGCCCGGTGGGCCCTGTTAAGACCATATACGTGGTACGTAGAATCGTCGCCGTACAAAAAAAATTGTTCATATGTTAATCAGAGAATATTATTTTGTTTAAAGGGTCAACAAAATCAGTGACTAAAGATGGCAGGTGTGAGTTTTTTATTTGATTGTGTCTGATTCTTGTTAGTTTGAGCCAACTTTGGAAAGCCTAATATGAATGGTTTCATACAATGTGAATAATGTGTAGTGATTGACTCATTTTCTGCCCCTTTTAGCTCCAAAATGGCCAAAAAAATTGAGCTCTTAATGATGAAAAAGACATTATTGGATGGTATTATAAGTCAGATTTTATAGAAATATTCTTTTCACAACGTGTGTGAATCAACAAAACATGCATATACAATTATTTCATGATCTAATTCAATACACCTTCTATATCTTTGACAGATTTGCTTAATACATTTTCCATCTGTTCCTCAGGACTTCAATTGTATTGAGCATACTAGTGACATTGGTTGGAAAGACCAGCATCTGCTAATGATTGTAATGATTCTTATGATCTACGTAGTGGGATTGTATCCTATGATAACTCAATTGTAAAAAGATAACCCTTAAACTCTAATGTATGCATAATCTTACATTTTTTATCCTCATTTTAGTCCGATTGTAGATAATTAGATACCAAAGAGCCAAACCTATTATAATTGATTCAGGGCTGTATAGTCTTAAAATATCAAACGCCCTATTTGCGGTGTACACATATAATGTATATATGTGTGGGCTCTTAAGGGACAAAAGTAAAAGTGCATTAATTTTAACGTTATTTTAATTATTTTGTGAAAATAACATTAAAATCGTTAGGATGATCAATTTCAAACGATAACTTTGAGCCGGGGACTCTTTCGGAGCAGCCTCTCTATCCCAATTGGGATAGGGGTAAGGTTTGTATTTATCTTTCCCTCAGACCGTACTGAAAAGTGGGAATATTTTGGGTAAGGTTGTAGGTTGTTGATAGTCCTAAAATATCAGACGTTTTACTTGGTCATCTTTTTCAATACTATTGTTCATAATTTAAACTTAAAAATTTCGTAATTTGTTATAATTATTATTGATAGTTCCAAAAATTTAAACAATTTGATTATTAGGTTCCGCTTGGATGATGTTTTAGCGACCTTTTTTACAGAATATTGTTATGGTGATCAGGGGATGTGACAATCTTCCAGCATCTCATGCAAGGCTTAAGTATGTAATTTTTCTTCTATATATTACATTTCATCATATATATGATTTAGTTCCTTTGATACTTTGTTATATATATAGATATACGATTTTGATCAGTTTTTTGTCTTAATCTAGAATCAGATTTTGTTGTAAAATGAATATGACACTCTACTGTAATTACAGGATGCAGGAGATGTATATGGATGTGCTTTTGCTTCCCATAATAGGTGGTATAGGCCCTTTAATACACAAACTCAATTTCACGTACACGAAGTTTCTTTTCAGTTGGAACTTTCTTGCTTCAAATAAAAGATTGCATGTTGACTGTTAGAATGATAAGAAACATAACACTAACCCATGTTTTGACCCACTACTTGTCTACTTGCATGAATATAAAGTATAAACCTACCGGTCCTACCCTACCCATGATCTAATTAAACAATAAAACATATAATTAAAGTAAAACCTTGCTGACCCATAAGTGACTTGACACATAACCCGACCCATCAAGATTAATCCATACGAACTAGAACATAGTAATATTTGTAGAACTATCTTGTGAGAAAAAAGAAACGTTTTATATGATAGTAATTAAACTTCACTGAATCGGCTAAAAAACAAATTTAGAGTAAAATTCTTCTAAAACTGTGATATTTTGCACTTTTGACCAAAAAAGCCAAAGTTCTGTTTTACCAATATAAAGATTTTCCTTTTCATTTATTTATCATCATGCAGGCAGTTTGTTTGATAGAAGTGATGAAACAAAACTAAAGCCAAAACCATAATCACAAATGCAACTCAAGTGAAACCTGGCCCAGGATCCAAAAGGATCAAAACCCTTATTGGCATGCTATCCAACAATGATTTCCACATGAAACATTGCATCTTTCGCGCCAATTTTGGTTGCATCTTGTGGGTTCCGAAAATGAGAGCAAATATTCAAAGAAAAACAACTTATAACATGTTAGTTATAACTTGTAAGCACCAACCAACAACCACCAAGGAGGTTGTGTTTTAGTGTTTTATTGATTGATGTATTTGGTCCGAGATTATACTGTAACGATCTAACATATATGTAAATATTAGTTTTGAAAATGCAGCAGTCTGATTGATATATAAGAACTAGTTGCTTATACAGGATCCTGGATTCACTCCAACTTCTTTTCCTTGGACGTTTATGCAGCTTGCTGACAAGGATTTCCCAGGTTTTATTGATGATAAGTTTATATTTTTCATTGAAATCCCAGAACAAGGTACGGATCTGCTACAGTTTAAGGTTATAGCAATGTTGGAAGATGATGTTCCATAAAGATTCTTGTATGCCACATCACTTATTTTGACACCACTTTTCTGTATCAATCACAACTCGAATTTTAGAAAACTTTTATTGTTATGTATAATATAATTTGTGTAACGTCCTACCCCTCGTACCAACCAATATTGCCCGTTTTGCTTGGTTGAAGCTCACTGTATTGTTTTTGTTACATGTATGGAGACTTTCCAAGAGGTCACTCTTTCTGAAATTTTTCTTACTCAAACATGTTTAAATGTGATCAACGCACACAATGCTAACATTTGGTGATATATGTGGTTCTACATTCTTTATGCTAAGATTTGCATAACTTGTTATGCTTAGGGCTCATAATAGGTTAGATACAACACAATAAGACACAAACATGATAAGTGCTAGACCCGAACACGACACAATAAATAATCGCGTCATTTTTTTCAAACACAAGCATGAACCTATTTACAAACAGGTTACATGATAAGACATGTTTAGAGACACGATAAAAATCAAAAATAATTTTTTTTTTATTTTAAAAATTATAAATTTGTTTAAACAAGTTAACATGCGTTTAGCATTCGTTAACATATTAACAGGTGTTTAAATGGATTTAAAAATGTCATTAACAAGTTTAAACATGTTATTACTACTGGTCGTTAACAATTAACCAGTTGCTAACATGTTAACAAGTGTTTAACATGTTTAGACACAATTATTATCGTGTCTTAAATGTGTTGATCCGTTTATGACACGAAACTTGTTAAGCTCAAACACAAAACCCGTTAGGCTGTTAGCTTCGTATCGTGTTGTGTTAACATGTATGCGTCCAAAATTGTCTGCCCTGGTCATATTTATATAAAAACAATCAAAAATCGAAACGCTTGCCTTCTCTTCGCACTTGCCACGGATGTCACAGTAGTTTTGGTCGATGATTATCGGGTTGTCGACTGTGTCAAACACAAGATTCTCGAAAATAACATGTCGAATGTTTCCTCGTCCAACTTGCCATGTTTTTATTCTTGCTCCATTTGTTGTTCCTCTAAAAGAAGAATCTCTTATGTCAATGTTTTCTACCAACACCATTTCTCCGTCCTTCCCTAAGCTCCCTATGCTGTTAATTAACAAATTTTGGTTAACGCAAAAAATGTATTTACAAATAATAATCTATATTTTAACTTAATTTTGTTTGTTTAATCATAGAAAAATAAAAAATAAAAATTGATTAATCAGAATTAAACAAGTCGAAAATGTCACCTTATACCATGGCCTGGTCCACATTCTATGTTGGATATATGAATGTTAGATGAATGATCTCCTATTGAAATGCAGTCATCACCTAATTAACCAACAAGGTCAAGCTTGTCAATTATCAAGTTGTTTTAGCATATAATTTTATAAATATATTTTTTCATAAAGGCAAATTGGATTTAAATAATCCAAACTTTGATCAATTGGCCGCTGCCGGTCCCAACTATGAAAATCCCCAATAATGGTCCGAGCTTTTGACATATTTACCTATGGTGGACCGCCGTCAAAAAAACCCTAACGGCGTTAACTTTTTTTTCGAGACTCGAAACTCGAAAAAAATTAACGCCGTTAAGGTATTTTTTACGGCGGTCCACCACAGGTAAATATGTCAAAAGCTCGGACCATTATTTGGGATTTTCATAGTTGGGACCGGCAGTGGCCAATTGATCAAAGTTTGGATTATTAAAAGTCAATTTGCGTTTTATAAATATGTTTTTTTACAATTATTTTGATAGCCATAGAATTGAAGGCTGCAAATTTAACCTGTCCCAATTTTTGAGTTGGTGATTTTAACAAGGTGAGAAGAGTGAATGTGAATGCCATCAGTGTTGGGGGAATCTTGAGGAGATTGGATCATCACATTATCGACATTAAACCCTTTGGAATCCATGATTAGCACATGAGTTTGTGGGCTGTTTACTATATCAATGCTGCTCAATGTGCACTCATTGCATGATAAGAACTTTAACACCTTCATCAAGTTTTAATTACTTAAAAGTCTTAAAATTAAATCTTTAATTTAACAAGTTTTTAATTAAAAATTTTAAAATCAAGCTTAAGACTATTTAATTACACAACTATAGAATTGGTTACCGTTGGTGCTAGTTTGGTGCAACCCTCCTGCATGAAAGCAAGCAATGAGAATGTTCGTTACGAGTGTGTAGACTTGTTATGACTTGTTAAGATTTTGGATTAATAAAAAATACATGATCGGGATGGTATCGACATGATTGATCCCACCAACGCATGCCTTGTCCATCTATAAGACCCGATCCATACACGTTGAGACCTGTAACGTTCTTGAACGCTATCCATTGGCTTGAGTCATGACCCTTCCATGTTTTGGGCCAACCCGAAGCCATAATTGTGCCTGTAATCTAGAAAAATAATGTAATGCAAATGAGGGATTAAGAAAGACATGAATTGTAAAGAACATTTCTTGAGGTGGTCAAAAGTGTTTTATGAAGTAGTCAAAAGGGTTTTGTGAGGCGGTTTGTGATGAATCCAAAATTTGAAATCCTTTTATGTAACGGTTTGTATGCCCAACCGCTTTATAAAAATTAAGAACAGGGCCATAGCAAGATAAATAAGTAAATTTTGGTAAACATTATTTCATTTTGGGTTGAAATAGGTAGTATTATGACATATAATGGACTCGCGTTCATCCTAACACGCACCTGTTCTAGTCTGTTACTTAACCTAGCCCTTCCATTTTGTCATGCATAAGCCCCATATAGAAAGTTGAATTTGTACTAGTAAACCCGTCCATCGATGTACTTGAGTTGACTATGTTTGATTGTGAATTAACACCGAACTTATAGCGTACTAATGTTTTGATTTTTAGATAAAGAATGGTTTTGGTTACAAAAAGTTTGGTGTTTTTGTTGTTTACCGAATTGAAGAAGACAACTAGTTAAGTTGTAGATCAATTTATTTCAATTAATAAATCCATGTAATAAATTTAGTTATGTCTTGAGTCAAATAGAAAAAGATAGCTTAAATTGCAGAAGGATAATAACGAGACAAGTAATCTTGCATTGCATAAAACTTTTTTAATTACGTAAATATATATATATATATATATATATATATATATATATATATATATATATATATATATATATTTACGTAATTATATTTTGTTTAACAGCCAACGCTAATTACCACTGTTTAATTTGGCACATTGGCATCATCATTTAGGAGGAAACTCATACTAAGAAAACCCCCTAGCTCAATCAAGATCATTTTTTTGCCACATGTGAAACTCGAATAAAAGCCACAAGGAGTATCATTAGGCTATAAGCCATTTTGGTTACGTACGTATTTATAAATGACACAGTTTCGTTAATTATTTAATGACACGCTTACGTTAAATGTTAACAAGTTTACTTACTATGAAATAAATGATTTTGGGTTTGCATGGCCCATGAAACATGAGAGGATTCAACAAGAAAGTCCCTCCTCTCGGAACAATCACCCTTGCACTATGTGTTTCCGCGTTACATGCGTCTCTCCATGCATGAACAAATGCCTGATAAAATTATATAAGAATAAAAAATATAAATATAAGACTTAATTCTTGAAAAAAAAAAACTTTGTAAACAATATTTCGTGTAATTGAATAAATAATTACGGGGAAGTCATTTTTTTTGTAGGCTTTAATGTTTTTATTGGATAACAATAGAAATTAATAATTTAGACTGCCTATAAATTAAAATAAACTTGTAAGAGTACCTGATTAATTGTGTGTGTGTATTTATTGTTATAACAAAATTATATATTTTTGGCAAAGTTGCCGCAAAAGATATCACTTTTGCAATAATTTAATGACCACTTTCATTAATAGTGTGAAAATTCCTTATTGTGAATTATAATTCTTTTTTGACATGTTTGTAAAAGTTGTGGTCGATCCACATAAAATCCACAAGTAAATGCTCTCAAAATCAAATGCTTCTAGCAAATGAATACAAGATTTCAACCGTTCTCTCAAATTTGAAGTATAAATTAATTAACCTTACCTGAGAGTCATCAGTTTGTCCTACCCCACTAGCTCCATAATTAAACACATCAAATTCATCAATTGCAGGCCAAGCAGTGAGACTAGTAACCAAACCAAGAATCACCACAAATATTGAAACCATTTCTTTCATATCAACTGAAACAAGCCAAATAAAACACAGAATTAAAGTGTGTATATATACACACACATTATACATATTGAAAGAGAGACTTAATTACATATGAACAAGAAGATCATAGACTTAAATATGGTAGTTAGATGGTGCAAAAGGTTTGTTAACAGGTGTTAAGTATGAGTATTTTTGGTGTTGGATATAATTTAAAAGCTAGCAACTATTTCTTTTTCTTTTCTCTTTTTTTTTTCAATTAAGGACTTAATTTGTGCTACAAGTAACACCCTGTCATGATATGATGCAAATACATTGCAAGATAGGAAATTAGTTGCTTTAAATGTCATATGGCATATACATTTGTCCCAAATTTGTTTTTTTTTTGGTGTTTTGTAAGATAATATACGAAACCAAAAACATTTGGTCTTCATTTTGTTTTCTATCTTTATTCTACAAAACATGTGTTTGAGAAGAACAAAATTAACAAGTCAACCCAAAACCATTTGAAGTCATTTAATGAGGTTTTATCGTCTTGAAAAGTATAAAATTACAACTACTAATATTGGCGTGAATGGTATTTGGTTTCACTTTTTATTAATTCATTCACTTCTTACCAAAATTTTTGATATATGTTATAATAAATGAGTATTTATTAAAATTCTAGATCCATTTACATTCATTGTTCATTCTAAACTTTCTTTCTAAATTATAGTCGTATAAAATGTTTTATTATTTAAATAAAATATTAACTTTAGCTACCAGGATCCATAACTTTATTATTTTCTATTAACATCAAATTTCTTTTTAACAACATTTTATAAAATATCAATAACAAATTTCTTAAAATTTAAGATTAAATATTGTGATTTCGAATCTTTTTAGATGATGCTTAATTAGATCAACTTTCTCTACGATTTATTTACATCAATTTTCTTTACCTTACATTGTATTTAATTATTTAGATCAAATTCTGAAACATATTATCGTTATAGTGATCTCGAGCGAGAGATTTTAATTGGAATACCAATAACGGTTATACTAGAAAGCTCAATATGAAACAACAAATTGATACAACTTAAATCAGTAAACGACTATTACCGCGAGATTCATAATCACTTTAGAAAAGAAAGCTTGTTGGTATAAATGCACTAAGCCAAAAGACCTTTCACCCTAAGATAAAAGGTAAAGTCCTTTAAAATTGCAATTTCCTCAAATGTATTTAAAAAAAATAGAGAACCTCAATTGGTGGCATTGAGAGAGGGAATTTTGGAAAGGGAAATTAAGAATGGCAATTATGTATTTATGTATGTTGGCTACTTGGCTTGAAGAAAACAGTATTGGGTTTAAAAAAAAACATATCTTAACGTATTTGGAACCTTACACATGTAGCCTATTAACCTTTGTTCTCGAGGAAGCCCATAATCCAATACTCAATACATCTTGGAGCAATGAAAATGTACTATGATCTAAAGATATATCTATTGGTGACCCAGCATGAAAAAAAAAATATTATCTAAGTATGTTGAAAACAAAACTTGTTTTTGTAATTTCAAGGGGTGGGAAGGCCCTCACTCAATTTCATTATGGACTGGAATTTTCTTCTAAAACAACTCAAAAAACAAAACTTGTTTTTGCAATTTTTTAAGGCCCTAACTCATTTCAAAATCCAATTGATAGGCCTCCCAACTATTAGAAGTTTGGAGGCTTGGAAGAAAAGGTAATGAAATAGTAATTGGAGCCAAATTTGAAATGCAAAGATACCGCTTTTAGAATTTACAAAACCATCACTAGATTTATAACTAAATTAATATAAATAATAATTATTATTATTAACTAGTTTGTTCGTATATTTTTTATATGTGTGTTGCTCTGCTTCATTTATTTTTGCCCTCACTCTGTAAAAATTATGGATCCATCACTCCTCAAGTGTCTAAAAAACCCATGGGAAGCTTCAACTTCTTGAAAACACACTGTGGAAATGCGAGGACATCATGATGGGCCTAATTACAAAGTTACCCAAAAAAAAGTGTGATACAATCTAGGGCCATCCGAATCGTTTGATAAAATTTCACACTTTTTACCCATAAAGGAAATACATCCTTCCAAAAAAATGATTATATAAAAGAGATTGTTCACGTCATGGTGTACCCATGTTGCTTGTCTCATATTGTGACACCCAATTCACTTTACGTTTTTTTAGAAATTTAACACACTTTACATTGTAACATGACTGGAAAATGTCTCTTATAATGAAAATAATAAATTAATTCATACTTAGAAACTGTAACATGACCAGAACATATGTTGACATATAATGAAAATATTAAATTAGCATAGACTTGATATTGTTATGACCAAAAAGTAGCACAAACTTGTCATTGTAACATGATCAAAATACTAACATAGTTTTGTACAATACATTATTCATCTATTTATACCAAAACCCAAGCTTGTTCAAAATTTCACACCCTTAGTTATATTTTTTGGTGGTATTAGTTTGTTGCTTTTGACAATTTTCACCCTGTCACACTACGTCACTACATGTGGCTAGTGGCGTTTCAACGGTTTTGGAAACCTAAATCGAACCAAAAAATAGGGTCTTATCTTTAAGTCGTGTTATAAAATACAATCATCCTTCTTTACCTAGACTTGAGATCAGTTATAACATAATAAGAAGTTTATAATTTGTATAAATATGTTTAGAATTTAAATTGTTTGATAAAAGCTTCATAAAAAATTTCTTGTAATAATTCTTGTTCAATTAAGAATATAACTAATCCATTTAATGATATAAATTTGAAAAACCTTTTTCATGTGGAAGCAATTAACGCGAGAGTAAGTTAACTTAGCTGAGTTAGCTCTATATGTAATATACGCATTTGAAAAACAATTAAACATTTTAATATAATTTAGTATATTAATTATAATCATTCTTAATCGTCAAGAAATATGATATGGGCTTAGGAATAGTGGTGTACAAATCAGTTTTTTTTATCAAACCGGTTCGGCTTCGGAACCGGTCCGGTTCCAAAAGTTGACATGGAAACCGGTTAATAGCAAGAATGGACCGGACCTATGGAACTGGTTTGAATAGGTTTCAAACCAGTTCGGATAGGTTTCAAACAGGTTCACAACGGTAACATATCGAACTCGTTATCAAACCGACGGTTCGGGACCGGTTTGGGACCACTACTTAGGATGGCTCCAATAGTAAATAGTAATCGCTGAGAGATGTAACATGGGCTTAGAATGGCTCCATTTGTAATCTCAAACAAACACAAGTTTTAAGACGAATAAAGGACATCCCTTCTCATATCCCTTGGCTCCAATTACAAAAATAAAATTTCTTATCAAAATGGGAATTTTAATTTTTAGGTAACCCAAAGCCCTAGCTTTATCACACATCGCATATAGCCAGCCCTGCACGAGTGCACGCGTCACCTTATCATATATATGGCAACAAGTAGCGGTTTGTAGTCAAATTTTAGGTTTTTGTTATTTAAAGTTCATGTGGTTTTTCCATTACAGTTTTTTAGTCAATTTAAGTTATTCAAAGCTTTATACAAGATAAAGATTATGTACAAAGATGCAGCATATGGTTTATACAATGGAAGGTCAATAAAACCAACAATATTCCAGCTTCTTTGATGATCATGCCAAGATTAAATGAAGAATATCTCCGTTGAATTTGAACGATTTCTCGGTTTCTTGAAGACAATGGTTCTTCTCATCTCTTGTCCAGTTCTGATTAAAGCATAAAAATGCATTAGATCATATAGCAAATCACACTTTTGACTTTAGAGGTCAAACTAGGTAGTTTTTGGATTCAAAATGGGAATGTATTTCTTCTCGAACTCAACTTCCTGAATTCTAATTCGAAAGAATTGGGTGTAAAATTCATTTCACCAAATCAAATTTGAACAAAGATATAGATTTAATATCAGTATATCAATGTCAGAAGTTATTAGTTTGACTTTGAATTTACCTCAGCAACCTTGTTTAACTTCTCCCTAACATTTTGTAGAAGCAGGGGAAGATCACCATCCCACTTGTAGAACTCCAGTTCCTTACCATTCAAGATCTTTGCAGCCACCTACATCATGTTAATTTTCAAAAAAGAGCCCAAATATTGTATATCTTAGCGATCCACCAATGGGACTTCTTGTACCATACTATAAAAATATATACAGAGATGTTCAATTGAGAACCATTGTTATTTGAGAACTAATTTTAAAGAGTATAACTACGCCCCATTTGCGGTGCACACATATAATGTATATATGTGTGGGCCCTTAAGGGGCAAAAGTAAAAGTGCACTAATTTTAACGTTATTTTAGTTATTTGTGAAAATAACGTTAAAATCATTGGGATGATCAACTTCAAACGATAACTTTGAGCCGGGGACTCTTTCGGAGCAGCCTCTCTATCCCAATTGGGATAGGGGTAAGGTTTGTATCTATCCTTCCCCCCCAAACCCTACTGAAAAGTGGGAATATATTGGGTAAGGTGGTTGTAATTTTAAAGAGTATAACGGTAACTTTCCTTACTTTAAAGGAAAATTACTTTTATACACCTTAAATCATGTGGCTATTAATATAGTTAGTTACAACTTATTAGTTTTTATTATAATGAATCCCTATATATATATATATATATATATATATATATATATATATATATATTTTTAATTTATACAAAATACGAATATATATCATGTTTTGATATGAATTTGGAATTATAAAAAGTTAATTAATTAAATATAACAGCCCGAATGCTAAATTAAAGAGGATATGATATTTCAATTACAAAAATAAAATATATATATATATATATGAAAAATTTTTAGTCCGGTAACCAGCCCGTTTAAATAGAGGGTTCAAACCACCAGGAACCCGATTTGAGATTGGGTTTGGTCATGTCGTAAAAACACTGAATCTAACCTTTTTACCAATCATCCGACCACCTGCGGTGTGTGCAAAGTACGTATTATAAAAATGGCAGATAAATGCATGTGGGTCTTTCTTTGACAGTTCTTCCACATAAATAGAGTAGTCGATCCCAGGTGCTAAGGGTTCAGGAATCTCATGACCCTGTTCTTTGAACCAGTCCAAATCTTTAGCCAAATTTCCCGCCCTTTCCAGCCCTGTGTTCCTAAACTCAGCATCTACATGCCAATAGTTTATCAAAAACCAAAATCTTGAATCATTTTCTAATGATTTTTGAGATCTATGTATCAACACAGTTACTTATAACACAATTGGATTTTAATACGCTAAACTATAACGTATTGATTGATATGAATCCGTACCAGCAAAAAAAATTTTCCTATATACCAAAATTTACGTTAATCATATTGTGTCTAAAGGTGTAAACAAGCCGAGCCGATATTTAGTCCGTTAAAGTTTGAGCTTGTTTTGACTAAATAGGGCTCGAGCTCGAGCTTGGCGTGTTAAGAGCTATATTTTCAAGACTGAAGCTCGGCTTGTTAGAAAATTTCTAAGCTCGGCTAGTTTATTTTTTATAATTTAATTTATTTATTTTAATTACTAATTTAATATATATTTATAATTATACTTTTCAAATTTAACCTAAAATATATGATCTAAATATATTTATTATAATTATATATATATATATATATAATTAATTTTATAAATATACACTTAATATAACAAATAAAAATTATATAAATAAAAAAGGTCGTTTACGCTCTCGAGCTCGATATGTAAAGCTCGGGCTTAATAACTAAACGAGCCATATTTTTTAGCTCCGGCTTGGGTTTGTTTCGGCTCGGTTTGTTAGAATTTTTTTACGGATCCGATCCCAAGTATTTTTCACAAGTCAGTTGATTCGTTTACTCCCCAAATGTGTCTAATAAAATTTATATATGCTTCAAACGGTGAATAAAAACATCTTCATAATTTAAATTTATAAATTTTACGACATCCAGAAAATAATAATAATAATAATAATAGTAATAATAATAATAATAATAATAATAATAATAATTATAATAAAAAAAAAAAAAAAACTTACATTCAGGGAAATCAGCCTTGTTTAGAATGTTATCAAGAGTATCATAAACCAGTTTACTGTCAACCAAGAACTTCAAATAACCATCAATGGTGGGATCCCACTTCCGCCATGGTTTTCCTTCAGTTTCTTTTTCACCTTCTTTAGATTGATCTTTACTATGCAGTTTCATAGCCACCGATCTCATCTCATCCACAAACCCACCGGTGCACCTCTTATCACCCGTCATCACCATATTCTTCCACCCCTAAATTAAACTTTAAACATCAGATTCAATTTGATTGTTGTTAAGAAATTGCAGGTTTTGAAGCAATCGATTGAGTGTAAAATTAACTATTCGCAATGACGACACACCTACAATTATATATAGACTCTTTATTAATTACGCAATTGGGAGAAAGGGGTGGGTGGCATGTGAAATTTGACTCTTGTTTGTGTGATTTTGAAGATAAAGATGAAATTTTTCACGAAAAATAATAAAAATTATTAATTTATGATCAAGTTTCAAGATATCATGAATTGATCGATCTGTCTTTATAAGATTTTAAATTGTGCAAGAAAACAAATTTTGGGTCTTCATAATTGTTTGAGTAAATAAAGTATGCATATATGGATTTGGATCCACGACTGGCTTTATGTAACTTTTAATTGTGCAGAAAACAAAACAGGGTTCTTCAAGAATTTAATTTAATTTAATGTATAAATATAGTAGATGAATAAATAAGTACGGTGTTTGATGATTATCAGAACGTTACATGCGTTGGATTTTGGCCCTTTTCCCTCTATACTTTCCACATAGCAAAAGTTATTGGTTCTTTTTTTTTTTTATAAAGGACTCATGTTTCGAGTGAGTTTTAAACTAATATTTTTATAAGTGGATTAGACATCAAATGGGACATCTTATATTTTATTGGTCAGATTGGATTTAAGATTCGTATATATCATAAATTCTTAAAAATATCTAAAAAAATAAAATTATAAGAGTTTTTAAACAACCATAAACATGCTTAAAATAATATAAATTTTAGTTTTAATATTTTATCCTTTAGATTTTATAAGAGAAAGAAAAAAAGTCGACCTTGCCTCCATCTGGTTCAACGCTTCAATCGTTCTAAAACGTAACCCACTGGGAGCAGCCCAAACTCCTTATTTTGGACCGATTGTCTCATTGATTACTAGTACGGCTAGCCAGTTTGATCTAGTTTTAACAACAATAGTTGTAACTAGGGGTTTTTAAAAAAAAAAACTAAAATCCGAATAGTATTTCAAACTCTAAAAAACCGATCTGAATTAAATATTTGGATAGATTTGGGTTGGATAACTTTTTTATTTAGATTGAATCATCGTATATACAAAATATTTCTTATTTGGATGTAAAAATATTGCTTGTTTGGGAGGATGAGGACCACTATTTAGAGGATGTTATTCTAACAAATAAACAAGAAGACACCTTGGATAAATCAACATGGAAAACACGTGTTACAATAACTTTTACATTATTAGACTATCTGTAATTATCACCATCTTTTCACTCTAAGCTAGGCGTTATGTTTAACAACTATTCTTATCATCCTTTTCACACAAACGTGTGTAATTATCACTCATCTTTGCATACACATAACACACTCGTCACCCACCCGTCTGTCATCTTTATATTCCTCTCACATCCGTGACGATGGTCATAGCCATTGGCCAACCCATCACCCAACCGTCATGCCCTTTGTTTAATGGTCATGGGCGGCTATTAGCATATGTAAGAGGTGCGATCACACATGCCTGTTTTTTTAACGGTCCGAAAATTTGATTTTTTCTATATATATTATATATAAAAATCCGATAAACAATTTTGTTTTAGAAAATGTTAAGAAACATTTGGATTTATTTATAAATATGAAAGACATTATTTTTTACAACAAAAATTTTTATATTGTTTATTAGGTTATTGTTATCTTAATAATCTTCAATTTATGAAATTTTTCTATATATACGAGATCTCATTTTTAGTATTCGTACAGGGTACCCAAAATCTCGAAAACAAACTTGTGTTTGGGATGTGACACGCCACCCGGGTGCTCAGTCTCACGTACTACCCATGTTCTTATATCATTTGCTTTTCTAGTTTAGCTATAATTTTTTCTCTATGCATTCATTTTTGCCTAAGAGACTATGGGGGTGTTTGTTTTTTTGTAAAAAACCTCTTCTAACCTCTTATGTCTGCGTCGCGCAGACGCGGGAAGAGGTTAGGCTGTTTGTTTTCTCGAAGACGTTTCATTAAAAAACGTCTGCGCGTCTTCTTCTTGGCGCAGACGTGAACCAACCTCTTCCCACATCTTCAAACCTCTTCCAGCCTCCTCCCCTTTTTTCAACCCTTCCAGCCGTCGCCTCCCTACTCCACCACCATCGCCATCGGCCGAACTCCTCCACCCCTTGCTCGCCGTCGCTGCCATACTCCACCGCCGTAGCCGTCGCCTCCCTACTCCACCACCATCGCCATCGGCCGAACTCCTCCACCCCCTTCGTTCGTGATTCCGCCTCAAGCAACCACCAATCGAGGGTTCCTTCGTTTGAGATTGCAGGTTGGGTTAGATCGTGAAGGTTTTAGAACGAGGGCTCCATCGAGGTTAGGGCTCGATCGACGGGAGGGGTTTGGTCCACGAAGGCTCGATCGAGGTTAGGGCTCGCCCCTGGTTCATTCGGTCGTCGGTGGTGGCTCAAGAACAGGTCGACGGTGGTGGCTCAAGACGGTCGTTTTCGATCGAGGGTTGGGGCAGACGGTCGTCTCCTCCACCGCCGGTCTCCTCCACAGCCGGCTCCTTTTCCGGTCGTCTCCTCCACAGCTGGCCTCCTCCACCGCCGGTGGGGAAGAGGATGATCGACGAGGTGGGGAAGAGGATGATCGACGAGGATGATCCACAGCAGACGGTCGGTTGGGGCAATCGTGGGTTGGGAAGAGCTTATAAGTTTTCAGAAAACAAACACCTCAAAAAGATCTACCTGCAGATGTTTGGTCCACCTCTTCTGCAAAAGATGTCTGCAGATGTGGTCCGCAGACCGCAGACATTTTGCCTCTAAAAAAACAAACGCCACCTAAATAATCACAAAATTTTAATATCAGGAGATACATATTGTCACAAAGGGTTCGTTTTGAAAAAGATACGGTCATCGATCATGTCAAGAAAAATATATATTAAAAATAAAAATAAAAATATTTATAATTTACATAAAAAAGATTGGTTTAATCAATTAAGGAAAATCGTATCAACAAGAAGCACTCATGTCACAAATAGAAAAGGGTTATTTGAAGTGAAAAACAATAATCAGAAAAGCAAACAGAGAAAAACACACAAAGAAAAAACAAAAACTAATAATAATAAATAAATAAATAAATAAATAGAAGTTGAATAACACCAACAACGCTGTCTTGTCATATGTGTCTCTTGATCAGCATGAGTGGTCAGATATGGAGAGCTAAGAAACATACATGTTGCCATGTTGGTTTAGGTTTTTTTTTACTAAATATACTTATAAAATAATTTTTTTTTTTTGAACGGCAATTTATTAAAAAACACCAAACGAGCAAGCAAGAAGCTAAGACTCGACAAACACCAAAACAGACACCAAGAAACAAACAAAACAAATCAAAAGGAAAAAAGTTTCCAATCCTCCCAAGAGAGAGACCCCCATTTCGCCCTATTCTTGACCCAAAAAAAACTAAGGGTTTGCATCTCCCCAAGTATCGCGTGACTTGGTCTCCTTTTGCGATTCAACTCGCGCGTTACAGCGGGTTATCACAGTACACTCTTAAAAACATGTGTTATATATTATTTACAGAAACATAAGTTACATAGCAAAAGCAAATATATTATCACGAACTCTATACAAATTTTTTATAAAAATATAAAATCATACAAAATCCTCACAAATATGTTACAAAAATAATTGAAAAATTGTTATCAAAATCCTTCTTACCGGAAAACAATTGTTTGAATTAAAAAAAAAACAAAATTTCTAAGGAAATCTCTTAAATTTAATACAATTCAAATCCATAAGCAAATCTTTTAAATTTAAAACGTTTATCTCTATTTATCACTTTTCAAGGTTAAAAAAACTTATGATGGTACAAGTTTAAAATTTTAAAGTGTTCCTACATGGATCAGGCACCTAAATAATATAATAAGCAATATGATCTCTTATTATATAATAATACTAAATGTACTATTCCTTTTTCATCCCTTTTAATATATATAATAATTGCTGTAAAACTATTCGTCAAGCGTGAGTGATTATACCTTCTTAGGTTATATTAGGTTATATGTACTCATCACACATTCGTTAATTCACGTAAGCATTATATAAACAATTAATTCTATCACCTTCTCATCACATACACATGTGTCATAATCAACTCTTTCTCACTTCATTATCCCTCCTCTTTTTTCATTTTCTTCTTCCTCTCATGCCGTGACCATGGTCACCTGGTCAGAGGGCTTCTGTAATTGTGGGCGAGGCGTGACAATAGCTTGAAGGGCTTCACTTTGTAGTAGTCACATCCCACTATATATTCCCTTAGACCGTCATAATAGCGAGACTTTGAATGTTTTCACCTTTCATTGTACATAAAAGTAAAAGATTGGATTGTTTTGTGGTTAAGAAAATAAAGAAATTTCCGTAGATGATGATTAGAAAAATGAGAATTAAATTATTTATTTAATTTAGAGATCAAATTACCTTAATTTTTTAAAGGTACCGAAGGAAACATAAAAGTAACATCAACATTAAAATGCAAATGCAACTCTCACCTGATCTTTATTCTTTAGAATGTTAAATTAACTACAAATAAAATAAAAATATAATATAAAATCTATAAAAAAATTTAGCTGTGGCAATATAATAAATAATATGTGTGTACATTTTACATATTAAATTTTGGATAAATCTATATACAATAAGCTAAAATATTACCGACATTATTTTTCCCGTGAATTATAAAGAAAATGATTGATCTAAATATATATATATATATATATATATATATATATATATATAAACCAAACATGGGACATGCCAACTGCAACGGTAGACATCAACCGAAAGCTTGTTTTGTTTTGCCGTGCAGTTAACAACCAAAAGTAGACAATACCCATATGACTCAATCACCCGAACGCCCAGCTATAATATCCACTTATTGCATTATACACCTTAATTTTTAACGTAGTTGCACAAAATCCCTCGTATTTTCTTCTTAAAACAAGTCCCTTACATATCACATCACCTATATATTTAAGAGAAATTTACCAAAACAATCATGTTTTACCAAGATTTTACCAAAATAATCACTGATATTTAGCCCTTTGTTTCAGTTGTATACTTCTCTTTAATTAGACATCGCTTTATACGCCAATTTATGTATTTTTTTTTGTCTTAGAAAGAAACATATGGCCCATATGTTGGCAGCTTTGTCAGGTCTAAATGTGTATCTTAAGACCATTTTTCTACCGGCGTCTTAAAATGTCTATAGAGGCCCAAATTAGACATCGCTTTATACGCCAATTTATGTATTTTTTTTGTCTTAGAAAGAAACATATGACCCATATGTTGGCAGCTTTGTCAGGTCTAAATGTGTATCTTAAGACCATTTTTCTACCGGCGTCTTAAAATGTCTATAGAGGCCCAAATTAGACATCGCTTTATACGCCAATTTATGTATTTTTTTTTGTCTTAGAAAGAAACATATGACCCATATGTTGGCAGCTTTGTCAGGTCTAAATGTGTATCTTAAGACCATTTTTCTATCGGCGTCTTAAAATGTCTATAGAGGCCCAAATTAGGTGTCTTAAGCCCTTAAAACGGCGTCAAAATGGGGCATCTAAATGTGTCTTAAGACGCAAGTAAACAATGGGTTTTAACACACTCATTTAGACCTCAACAAAGCCACCAACATGTGAGCCCATATATTTCTTCCTGAGACATAAAGGCACATAAAACTGGCGTATAAAACGAAGTCCAAAACTAAAACATGAAGCTAAATATCAGTTATTATTTTGGTAAAATATTTGTCAAACATGATTGTTTTTATAAATAACCCATGAATTGGGTTATCAATAGGATTATAACTATTAGGAATATGACACTTCATTGATTTAGGCACACATATAGTAAAATGTTGATAATGTATTTAGGGTGTGACATAAAGGACGTATGACGTATCTATATATATTATACACAAAAATGAAAGAGATTCATATTTCAGATTTTTAATGTATTTAATATAGATGTAAACGAATCAACTTGCCTATGAATCGTTAAAAAGTTCAAACTAGTCGAGCCTAAACGAGCCCGAGCCCGGACCCGAGCCCGAGCCCAAACTTTGAAATATGGCTCGTTTATTTATCAAGTTTGATTCATCTTGCGAGCCTAGACAATTTTCTTATTTATATAATTTTTATTTAGTTAAATAAATGTATTTTATATATAATTAATATTTTTATGCATAAAATTACGATAAATTTAATAAAATCATACATATTATGTTGCATATAAAAACTATAGTTATAAAATATATAAATGTAATAATAAAAAAAATTAACTAATAGTAAATGAGTAGAGTCAAACTGAATTTAAGGTTGAAAATTTTCTTACGCGCAGACTCATCATGAAGTGTGACCACACCACCACTCATCCCCTTCTTTGTCTCTGTCAATCTCCCTCATGGTGGCCGCCACATCATCACCACCGCTAGGTGGAGCGAACTCCACACCACATGCTATAAAAACATTGTCGTAAGATCGAGAACGTTATATACAACAGAGAGATTTTTTGGGGAGACATGTACTTTTTTTAGTTTGATTTTTTTCCTTTTTTGATTTTTATTTCAATAGTATGATAAGTCTGGGTGTAGTGGGTAAGCCGCGGAAGCGGCGGGGTGAGTGTTTTGGGCGGGGTGAGCAGAAACACTGCCCCTACCCCGGCAGCTTCCAAAAATCCTCTCACATGGTGCCTGCTGCCGCTCCCTGTTCTCTCTCTTTCTCTTCTCGATCGTGATTGGTCATTGTGGGTGTTTTAAGGTTTAGTGGGGTGATGATGTGGCACAGGTGGAAGGTTTTTCAGTGGAGTGACCATTGTGTGGTTTTAAGGTTTTCAGTGAAATGATGACGTGACATAAAATTTAAGTAGGGAAGGATTTCAGTAGAGTGACCACTGCACATAGTCTAATATATAGGATGATAGACTCGTCTTGTTACCTTTGTTGGTATTAAATTTAAGAAAACTAAAAGTCTTCTTAAAAACACAATACGAAAAAAAAAACAAAACAAAAGGACGGACATTACAACAAGAATTTGTTTAACTCGTACAATTAACTTAGAGAAGATAAATACATAAAATTAACTATAAACCACATTACAAAATTAAAAAAAATAATAATTAAACTAAAGATATTTATTCTTGACATTAGTTTTCTCTTGCTAGCTTAGTACTAGATTCATATAGAGAATTGATTAAATTAAAAAATTGTTGTAAATACGTATCATTATATTATATTATATATTATATATTATATATATATTAAAACACATTGAAAAGGAATAGTGTAGTTTTATTTTTTCGATTTTGTTCACAAAAACTTTTATATAATATAAAGTTTTGTTTTTTTATTTTGGCCACTAAAATTTTTAAAGTTTTGTTTTTTAGATTTTGGCCACTAAAACTTTTTAAAGTTTTGTATTTTCAATTTTTGGCACTAAAACTTTTATATAATATAAAGTTTTGTTTTTTTTCGATTTTGGCCACTAAAAGTAAAGTTTTGTTTTTCGATTTTGGTCACTAAAACTTTTATATAATATAAAGTTTTGTTTTTTCGATTTTGACTACAAAAACTTTTTAAAGTTTTGTTTTTTCGATTTTTCCCACTAAAACTTTAATATAATATAAATTTTTGTTTTTTCGATTTTGGCCACTAAAACTTATTAAAGTTTTGTTTTTTTTCGATTTTGGCCACTAAAACTTTTAAAGTTTTGTTTTTTAGATTTTGGCCACTAAAACTTTTTAAAGTTTTGTATTTTCAATTTTTGGCACTAAAACTTTTATATAATATAAAGTTTTGTTTTTTCGATTTTGGCCACTAAAAGTAAAGTTTTGTTTTTCGATTTTGGTCACTAAAACTTTTATATAATATAAAGTTTTGTTTTTTCGATTTTGACTACAAAAACTTTTTAAATTTTGTTTTTTCGATTTTTCCCACTAAAACTTTAATATAATATAAATTTTTGTTTTTTCGATTTTGGCTACTAAAACTTATTAAAGTTTTGTTTTTTTCGATTTTGGCCACTAAAACTTTTATATAATATAAGGTTCTGTTTTTTCGATTTTGACCACTAAAACTTAATAGTAAAGTCTTGTTTTTTCGATTTTGGCTACTAAAACTTTTAAAACTTTTTTTTTTATTTTGGCCACTAAAACTTTTATATAAGATAAATTTTTGTTTTTTCGATTATGGCCACTAAAACTTTTAAATTTTGTTTTTTCGATTTTGTATAATTTTATGTTTATATATATATAATTGTATAGAGTTTGTTATGAGAGATTTGATTTTGCTATGTAATTTATGATTTTGCAAATGATATATAATACCCGTTATCGAAAGTGTACTGTGATAACCCGCCGCAACGCGCGGGTGGGATTAAACCTAGTTTTTAAATTACTTTCTCAGTTTTTTACAAAATAATTGACATCCAAAACAATTTTCCGTTGAAAATTTTAGTTTAAAAGTTATATATGTTAAAAACATCAGTTTCATTTATAATAATTCATGAACATTTAAACAACATAAGCTTTATAATTTACTTTCTAGCCACAAGTTGGGATCATACAGAAATGTTTTGTGATTAAGAGGGTATGGCTTTTAGCTGTCACAGATTATATTACCTAATAACAACGACGAATTTCCCACTAAAATTCCATTGGTAACTCAGTAATTAAATCTTCAACAATTTCCTTGATAATTCGTCAGTGATTATTACAAACCTTATGGTAGCAAGTTTTTTGGGGCATCAATTGGTCTTGTATGTGTAAGTGACTTGATTTTGGTTACACAAAGTCACATTATGCTATAAAAAGTCATTTAATTTAGTTACTAAAGTTACATGTGTGTGATGATTGAAACATTAGTAGTCCACTTAATATCTTAGTCACTTAGTTTTGGTTAAACATAGTCGTATAAGCTATTAGGCTTGAAGAAGTTAATTTGGTGTCAGAGAGACATGTTGACTTGGATACTAATAGGTCTTTTAATATGTTAGTGAGTTAGTTACAATTACCAGGGGCAGATGTATTTTATTAGGACTGTAGTCTCGGAACTACACTGATTTTTTTAGCTTACATGGACGTTTATGAATAATATTTTCAGACATCATCATTTTTAGATTAGTGACAACATTAGTTTTTCAAAAGAAGGTGTAAACAATAAAACACATTATTGATTTTTGCATTTGTACGTTATGTTAAAAAAGTTATTTTTACAAGTTTTGGTCGAAGATGTAAGGCAGTGTTTTCAAAAGATGATAACTATTAGGAAACAACTCCAAGTAGGGATCTTTACCCAACCCAAACGGTAAAACAGCCCCGAAAAATTTATGTTCAGTAGTATGAAACTAGAACACACAAATACAACAATAACCTTACCCGGTATATTCCTACTTTTCAGTATGGTCTGAGGGGGAAGGATAGATACAAACCTTACCACTATCCCAATTGGGATAGAGAGGCTGCTCCGAAAGAGTCCCCGGCTCAAAGTTATCGTTTGAAGTTGATCATCCCAATGATTTTAACGTTATTTTCACAAATAACTAAAATAACGTTAAAATTATTGTACTTTTACTTTTGCCCCTTAAGGGCCTACACATATATACATTATATGCGTGCACCGCAAATGGGGCGTTAGAACACACAAATACAATTACATCAATAAAAAAATCATGGAACCATCAGTGACAGCTACAAAGAGTCATATTTGGTAAGACCACGTCATTTTGAACTTAGAATGACATGCCTATGATGAATTTTACACTAATGTTCGTTAATTAACCATGTAATGTGTTAGTTATATTTTGACATGCATATGATATGATGATCCATAACAAGATATTTTGATGTTAAATTACCTGTGTTTCTCAATTGGTACATTGATGAGCCTTCTCCTTCTTTATGTTAGATATAATAAATAGGGTAATGCTAATGTAGGCTTCAGAAAGTTATTATAAATATAATAGGAGAAAGGAAGTCTAAAATGATGAAACACCATTTTCTGTTGAATTTCTTGAGTTCATATTATACAAATATTAATGTAATTAAATGACATGTATTTATCAATCATGATATGTTAAACCATGTAATGTTAATAATGATTCTAAACATAAAAAAAATTCACACACTTTTTCAACTACAAGATTTATCCTCTACCTTGGATTGTTCACTAATTTGTCCTCTTTTTTGTCTCTACTTTTGAGGTCGGATAATGAGGTAGGTGATTTGATTGGTAGGAGTGAGAATTGGGTTTCATCATGGATTCTCACAAGAATCAAGTAGCCGACCTTGCTTAGGCTGCGAAAATAAGGGATAGACGTGAGAAAAAAACATTATTTAACAAAATGTATTCGACTTAAATACTTAAAAAATAATTGTGTAACAATAAGTTAATAATTTGTCATTAAACACAACAAAATATTGGACAACACGGTTAATACATTGATTTATTTGTATAATTATTAAAAAAATGAACAGTATTAGAGTATTAGAGTTTTAAATTTTTGTTAAAATTCCCATAAACATCATAAAAGGCGTGTCATCTTGTTAAAGCTTTTTTAATAGCAAAGGCCTTAATGCTTACACAATATGGCAACTATAAACCATCTTTCCATTATATAGAAAAAAAATGTGATGAACGGCCCATCCTTCTCGGAGGAAGCCTCATATGAAAAACCATCCAGTTTAATATAAAGCAAATTTTGATAAAGACGACATTTTAACACATCATCTTCTATAAATAAGTCATTGATATTATTACACCAATTAGTTTTCGGTTACTATATCAATCAATTGATCAACATTTGAGCATTTAAGACACTAATGCATTTTAAACGTTGGTTAAAAAGGGACTATACCAAACTCTCTCAGACCGGCCTAGACACCCAAGTTATAGGGACAAGACGAATAAAGTCAGTCAGCTTACTAAGTACTTGAAACTGAGTCGTGATGGATACCATGTTTTCTTTTTATGCTTAAATCATTACTCATCACACCCCAATCATACATGGTAACTAATCATCACAAGATGTTTTACCAAGTGTCCGACAGTCCGAGTGACCTCAAGAATCAAACCTGGGCAATCTTAGACACTAAAACACTCTACACCAATATTCATTGCCACCAAGCATCTTGTCAAAGTAATTTTTAACACCATTTATACTTTAATTTTCATTCGTTATATATTTTACTCTTCGAATTTGGTAACATAGCCATTGCCACTAAAGGTAACGTCATAACATATTTATAACCGTCCGAAATCAAACAACAAAAAAAACAATTAAATTGATTATAAAACGGATCTATTTTAGTTGTAGTTTAACTAGTTTAGTGTTTAAACATACCATAAAATGAATATATTGTGGAAATTTCTAATTTAATAAAATACAAACTTAACACTGAGTGTTTACATTTGATAGAAAAAATACATGTTTATACACACATATACACACACACAAAAATATGTTTGTAGCCATGTAGGTGTGTGTGTTTTATGTATGTATGCATGGGCGCATCTTAGATGGTCGCCCCCTGTTTCTTCGTGCAGTAGTGTATATTTTCTGATACGTCGTGTAAAATTTTTTAAAATCCTTATTTCACCCCCCCTGAAGATTCGGTCAAGCTCCGCCACTGTATGTATGTATGTGTGTGTGTATGTACGAGAATATTTAATTGATAACCAATATTAGTTGATAATCAAAAGAGTTATTTATATCATAAGCTTTATTTTAAAATTAAAGTTGAGAAAATGTACAATTAGACCGCCCACAGCAGTTCCCCCGACCCCTCCCGTGGGTTGCCCACTTCAACGGCCAAGAGCGGGAACACCGCCCCCCTTCAGCGGCCCCCGCCCAAAGCCCTTCCACGGCCCCCGCTCCCTGCTCTCTTTCTCTTTCTCACTTTCTGATTGGTCCAATGGAATAGTGGGGAAGAGTTTTCAGTGGGGGACCACTGTGGGGGGTTAAGGTTTTCAGTAGGGTGATGACATGGCAGAAATTTCGATGGGGAAGGATTTCAGTGGGGTGACCGATGTGGATAGCCTTATATCCTTAAATAATGATTTTTTTTATTTTCAAACAACTTATTGGTTCATATATATATATATAATATATATATAGGGGAGAGATATTCTAAGAAGGAAAAAAAGCATGATAAGTGTGAGAAGCCATCTTGTCCTTGATTTGTGGTGTTTTATGGTCAAGATCACGCGGTGGCAATTCCGTAAATAACATGGCGTGTTAAAAATCGCGGGATGGGCATAATAGTAATTTGGTGTTATCTTCGTTGTATAAACTCTGATTAATAGCTTCACGACGTATTCTGGTAGGAACAACTCCCTTGTCCAACGTCTAAGAATATATTTCTTGGGAAACTCTCTGACGTCACACATCTTTAAAACGTAGAATATGTGTCTACACAACAAAACCAAATTGTTCGTATCTTCTACAACTACAATATATTGTATAATCTTCTTACAAAACATAACCTGTCAATAAAAACACCACAACAACAAACCATGATTAATTCCATACAAATACTGATTATACTTAGCATATCCTTAAATCGTACCACAAAAAATGAAGAGCATTGTTGTTCAAAATCTTTTACAAAAAACTTTAGAAAATCGTCAACTTCCTCAATTTTGCATTATACACGCACCAATAGCAACGATCTCGGACTGAACATCATTGAAAATTGTCTTTGTATAAATTATCTCAGCTTGCTCTTCAAGAACAAAATCAGTTTTTAACAGAGCACGTGTATATCGAGTATCATGATTGTTCTTTGTTCGCGTATGCCTTTGAGCTTCTACCGCTGTTTCAAATTTGTTAAAAACTCAACTAAAGTTGCTTTGGGATTAAACACTTGACCAAAAAATGGTTTTCACTTCAGACCGAGATGTCGTACGCATCAACCCAGCCAACTCCGCATGTCTATAATATGCCGGTATCCAAGAATCTCTCAGATCAAATATATCACACAACCAATTGTTTTCAGATAGATCAAAATCTGATATTAATGAAGCCCATGCCTCTTCAAACTGATTTGGAGTTAGTTCATTGGTCCAAAACAATGTCACAAATTCGTTGCTTGAAGTCTAAACTATTACACAAGTGTGCACCACTTGTAAAAAAGTATAACAACTATTACATAAGTAACCCATTTTACATTTACATATCCAATTTTTTACATCAACAAAACACACAAAAAATCATGGACTTATACTGTGTGTTATAATAAACACCATAATATATGAAAAACACCAAGCTCACTAATACATTAATTTAGATCAAACAATGTTGATTTCTAAAGGAACAACATACAAACACATTATTAAAAAAAATATGGAATTATACTGTTGCGTATAAAAAAACTATGTGGTATGAAAGACACCAAGCTACACAACACACACAACTTACATACTAAAAAAAACCATAAACATCTAAATAGTTTATTACCTTCATTGAAAGTTTATGCATAACATGCCACATGCATAACCTGTGTCGTGACTCAGTAAACACCTCGCCTATTGCTTTTTTCATAGCTGGATCTTGATCAGTTACAACAACTTTCGGTCCACATCCAAAAGCTTTTAAAAAACATTTCAATAGCCACTTGTATGTGTCAGCAGTTTCAAATCCCAATAACGCCGAGCCGAAAGTAACATTATGGTAATGGTTATCAATCCCTGTAAATGGTACAAACACCATAGAATACCTACAAAAAAAAAAACACAAAAATTATATTTTCACAAAAAAACCAATATGTGGAGTGCACTATTTCTAACATGTTCTACCCTGTTCGACCGATATGTGGCATCAAATGACATAACGTCAAAGACATAAATGTGCAATCTAATTGATCATCTCACCAAAAAAATTCAAAAATATCATCAGTATGCCAAAACAAACCCTTCAAATGATCATCATCATCAGTAAATAAAAACATGAAAAATTTGGAAGATTTCTTTCTTTTCATTAAATAACTAACTGCCATCTCTGCATCGTATTCTCCTATAAACAAATTAATCTCCCTTTTGAAATTCTTGCAATCTACTTTTGTTACGCCAACTTCTTCAAAACCACCAAACATAGTTCTCATTACATTAACGCTTTTACAGGTCCCATGTTATCTTAGACATGCTATGTATCATATGTTTTGCAAATAGGTCAGTTGTCTCGAAGATGTTAAGAAATGCATGTCGTGTTCATCAACAAAAGGATGATTATGTTCCTCTACAAACTTATATACTTTCCAATTGAATCCGTTAAACTCCAAACGAACATTTGCAGGGCATCCCGTCCTTTTCGACAAATTATGTCTATAAATCTTTTGTTTATAAGAATCTTCCAATGTATCAACCTTTTTCGGTTTATTAACACCTTGTTTGGAACAAACTAAATATTTCAACTTCTTCTCCCCTTTTGGGTCAGTGTACTCAGTAGCCTTACGTATGGAAAACTCACCAGCAGCTGCATATTTTTTGTAAAAAACATATGCATTATCTAATGAATCAAATATTTTTCCAAACTTCGGCTTCAAATCTTCGTGAACGTCAAGAGTATATAATTGCTTTCTGCCTGATTTTGGTGAATTTTTAAACATTCCCCTAGGTGTGTCTACAAAACAAAAACCGTATTTAGTTAATATAAAACATAAACATCAAAGCATCATAAAAAACCATAGCTATGTTATTAAATAAAAAAACCACATATCTTCTGAAGTTGAAAACCCATAAACACAAGAAAACCATATTGTGTTATTAAATACAAACACCACACATTAAACACCATAAAAAACACCAAATATCTTCATAAGTTAAAACCCCAATACACCATAAAACACCATAACCATGTTATTAAAATAAAACACCACACATAAAACGCCCAAAAAAAATGTTAATATAAAACACCATCAAACGTAATATTAAAAACACCATAAATCTTGTGTTTGTTCATTAAACGAATTCATCATGTTTTTTACAATGCAAATATAAAATACCATAACAAAAATATATGAATCTAACTGAAAACGCCATTTACCATCATATATTAAAAACACCATAAAAAATTGCGTCACTTATGTGATCGAATCAAATCACGCCTTTACACCCAAAAAAACTAAACGCGCATTCTCTCTATGAAATTAAAACAATAAAATCAATAACAATCATTGATTTGTTATGGTAATTGATAAAAACACCATACCTTGCGTCTCCTGTGTGTTCGATTCCATAACGATGATCCCTCGAAAAACACCAAACGAGCATTCGCCAGATGAAATTGGAATAATCAAATCAATTGCAATCTGTGATTTCTTCTGGTAATCGGTAATTGATTCGTATTTTGAAAATTTTGTTTAGAGACATTCACGGTTATTTTCCCAAAATAACCGCAAACAAATCATGAGACGAAATTACGTTTATACCCATATCTTGAAAAATTATGAAATACACGTGTATGGCTAAGATGGCTTCTCACACTTCTCATGGTTTGGAAATTTCTAGCCAAACCTCAATCTATATATATATATATATATATATATAGGGAAGGGTATAAAAAATAACCCTCTTTTTTTGTTACAACTACATAACCCATTTTAGCCAATCATAAGCTTACACATATACATTTCATTAAAATATTAAAAAGGGCATCATAGTCATTTTACCCCTTATAAGTTTTCCCCCCTCTCTTTTTTAAACATTAATAACTTTTTTTTGATATATTATTTTTAAAAAAAAATTACACCATTATATTCGTCTCATTTTTCTCTTTAATTCCGTTATAGTCTCGACTAATTTTTTCTTCTTTTTTAAATGCCCTATATTTACATCATTGTAACGAGCTTAAATATAACAAATTTATTTGAATTTTTTTTAAAATGATAATTACAGTGTTGTAAGTTACATTGACGTAATTTATCGTGATCTAATTTACATTGACGTAAAATTCGGTTTCGGTTTTTTCGGTGAATTTGGTTTAAACTACAGTGATGTAATTTACATTGACAACAAATTAGTTTAAATTTTTTTCGAACAATGAAAAAATTACATCACTATAATTATCATTGTGAGAGAAAAAAATCGAAATAATGTGTTTAATTACATCACTGTAATTTATCATTGTAATTATCATTGTTAGAGAAAAATAAAATAATGTGTTACGTCACCGTTAATTATGTCATTGTAAATTACTTCATTTTGTGTTACATTACTTCATTTTTGTTACATTACTGTAATATACCATTGCTATAATTTTTTAATTATTTGCTATATTTAAGCTCTTTACAATGATGTAAATACATGACATAAAAAAAAAAAACTAGTCGAGACTATAACGAAATTAAAGAGAAAAATGAGACGAGTATAATGGTGCAATTTTTTTTTAAAATATATAGTATTAAAAAGTATGAATGTTTTAAAAAAAAGGGGGGTAAACTTACTTAAATAACAAATGTCTTAAATACCCTTTATATTAAAAAAAAGAAAAAAAAAAGAATCTGACACGTGTCACGATCCTACACACTTTTCTTTTTCAAGTAACCATTGGATGATGGTTAATGGGTTGTAACATTATTTAAGGGTTATCAAAAATTCCATGCCCTATATATATATATATATATGTATATATATGTTGTGGGTCAATTTTTATGCTCTGAGATTCGTGATATCCGAGGATAATCCGGAATATGGGATTCTTAAATATCCTCAAATATCCTGAGTACTAACGTTACTAATCGATCTCTTCTTTGTATAGCTTGAGATAGTCTTGCAGGTTACTTATTGTGGACTTGATTTTACCTTAAAAGTCGGGATACAGTCAAAGGAAACATGAGAACATGCTAAATTATGGAAACAGGTGGAGAACAAGTCACTAACGGTCATGTTGACTAAATTGGACCTAAGGACTCGGGATTCACTTAAATAGGACGGTTTTAAATATGGTAAATGGACGTGGTAGCTGTCACATGGTCATTATTCCGAGATTCTCGCCGGGATATTCGGGAATTTATTAATTTAGCTGTTACAAAATGTTGTATATTAAGAAACGGCTGGTGATCGATTAGGGACGAGGGTTTTTATTATTATCTTTTCTTCATTTTCTCTCAAACACACACGTATTCAAGCAATTGTAACACTTAGTCTTGATCATCCAAGCTCAAACACTTGTATTTTCATCAGTTTGTTGATAATAAACTAGGCAGAGTGACAATTGTCACCTCCCGAGGTTTTTATGCCGGCAATCCTAAGGGATTAAGGGTTTTTCCTCGTACAAATCTTGTGTGTAAGTCGTTATTTCATTTTTATATTCTGGAATATCCTAGGGATCCTCGGGGATATTCTGATAACAGATTTGATATACTTAACATATTTGCTTGTAAAACACAATACCTCACTTTTCTAATTCGGTTTTGTTAAAAGTTAAGCTTGTTAATTTTTACCCGAAACTATATATATATATATATATATATATATATATATATATATATGAAGAGGATCAAATGTTAACCCATGTTTATTGCGTTAACCGAATAACTACATCCTATTACTTTAGGCTCACACTAATGTAAATCTAAAGGTGTAGGTTTTTCTTTTTTTTATTAATGTTACACTAAAGTAAATATAAAGGTGTAAGTTTTTTTTTTTTTTTTAATTAACGTAGGCCCCACTTAAATTAATAAAAAAATAAAAAAAAAACCTACACATTTAGATTACTTTAATGTAAGCCCCAAAGTAATAACATGTAGTTATTTGGTTACCACAATAAGAAAATGTTAACATTCGAACCATCCCCTATATATATATATGAATTGTATCTATAAATAACAACTTAATGGTTCGTATTTAAATATATTCCTATTATTGTCATTATTTAAATCCTGAAAATAAATGTGTACCACACAAGTTTTTTTTCAGGATTTAAATTGAGATGTTGGAATGGCGTTAATGCTTCTCTCTCTAAGATTAAGGTATGAACTTTGATACAATACACACATATTCTATTTTTTGATAACCAAATTTAGAAAGTTAACCCTAAAATAAATCTTAACCATTCATTTTAAATCCTGTAGAAAAAATGTGGTTCATATTAAATAAAATAAGTTTAATTTTTTTTATTATAAATTGATGTTTTCAGTCAACTTTAATACGAATCATATATATCCGGGGTTTAAAATAGGTGCTTTAATAAACAATTCTTGAAGTCAATCCTACCCAACTATCTAAATCCTGAAAAAAAATGTGTGGTGCGTATTACAATTGAATACAAAAATGAATGGCTAAAATAATGTGTGCTACTTAATAATTCTTAAAACACATTTTTTTCAATATATAAATGGATGAGTAACATATTTTTTAATAATTTTTTGTAATATGATACAATTTTATGTGTAATCTTGATACAACTCGTTGTCAATCAAGTTGTTTGTTGTACGACTTTATTTCTTGGTTTTATTGTTGTTATTTTACACTCAAATTATAAACTTAGGCTACGTTTGGTTTGTTGGTCGGGAATTACTATGAGTTTGGTCTTGATAGTATGGGAGAAATGAAATTGATAGACCTGTTTTATTTTAATAATGTTGTTTGTTTTACGAGAAGGATGAGTACATGTATTAAACCTAATAGAAAATTTTGTGGTCTAGAAAATACAAAGTGGGACATAAAAATTACTAAGAAGGCCTGCCACTTATGATGGTTATGGTTTTAAGGTATGATTCTTTTTTAAATACTTAAACATTAAACATATACTACAAACACCTTTTATAATACTTTAAACATCAAAATATGATATAATAATATTTATTATTATGAGGGACAAATATTGATAGCTTTTATGAAAGATGCATTCCCAGGCAACATAATATTATGTGAAAATTACCAAATTACTCAAGATTAGATCAATATTTTACCAAATTAATCACTCAAATGTAGCCCGCTTTATACGTTTTTTTTGTATTTTTGTGTGAACATATAGGCCTACATGTTGGCGGCTTTTGTCGGTGTCTATAAATGGGTGTCTTAAGACCTCGTTTTTCTACCAGTGTCTTAAGACGCCTTAGAAGCTTATTTAGACGTCAATTCTAACCTTGTTGTAGTCTTTAGACTCTAAAGCGACGTATTTAGACGCTGTTCTGACGTCTTTAAGCTATGTCAAATCATCAATCAGGTAAGATCACATCTATCTAGAACAGACGTCTAAAGACGTGGCTTTGAAGTCTTAAAAATTTTAAAAAGACGTCAGAATGAACGTCTGAATTGGGCGTCTAAATGACTTAAGATGCCGGTTTAAAAAGAGGTCTTAAGACACTGTTTAGACCTCGACAAAGCCGCCAACATGTGGGCCGTATATTTCTTCTTGGACACAAAAGTACAAAAAATGGACGTCTAAAGCTTAAACGGGGGGGCTAAATCTCAGTGATTATTTTGGTAAAAAGATGGTTAAACTTGATTATTTTGGTAATTTTCCCAAATATTATTCTCATGAAATTTCATATAAAATAAAATATTGGTCATGTTAATATAGTTTGAGCTAATTAGAAATGAATAAGTTGTTGTATGTTAGAAGGTGTAAAGTATTTATTTGTATAACTCCATCTATATATTTAGCTCCCATAACGCAAACAATTAAGATAGTGGCAAGGATTGAACGTTTTGAAAAAGGGGACGGAAATTTCCAGGACCTAAAATATTATTAATTTTTTAATACAAGAGGGAGCGAAACCACAATTTTAAGTAAAGATATAAGTTTCGATCAAAAAAATAAAACTGCGGGCGAAAAAATGGTTGGAGGGCAACAACCTTAGTATTGGAGCCTAAGGTGAGGTTTTTATATAACATGTTAGTTATACATTAAAAATTACTTTAAACTTGATTATGGTGGTAGATAAGGCAAAGAAAAGCTTGTGTCCCATAGCTACTATGAACTTTGGTAGCCACTACAAATTTCAATACCAAACAAGGACTTTGGTAACAACGTGATTAACAACTTTGATTTAGCAATAGTTTAGTTAGTTCAATTTCTCTTGATATCTTTATGAAAAATTCACAAGGTACTTGTGAAATGTTTCAACCAGAAAATATTGTTTACACAATTGAAAAAAGATATTCACAATCAACATAAATTCTAAAGATTTACAGAATTTAATAAGAAACTTAGAATATAAGACTTTAATAGTTACATCTTTACGATATCCGGGATATCAAACTAAGTTAAGTGTGATATACACGTTTTTATCCTATATTTTACAAATAATTGTTTTGATGACTAGCACCAATACAACAACATTAATGTTACTTTAAAGTTAATTTTAAACTAACGAATTTTATTTTAATATATAATATAAAGATACCAATATTTGTAATGATCGCAGATAACCAAAAAAAAAGTTGCATATCTAAATCCAAATATTTACGGGGATTATAATAAAATTCCAAAGCGAAATATGACTAATTTTAAGTTTTAACCCACAATTAGAATGTACACGTTGTAATTTCTTAAAATTTGTTTAGGTCACATTATACAAATGCAAGATCAAGAAACACAGAAAGAAACAGGTCCTACAAAGATATACCAATGAAGAAGGGTGCATTTTGTACTTTACAAAGAAGAGGGGTCAAACTTGGAGATATGTTTACAATTAGGGACTTGTTTGTGAAAAGCAAGTTAAAACTCAAAAGCTATCAAGAATAAGGCAGACGATGAACACCACGATCTTTGAGAATTCCAGAGTAGAGAGCCATCCTATTTGCAGGAAGACCCTTAAGGTTTCTTGAATGTTTACTTTGACCCCCATCATCTTTAACTATTGACAAATAACCCTTGTTTTGATAAATTTTCTTACTTTTAAGTCTTCTCCTGAACTCATCTCCATTTCCACTGGGTTCCATCACATCCTCAGCAAACCGTACTTTTTTCATCTTCTTTTCCCCTTCTTCTTCCCATCTGCATCATAATCCATAAACCCAAGAAACAAAATTTCAATTTTGGCTTTTAAAAGTCAACGGATCACTTGAATTTTGACCCAACAACACTGAGAAATAGGAGAACCTGAAGATATGCAGGATCTTGGGTGGTGCACGACGGAGAATTGGGTGGCGCCACCTGTGATGGGGGTGGTGGGTGGCTTGTGGAGGCAGAAGGCGATGAAGATGGCGGTTCCGGCAGCCATGGCGGTGGCTAGAACCACCCCATTTGAAGCCAAGATTGATGACATGATGGAAAATCGGCAATCTTTTGTGGTGATTCTTGCAGATCAGAGAAATGGGTATGAGAGAGGTTGAAGAAGATCAAGGGAGAGAGAAATTCGAGAAGAAGTCATTGGAAATTTTGAAGTCAATGTGTGTGTGAAATATTATTATATTATAATTATAATTATAATTGAATTGAATGGGTTGAAGAAATGGAGTTTATATGGTTTGGTTTTGGGATGTGATTATTGGGTCTAGGGAAAGAAAGCTAATGTGGTGGTTGGGTAAACTTTTTTTTAATTAATTAATTTATTTATTTCTTTTATTTGTTTATTTATTTGTTCCCTTGTGATTGGAGATTGAGTTCAAACTCATAAGAATAATCTTTTTGTAGAAATGTAGGATAGGAATACACTGGAATTTCGGACATCAGATTTTTTTAAATAAATTCATTGACAAAATTCCCCTAACTTCTTAAACATGAGTAAAGTTAATCATGTGTTATGATGTAATGAAATGATTAACTCGTGTGTTGCTCTTGAAACGTATTTTATCAGTATGTTACAGCATAATTTTTTTTAAAAAAGTAATAAGAAAATGCTAAAACCGATATCACGCTTTTTGATGTGTTTATGAACTTCGTTACAATGGTTAACTACAAGAAAATAAAGAAAAACATATGATTAAAAATTAAAAATTTTGAAATGATTGAATTTGTAATATTTAAGAAAATGAATGTTAGTTTTTTATTTGCAAGTTTAGTTTATCGTATTAAATGAAACTAACCTTTAAATATATTAAATATGTCATGTGAATAAAATCAAAAGACATCACATGACATAAAAGACATTATGTATCATACTAATATTTTATTATATATTATAGATTAAGCGAAGCGCTACTTATAAAAAAAAATGACTGTTAAAACCTTTTTGTTAAATTGTTTCCTTCTATCATTTATTACATCTCTTTTTGACCAAAGAGCTTTTAACTTAATAATAATATCCTTGACTTCTTTAAGGAGAGGTTTGGGTTCGAGAATCGCTTAGAGCAAAATACTCTAAGTTGAGCCAGATTGTTTTCTCAAGTTGCGGGTTTCCTCTTGTATGATGTGAGTTCATTTACACCTAGCTTCTTCCCTAGTGACGGAGCTTGAATGTTTTGAAAAGGAGGACAAAAATTTACGAAACCAAAATACATGCTAATTTTTTGAAGCGATGGGACGAAACCAATATTTTTAACAAAAAATAACACTTCGGCCGAAAAATTAATACCAACGGAAAACGAGAGGGCGGTCTCCCCCGGCCCTATTAATCGTCCCAGCTCTTTACCAAAGAAGAGTGAGCTAGATAGATAACTTAGTATTAACATGTTGAAAAAATTCTCTCTTCTTAATCCTATATGTCTTAGAAAGAGGCATTTTACACTTTAAAGTTATATACAACCTTTATCTTGTAAAATTATTATTTCAATATACATTTATCATATTATTTGGCAAAAAGTTAGTGTTATGAATAATAACTTTTCTTACTAAATGCAATATTTTAGAAGTGTTATGTTAGTTTTATTAATTTGTTGTAGTGATAAAGTAATCATCTATAAATAAACTCTCATCACACCATTAACCACTTGTCACGTCTCATGACTAAAACAACACTTGATATCACAGGGTTCACATGAGTCGACATTGAGAATCACTTTGAGTTATATTCTAATCAAATGTGGGACTAGCCCACTTGGTAGAGGCTTAACTCTTAAAATGGGAGGTCATGAGTTCAATCATATGCAAGAATGTAATTATGGTGTAAGGTGTAATTTAGGTGGGAGAAAGTTTAGCCGTTCAAAAAAAATATTCGACTAATCAAATGTTTGGCCTTCGTATGACGCTCTACCAACCAAAACCGTAGTGATCATATCTAGGCTTTTCAATTTTTATAGTTTTAACATTAAATTTAAATTTACTTTTCAAACCTTGAGTATCTTTTTTTTAATCTATTTTACACTCTATTTATCTATATTTCATATCTATGTATATATTGAATTTTACGATTCCATGATTATATCTATACGTAATTTGTTTGCTTTAATAAATTCATATCTATCTACTACTCCTAATAAAAGAGTAACTTTAATACCACATGGCATTTAACTAGTCTATCCAACTCACTAATCTGCCACATGTCAGTCTACTAAATATGCCACATGTATCAAATTACACGTGTCTTTACCACATACAAACTCCCAATATACATTACTAAAATTACTTATGTCGGTTATGATAAAAAAACGGCTCTTATAAATTGAATTTGCATTTAATTTAGACATGATTTCAAAATGAAATAATTACGGATTCCGTAGGTTATGATAAAAAAAAATAATATTTTATAAATTGAATTTGCATTTAAGTTAGACATGATTTTTTACATATGAAATAATCAACAAAAGTCAAGGGTAATCATTATCAAAGTTGTGTTTGTATTTAAGAGATCCGGTTTTTACACATGGTCAACTATATGTTGCATTATCCAGAGTGAAAAGCAGGGATGAACTAAAACTTCTGATGATATTAGATAAAGAGTGGAAAGTTTCAAATACAACAACAAACGTTGTATACAACAAAATATTTGAAAACTTATGAACAAATTTTTGTGACTTTCTTATTCTAATTTAGTATGTTTAGTGTGATATATATCTTTATATGCTCAAGTTTCTTATAAATCGTTGACTTCTGTATTTACATGTTTCAATGCTTATCATTTATATAGTTTGAAATCATGCTTTCACAATTTATTTTTATGTGTGTCTAATTATTGAAATCATAGTTTAATACATCGATTTTACTTATATAGTTATATTAAAATCTTTTTCTTTTTTTTTTCTCTTAACTTTAAGTCAACCTGTGTGTTACACGGGTCATCTAGTCTTATACTTAATAAATCAAAATAGTTGGGGGACACTTATCACAATTTTAGAGTATCCTTACACTACTTTTTCCGCTTCTCTCTCCTAATAAATACACAACTTTAATAAATAGTAATTATACAATTATATATTCTTTATACCTTTTTTAATTAAAAAAGTTCTTAATATTAGAAAAAATATCGCTTAATAGCATTAAATATTAATTATATATATATATATATATATATATATATATATATATATATATATCTTTTATACTTAATAGGGATTTCTTAATATAATGAAAAATATTTTAATATCAAAAAACACAATTTTAAAAAATCAAGTTATTATAAAATATGAAACTTTTCCAAAAATTTATAACTCATAAAATCTTTTTATAATTTATAAGTCATTATTATTAACTATTTATTTTTTTTCTTTTTCAACTTATGTAATAATAGATAACATCCAATAATGTTGTAAAAAATGACATTTTTTTAAAAACAACTTTTATAAAATGAAATGTTTAAAAAACCAAACTTTGAAAAAGAAAATTTTCAAAATACAATATTATTATTTTATTTTCTATGTAATGTTGATCATTTTTTAAATCAAAAAATTATTTACATTGTTAAATTTATATTATTGAATACTTATTAATTTTTATTCAACCCGTGTAATACACGGGATAATAACCTAGTGTGTGTGTATACAGGAAATTAAGTTTATTTAACCTTTTAATATTTTGCTTTATTATTGTCACACCCCAGGCCGGCGGAAAGGGATCGTGTTTTCCCGTCGGGCGGAAGGTTCCCGGGACGCGATATCTTTGAGTGATAATCAAATGATCAGATTGTTTACATAGCACATGAGATATAAATGAGAAATGCTAACAAGACATGAAATATAATTACAAAGTTAAATTACATTGTACATCATAATTTAACTAAGTAAATCTAATAAAAAAGAATCAATGAGTTTATATCTTGTATATGTACAAGATATACAAAAGATGATTTATTGTCTAGTCATCAAAAGTATGCAATATCCAAAAGTAGCTAGGTCTTCTAAAAGTCCACTAGCTAGTCCTTGCATATATGAAATTACACATGTTCGTCACCTGAGAAACATGTAATTTAAACAAAGTCAATACTAGGTTGGTGAGTTCATAAGTAAGTTAATTGAAAACCTTGATTCATTCACATGCACAATCACAATATGTATTTTGTTACTTGTATGCCATTTGTTCACTTGTTCACCCAATGGCTTCTCAATAGTTATATTTACAAGTAATATTTCATCATAATAGTGATGCTTATATATAGGGCATATGTAAGGGAACTAAGCCCTAGCCAACATCCCACCACACCACTACTAGAACTCCACACAACTTGCAATACAACTATTGATTTCCATTCCCAATCCACTTGTCCATGTTATTCTTGAATCACCTGTAATAACTTGTATAGAATAATATAATAATGCATTTGTAGTTATCGAACCAAAGTTTAGATAACCATTATATGTTAAGGAATATTAGATTTATCAGATCTGATCCTTGTATTATTCTATAGTTGAGGGGTTAACTGTTGTTACACCTTTAAATATTAAGAGTGTTGGTTAACCAATTGTACTTTGTTCTTGAACTATATTGCATAGAGCCTAAAAGGAATCCATTGTAATCCTCACGTAATCAGCTTACAATGCATCCAATTTTTCTCTACCACTTTGTATGCCCATTGTCCTCAACGAAGACTATTACTAGTAGTGAAACATGAGGTAAGATCAATTCCTCAACCTACTAATCAATAGGATCCCGTTAGATTAATTACTATATTCCTGTTTATTAATATCACCATGTGACGCTTTCCCAGAACCTGACTTGAAGTCGCCCTGTCACCGGTCATACGTTACCGGCCAATGAATCAATACGATCAACATACTAGCCCTACAAGCTAGAGGTTTGTCAAACCTATGGTACCACTATGCTATCATCGGTTTAGTCACGTCAAACTAACTGGTTCAGCGATTTAAAGGGGCTTACCGTGATCTTTAGAATACATGGCACATGACTGAAATGATATAATACAACAGTTCAATAGAAATTAATTGTATTAGTGTTCACCAATGTAATTGTTCTCTGTGTGTTAACAAGGTGGAATAAGAACATGTCTTATTACATTATGTTAAACAATGTGTGAATGGTGTTGTTATCATGAAATTACATTATCATGATTACCATTCCTTGTATCTTGTTCTTCTTGTAATGTGTGTTGAATTGTAAAGCTAAGTGTTATAAGAACTAGTCTTATTACACTTACTTAACTCTTGTATCGAATAATGTAATGAAGATGTGTTATCTACATATCATTCTTATGTTCTGTTCTTGTCATCATGTAATCATACAAGCATGCATACAATGATATATGATAATAAGCAATTTAATATCATTTAATCAAAGTATTAACAATATGTAAGCAAAACTTTTAAGTAAATAAAAGTAAAGCATGTTTCTCAGCCCCGAGAGTTTAAAATCAGTTAAGATTAAAGTAAAAGGGGCATATGAACTAACCTTGTAGTTGTAGGGTTGACTTAGCTTAAAAAAAAAGAAGACACGCGCTCTTGATTGTTCTTTGATGTTGATTTCACGATCCTGTATTGATTTCAATTTGTTTTCGACTCATGAGTATCAAACTATTGTAATTGGTGTGAGTGTATGTGTTAACCCTAAAGTTGGTTAACACCCGTGTGTCTCGATCTCAGTCTTTGTTATTTGATCCAACTAGCTTGTAATTCAACTCAATAGCACTCAACCCAATTGTTTTAATTTAGCACTCCTTTTGTTTATTAATGTATTCGTTACTTGAATTATTATCATAACATGAGTATTCTAAGTATAAAACTTAAAATTATTTTCTAACACCTTTTAAATGTCATATGTTATGTTTTATGATCCAACACAATTCTTGTCACCTTTATAGTAAAACAATATCCCTTTTCCATGTGAGTCGATTGTTATTGAGTCGAATTGAGTTACGGGTCGAATAACACATGGTCTTAGGTGTGGGCCGGATTAAATGTCCTGGACCATTGGGCTGAAATAATTAGGATGTTGGGCCTAGAAAAATGCTATTGGGCCTGCTGCTTTCTGATTGGGCCGAGAGGATCATTGCTGGGCCTGTTGGGCCGGTTGTAACAAAGTGGCCGAATTTTATATGTTGGGCTGAAGGAATTTGTTGTTGGGCCGGCCTAATTGGGCTGAATAATTATAATGTTCGGGCCTAAATATGGTGGTCGTTGGGCCCAGTTGACAACGTGCGACCAAATAATAAGGAAACATGGCATGATTAGTCACGTATATCACGAAATGGTGGTGGGCTTCATATCTGCGTGGCCAATTATAGTCAAGATGGGTTGGTTAAACAAATGAACTCTTGGGCTTGCATTAAGATTAGATAAACTAGGCTAGGTCCATTATCACTTGATGGTGCCAGTTTCAATCAACGAACTCCAGCTAGGGTTCGGCCATTACAATCGATAGGTTCGGCTATATGGTGCTGCTATGTGGTTCGGCTGGAATGCTACAGGGTTCGCCACTCAGATGGTTCAGTGGGTTCGAGAACATGTAAGGCTTGGTGACTGAAAAGGGTTCGGCGAGGATGTACAGCTCGGCTAGGGTTCGTGGCTCCCATGGGTTCGCCACTGAGCATGCTTGGTTCGTCACAGGTTCGCCTCAAAGATGCGTGGGTTCGTGAGTCACTGGAGGGTTCGGTGATGATGCCATGGTTCGCTACTGAAGTTGAGGTAAGGTTCGGTGGGGCTAGTTGCATGCAAGGTTCGTAGCTTCGAAGGTTCGGTGGCCCAAGGGTTCGGCTACCTGGTTGAGTCCCACGAACCCTGTATGTTCGGCATTCTTCCCCAACTCGATACCTCGGTCCAGTCGCATCCATGGTGAGGTTTAGCTCTAATCGGTCGGTCGTGATGCAAGGGTAAGAGTGACAGGGTGCTAGGCCGGTTATCCTTTGGGTCACACATACATACACACACAAAACCCTACTTTTCACGCACTTTCTTGACTCATACCTCGATTTCTAGTGGTCAAATCCTCAGATCCGTTGTACTTTCATGTAGAGGATGTCGAGGGCTTCGCGTGGGCGCAAGAATCACCCAAATCGGTTGAGTAACGAAGGAGATATGGAAGCTTGAAGATCAACAATGGTGGTTTTGTTTTAGAGAGAGAGAGCCGGATTTCTGATTTTTAGAGAGAGAAAGTGCATAAAATTTATGAGAAATCACTCTCATTAGTGGTTTATATACTCCGGGGTGTTCGGGTCCGTTTCGGTTGCTCGGTTCGCAGTTTCGTCGCGTAACCGGAAAATTACGCGTAATTAATTGTAGTAAATAAAAGAAAGTTATTCTAATTATTTGATGAGTTTCAAAATTGTAAAATGTTAAATATTTTATTCAATTAAATTAATTATCGTTTCGTGTCGTGTTTTCGTTATCATTTCGTCGAATCGCGTCACCATCGCGCGTATCCGTTCGAATCGTCATCCGAGCGAACACGACGATGGTTTTGCTTTCCGACTTTTGTTTTCTACTTTACACTCATCATTTCAGAACGTTAAACTCACATATATGTTTGTGTGAATCGTCACCCACGCAAACACACTGTCAGTTCGTTATTCTGAAACGACACTGTGTTATTGTTTGAATTGTGTTTCCTCACTATCGGACTTAATTAAACATCCTGTTATCAGATGGTTTTCACATTGAATTGTCGGCCATCTGATTCCTGTCATCTATGGATATCAGATCGCAACCGATTTGTTCCTGTTAACTGTTTGAACACTGTTGTTTCTCGTGATCTGTTGTGTTAGTTGTACTTAAGTTTTCACTTAAATACTCACAACTACTGTTTCAAATGTACGTTGTATTTCCTGTATCTAAGTTTACACAAAAATACATACAACGGTTTCTTGTATTTAGATTTCTGATATTACAAACACTGTTTACAATCACGTATGTACACATAGTTACTGTTGCAAGTACACCTACCGTACGGACTTGCCGGCCGGTCAGGTACTAGTTGTCACAATTATTATACTATTATCCATTATATTCAATTATTTGTATTGCTTTGATAAGGTTCATTTTGAAATAAATTTTGGTTCATTACTAACTAGTTTATTACCCGTGTGAATACACGGATTAAACATAAAATATTAAACAATTAATAATAAAAATTTAAAGATTATAAATGATGATATTTTTATATAAAATGATTAAATTATGTTAATTACTTTAGATAATAAAACAATAGTCAAAATTTTTTTATAACAATAGTAGTATCTTTAACATTCTTGATTTGTAATAACTGAAATATTTAAACCAGCTAAAGTTAAAGATATAATTAGTTAGTTTTCTATCAAAAACTAACTATTTTAAAATAAAATGAGAATGTAATATTTTTGTAATTATTAAAGTTAAAAAACCTAATTTGAAATTACCGTTAAACATATAAAACAAAAAAAATGTAACTTTTATCATTATTTACATATTTTTCTGCTTATATTTTATTTTTTTGAAAAAATTGTTTTTAAGAAATTTTTTTGTAAAACTATTATTTTCTAAAAATAAAAAATTGAAATATTTCTAATTTTTTTTAAAAAAATATTGATATATATGAAAAAATATATTTTATAAACTTTTTAAAACATATTTTATAATAAAATGATTCGATTTAAATATATAAAAACTATTTTTAAATTTGAAAAATAAAAATAATATCATTAGTTATTATTATTATAATTATATAATAGGATAGATAATATAATTTATTTAATATGAGAGATATTATAATGTATTTAATAAGATATAATTAAATGAGTTCATAAAAAATTGACAAGTAGCATTATGACATAAGAATGTGACAAGTGGCAAATGAGGATTTTTGTTTATTAGAATAGATAGATTAAGTTTTACTTATTTATAAGTATCTTAAACGGATTTTTCTTTTTTGAAATAAATTTTAATTAAAATTTAGCGGTTTATTTGTAAATTTGTTTTTATGTTAGTATTGTTCACTTTGCAATAATGACTATTTATATTCAAACTTTATTAAAAATTAGCCTTATTTGACACATAATTATTTCAAATTTAAAATTTAAAATTAAAAATCCTCAAATTAAATCATATATTAGATGTTATTAATTTATTATATTATATTATTATTTGTTTTGGTGAGCGAACGATGAATGGATTGCTTATTAAGGTCTTGTTTGGGATTGCTTATTTAATCTCAAAAGGACTTTTTGTTAAAAGTGTTTATTAACTTATAACTTTTTTAGATGAAAATTTTAAAATGTGTTTAAATTAGCTTTTCCAAAATAAAATTTTAAAATGACCAAAAAGGACATTTTTTATCGACATCATTTTAAGATTATTGGGTAAAGAGTGAAGAGTGAGGTAAATTTATAATTTTATGTCAATAAGTCATAAGTCATAAGTCATATTGAAAAGTTAGAATTTTTAACTTTTGAAAAAACAACTTATTACCTTTTACAAAAAATCATTTTCAAAAGTCATTTTAAGTTTGACAAACAACTTATTAACTTATTGGTTTTTTGAAAAAGTCAATAAGTGAATAAGTTATTTTTAGATAAATCCCAAACAAGGCCTAAGTTTGTGGGTGAAACATAATTAAGGCGTTGCGTATATGCATAAACATCCAAGGACGGAGGATAGAAGGGGCCCGGGGGTGCCCGGCCCCCCTGTTTTTTCGTTCAAAAGGGTCGATATAATAGTATTTCGTCGGAAATTCCTTCGGTTTCTTTCGTTTTCTTCCTAAAAATCCTTCGGCCCCCTATGTTTTCATCCTAAAAATCATTCGGCCCCCTCCGAGCTTTTTTTCAAGCTCCGTCACTGTAAACATCCATGCATTGCGGATGGTTTAAACCAATATTTTAGAACCGGACCAGATGTCAAACCGGTCTTCCTACCGACCAGTCGGATTGGTCGGACCGGATTTAAGAACCGGATGATTTTATAAACATTTTATAAATATATATATATATATATAGAATCAAAAAAAATAAGAAAAAAAACCGTTCAACCACCGGTTTTCCGGTCCGACCGCCGGTTCTTCGGTTCAACCAGCCGGTTCGTCTAAAATGACCCAGAACCCCGAAACGGACCGGTTCTCGGTCCGACTGGCCGGTCCTGTCCGGTTTTCAAGACAGTGGTTTAAACCCTAAGGTATCTAATCGATGGAACACATGAGAAGAAGGTTATAGATCATAAATAAATATAATTTAAAAAGTTTGGAAACAAATGGAACTTTTTCATGAAAGAAAGGATTATGGTTTACAACCACAAAAAATGGTTTGGAGATTGTGTGCTTCAATTCATGTGAAAGAAGCGACCAGAAAATTAATAATGTATGTATATTAATAAATTAAGGTTCATAATTTTATCGTTTCTTTTTTTCACAAATACATGTAGTGTATCTACCTTTAAAATTAAAAATTGTTGTATTTTTAATAATTTTTTTGGCAAGTGGATGGTCGAACATGGGTGATGTAAAACAGCACATTGTGATGAGGTAGAAAATGCGTTGGTGTGTGAATTGCATGCGATAATTTTTAACAGCATCACACGTCTATTTGTTATAACAAACCTAGTTATTATTGACACAAGATACGTTTTTAAAGCAAATTAACTTTAATTTCTGGTCTCTTTATCTATTAAACATATCGATCTTATATTAAATATAACTTTTATAAATTTTCAAATAAAAAAGTTTCAATTCATTAAAAATATATTAATATTAAAATTTTTTTTTTTTAAATATCAAATTACTATAAAGTATAAAATTTAAAAAAAAAATTTAGATGAAATGGTTAAACAAGGACTAGACGAAACATAAGCATCCACAAAGGTAAGATAGTGAATCATTTATCAGTACCATACAATCTTAAGTGATGTACATCTTAGTAATATGAAGATGACAGGGCGGCTAAAAGGTTTGAAAAAGGAGAGCCGCCTAGGAACCCAACTTAAGGACCCCCAAATTTTCGGGGTTCTAATATTCTCACACCCGTCTCATAATCTCATACCTTCTATACGCCTTACATAGTATGGGTGTTTATCGGATCGGATAATGGTTTATTAGAGTCGGGTTGTTTGGATTTGAAAATTTTAAGACCTTATTCGAAACCCGACACGATCCTAATTCGAAATGTTTCTATCCGATCCGAATCTCCCCGAATAACCCGAAAAAACTTATTTTTTCATCCAAATAATCCAAACAATTTATTCGGGTTATTCGGATTGAATTAGAATATCCGATCCGAATAAAGAAGATTTTGTATATCCGATATCCGATCCGATTCTACCCGAATATCAGAATCTTTAATTCGGATCGGTTTTTTCAGGTTTCGGATATGATTTGGATTTCGGATTTTTTGAACACCCCTATTGTATAGGGCAATTATTGGATGCCAGAATTTGTCAGTGTCAATAGTTAAACTCTTATACGATACGTATAAGCCTATATGCGTCGTATAGGTCATATACGTGGCTATATACGTGACCAATCATTGGGTGTCAGTGCCAATAATTAGAATCCTATACGATGAGTATAGACCTAAACGTGGAGCTATCACCGTGTATAGACCTATATGAGACATATATGGTCGATGAGAGCGTTAAAATAAAAAAGTTGTGTGTATGAATAACAAGTCCGAATTTTTTTAGGGTTTTTAGTTGTAGAAGTTGATACAATCCACGTATAATAACAACCATTAAAAAAAAGAAATGTCTTTTTTTTTTTAATTTTGAACCGAATTGATTTTACTTAAAACTAATCCTGACCCGACACAACCTGTCTATTTTGTTAAACTTATTTTGTCTAGGATATAAACGTATTTTTCATTATGTATATATGTGTATTTTATATATCAATATAATCTTAAATTGTAAGTATTTCATTAACTATGTGTGAAATTCTCTCTAGTATTTTATGTGTTTTAATATTTTAAAAGACAAAACCAATTATAAAATATGGTGAATGCACATGGTCCACTAAAATGGGAAAAGTAAAGTTAACAATAAGTAAATATAAAACTGAAAAAAGTGAGTAAACACATGGGAATCCCATGACCCATCCCCCCTGTCGTGTTTTAGGAACTATGTGACGTTGTCAAGCACCAGAATGACCCAGGCCGTGTTACGTAACTCATACTTGTATGATAGTTATAAATAAAAAATCACCTTCATTTGTAGCGGTGTACATGGTTCGATTCGGTGTGGTTATGGTCATTTCCACAACCAAAACTGCTACTTTGGTTAATTCTAAATCCTTAACCATAACCATAACCGAATGGTTCGGTTAATGGTTTCGTTTAACCATAACCATCAGTTAAAGTCAGTTTCGGTTAAAATCGGTTATGATTCGTGGCCATCATCGGTTATTTTTCTATACTATCTAAAATTCATATTAATACTTATATAATAAGGTATGAACTTTACCATTTAGTTGAGCAAAATCAAGCAATAACAATTAGGTTAAAGGCCTCTTAAACTCATAGTTATTAACTCGAATATTGAATTATTAATAACATAACAACTATCAAACCAATAACATATTTGGTTTAATGGCAATCATTTTATTTATCAATATAGTAATTTAAAGCATTATTGATAATAGTACCACAATCAACCTTTGTATGCCAAGTGTTTAATAGAGCTTGAAAAAAAAATACAAACCTTGCGTGTTTCTTATTCTAACTTTTATTTTATCAAAAACATACTCGGTCGTAAAAGTAAACGTTAAAAACCAAAGTGAAAAACACACAATAAAACACAAAATAGAACTATTGTTATCCTTTTTACTCCTTTAAATACGTATATAATTATTTGGTTAAGTCATGAAAGTTGATCTCTTATTATCTTATGACTTTTCTTTTATCTTTTAATTTTTCTAAATTTCATTTTTACTCCTTTTGATTTTCTTTAAATAATGTTTTTATTCAGTTTAAAATATTAAATATGCTTCTTAAGGTATTCAGTCTGTCTCAATGAACTTCAATCAACAAACCTTAATATCTTTTTTTTATGGAACGGGCTTTAATTTTTTTAGAATACAAAAACGAGGCAGTTAATCATTCCTAAAAAATAACCTGGAAATGACCCTCCCTCAAAAATAAATAAATAAATAAATAAAGCCTAACAAGACGACAGAGGATGACATAGCCCGGCCCAATACACTCTAGAACATGCCATATTGCCATATACAAAAGGTCATACATGCCGACCAATTCATACTCTAAAAATACATCCATTAAATTACACACACGTAAAGAGGATGGAAGTAATAATAACCATTTTTTGTACCAACTTAAATAACTCTGCTAATATCAAGCTAGATCTTGATTTTTTAAATCATTGTAACACATTTATAACACTTTATTATTTTATGAGTTTGTGTAAATTTATCATCATTTACGAGGTAACATTGTTGTAAGTTTTGGGTCTAATGTAGTTACAATGTTGTAAGCAGTGTTGTAAAACTCGGCCGACTCGGCCGAGTACTCGGCGAGTACTCGGGACTCGGCCACCTTCCGAGGCGATTTCTTGCAACTCGGCCCACTGTACTCGGAAATGGTTCAACTCGGGTGTACTCGGTCTACTCGGACCAACTCGGGTCCAACTCGGGGCAACTCGGGTCCAACTCGGGGCAACTCGGTCCAACTCGGGTAACTCGGATTTTAACTGTTTTTGACCGATTTTCACTATTTTTGACCAAATTTTACTGTTTTTCACTGATTTTCATTGTTTTTTACTAATTATTGTTTGATTTTCACTTTTTTACATAAATATGCCTTGCAAGACAGGATTTTCACTTGTTTTTTTACCGATTTTAACATGTATCTTTTTTATTTTTATTGATATTTACTTTATTTGTTATTAATACTAGTAAACTAATGATATTTAACATATATATAATTTTATAAAAATTATTTTCTTTATAAATTATCATATACGAGTACTCCCCGAGTACTCCCCGTCTAGGCCGAGTACTCGCGACTCCCCAGTCCGCCGACCTGGCAGCGCCTAGCGATTTTTCCAACCATGGTTGTAAGTACAACAATGTTATACTTAAACGATAATAAATTTACACAAACTTATAAAAGAAGAAAGTGTTTTAAATGTGTTACAATAATGTTAAAAAAAATCCATTATTTGGCTCCATCTTGACGAAGTTGTTTGGGTTTATTGCAATAAGAGTAGGTTATATTTTTCCCCAATCTTACACACACACACATATTAAAAAATCATCGTCTAATGAATAGTAATTTATATAAGTTATTTCAGTTTGTCAACTATTTGCATTACTATATATAAAAATGCATGCAAGAAATTGTGAGTTACAAAACTTAAAAGCCTAATAGACAAGCAATAATACAGATATAAGACCATGAAGATTTCTCGTCTTACTATTTCTCTTTCAATGACTTCTTACCTATGTGCCCATCTATTCCCCAAATCTCTGGTATTCATCAGTCGAGATACAAAAATGGTGGATTTACTCTCTAAAGTCTAAAACAACCCTTTTGAAAATAATTGAGATTTGTGCTCTTTTAGAGCAAGTGGAAAGTGCGTTGAGCCCAAATAAGTCACTAGAAAGTCTAGAATTATAGAAGTCCACATACTTCCCTTGTGTGGAATCCATATGAATTGAACTATGATTTATGATTTGACTTGAGAGGCCCCAAATCCCAGGAGTCCTCTCGGTTGGCAAACATCAAAACCCATAGTCCTTAAAACATACTTACTTTATTACAGCAGCGGAATTTAAGGTGATTATATTAAATATTATACAAATCTAAACAAACATTTTCACATAACCCAAGTCTCTATAGTTCTATAACATAGCCAGTTATGCTAGGGTAGTCCTAAGAGTATGCCACGAGCCTTACTGCAATTCTTCCTCAATACCATTCAACCTGACATGCATGCTAAAACAAGTCAGCTTCGCTGGTGAGTTCTAAGTTAACTTTTCATAAAAATAAAATCTTTACAGTACATAAAGCATCAGCATTCACTGTTAACCGAAGTCAACAGTCTCAATCCTGCGGAACATATAACATTTCATATACATAGCATACATGACATCATAAAATCAATCACACAGTGCATAAACGTAGCCTGTCCTGTTGACCGAGGTCAACATGCTTGCACAAGACTTCTTAAACTATCAACCCGAAGTCGATAACTTATACATGCATAAGATTTCCTCAACTGGCGACACACAGTCGGCATGCCTGTTTTTGCACAGGACTTCTTAAACCATCAACCGAAATTGACGGCTCATACCGGTACAAAACTTCTTAACATACATCATTCATACATAACATGGTTTAAATCATTTAAACCATCATATCATACACGGTCCTTCGCACCGCAGTGCTCAGGTTTGCCCAACCGCAGCCGGGACTTCAATATCACATTTCCTTCTCGACCTCGGTCGATGTCTTTTAAAAAAAAACATTTCCTTCTCAACCACAATTGAGACTTAAAACATTATTTACTTTAAAACATTCCTTGCCTGAAAACATTCTTTATCTGATCACAATCAGGTTGAAATCACTTTCATACAATAACTTTATAATAGGCATAAAACGTTCTTTACTGTAACATATTATTTTATCCGACCGTAGTCAGTTAAAACAATCATTTTCATAAAATAACTTTTATAACATGCATATCAGCCCAAAATGATAAAACAGTTAAAATAGAGCTACAAAGAACTCACCTGATCTACGCTTCTATTGTACAATTTTAGCTCCTCAATTCTTATCTTACGTAACCGCCAATTTCCTAATAACATCAGCACCCTAATGGGATTACTTAACGTATCTTTATATTTTCCGGTATTGACTCGAGTCTTTAATTGGACAGCATGACGGCTTATGCTTTTCGGTTTTCTTAAAAATATTTGGGCAGTATTTCGGTTTATAAAACTTTATTTTAGAGTTTTAAATTGGACAGAACCTCGTCTTATAAACATATATTTTTATAAAATATTTGGGCAGCATCTCTGCATACTCCGTGTTTTACAAAAATATTGAAAATAGCCTCCACGCATAATATTAGTGAGGTTTTAAACAAACAATATCTCGACCATACTAATTAAATAATTATTTTAAAATAAGAGTATAATAGGTGGTTACCTCAAAGTAGCTCGTACCAATGCTCGCTTAACAATCTTTGAACGAAATTCTAGTAACTATCGTACCCGCTCAAGGGTTTTAGGAGAGTATTTTAACAGAGTTTTGTTACTTAAGAGAAATGAATATTTGATCGTCGAACTACATCTATTTATAGATGTAAATTTCCTTCGTCATTAAGAAAGAAAAATATATGTGTGGTTCGAAATGTTCGACGTATTACTTTCGAATTTTGACACATGTTGAATTGATTATTTTATTATTTTTTATTATATTATTATAATTAATTTAGCTTAAATCTTGTTTTTCTCTTATAACTTTTTGCATATGATGTTTTAAAAATTTTCGAATATACCGTTGAAATCTACTAATTATTCTCTACATTTCTACCCAAGTTTCGTTGAAAACGGAGCAGGGTCAAAAATAATATATTTTAATATTTACGAGCTTATATCTTGTTCATACCTTATCGTATAACGGTCCGGCTTATATTAATGTGATCGTAATTACTTCAGGATTGTTCATAAAAATTTCGAACCCAAACGGTCACAGAAATTTTTACACGTTATTAATAGGCTTTATAACGTGTCCATACCTTATCAGATATTTTTATCGTTTATATCCTTTTGATCATAATTACTTTACGAACGTTTATATAAATTTTGGACATAAACGGTTACCGAAATTTCGCACGTTTATTATTAGGTTGCTAAATTTTAGGTTGTTACATGACTTTTAGAATATAAACCATTAATTTAACTATCATGCCTAGTGGTGTAACACCCAAACTTTCCACACGATTACACGTGTCCCATTTTAGGTCCCAGATTAAACTTTCTCAAAAATTTTGTTCGGAAGCGTTAAAAATAACATTTCATAAGTTAAACACACTTAATTTCAAATCATTTATATTTATGATTAATAAAACTAGTGTGTTTAAGTTTAATACCATCAGAGAATTTTACATAACGTTTGGTTCAGCTTCATAACAAGCCGATCAGATCGCCCGATGCATATCTATCTTTAACCTGTAACATCACATATAAGTCACCATTAGTTCATACGAACTAAGTAAGTAACCCCTCCCCGAGTTTCCACAACTCATTTAACACATCCACATACATATCATATGGATGTTTATCATGTCTAGATAATAATATATCATATTTCAACATCAACTTGCACACATCACACATTGTGCAGTTATTTCCCTTAATGGGACATTTTCACAAATATGATTATATTATCTAATCCAACTCTATCACCAGCACCTCTGGCTAAATTAAACACCATATATATATAAATATATTGGCTCAACCAATTCCCACACACATGTGGTTTCAACAATTTAGTTTCCGGATTAACCCGGTTGTCCACACATTTGTGGTATCATACATATATTAAGTCTAAGATGTTCACCCACCGGTACTTCCATCTAGACAATTACCAGCACATCTGGCTATCCACCATTGTGGAGTCATAACAACAAAATGTAAAAATACATTTTTCACAATCAAAATTCAAGCTGAGTCATTTCTATTCGAATTGACTCTCACAATGTAATAATATCATATTAACAATCATCAACTATTAATCACAATAGTTTAATCAAAATTACACTATGGTGTTCACATTCCTGTACTTCCACCATAGCTATTTGTCAGCACCTCTGACTAACCACACATTTGTGGTATCATACATATTTCAAGTCTTAAGATGTTCACCCACCGGTCCTTCCATCTAAGACAATTGCCACCATTTGTTCACACACCTTGTGAATCAATCACATTGGAATTGCAAGTTATACGTTCACACACCTTGTGAATCTAAACATGCACATTACCAATTCAACATCTGTTCACACACCTTGTGAATCTTTTACATTGGAATTGCAAGTTATACGTTCACACACCTTGTGAATCTAAACATGCACATTACCAATTTAACATCTACGCATTCGTAGATCACCACATGTTCACACACCTTGTGAATCATGCAATTACATTGGAATTGCAAATTTATGTTCACACACCTTGTGAATCCAAAACATGCATATTACCAATCCACCATTCATCCCAACAATGCATATTCCACATGCATTGTCAAGTTAACACCGATTCATTATAACAATGCATATTCCACCTACATTGTTAATTTAAACACCAATTTATTATAACAATGCATATTCCACCTACATTGTTAATTTAAACACCAATCCATCCCAACAATGCATATTCCACATGCATTGTCAAGTTAAACACCAAATCATATTAATTAATCACCGGTTCATCCAGTTATTCTAATGCAAATATATTGCATATACGTTTCCCATTGAAACTCAACAAACACAAACTAAAGGATTTCTCATCCCATAGTTTCAACCACACATTTAACAACATTCACATATTTCAAGCATTCAAGTAGACTCTTTCTACTACTTATATGTAATGTTACAGTAAGTTGGGTAACTTACATGGTTCAAACGGTTGTTCACTTGCTACAACCTCTTTTCCACTTCTGTGAATTGTCACTTGACGTTCACCACCAACACCTAGTTGCATATTCACACATATACAACTATATTCAATACATATAACACATACAATCAAGTTCAACTCACTTGACTGGTTTGACTTTCTCAAAGTCAACTTATCACATAATTGACTCTATCCTACTATTTTGAGTAAGTTGTAGTCAATTATTATAATTAATCATACTTCATGCCTCCCCCGGCAATTTATCAAATAATTGATGTTCATTATATTGGTTATGATCACAATCACTTCTCTATAACCAAAATTCATTCATGATCATAACTGTTAATAATCTTTAACATCAATTAATCAAAATCATCATTTAACCCATGGATCATAATCCATATTTCATCTAAAACCATAATCTATTTATTCCTACTAGTTACAATACCATGATATGGGTTTCATAATAACCGGACATTATCCCGACTTCAAAACGAAGATTTCACCATCAAAATATCCAATTCTTCGTTTCTAACAATCCCTAGTCATCCACTAGGCAATAATCAATACCCATAATCATACTAATACATTTAAAACTAGATTTAATCCACAAAATATTGAACCAGTAGGATAAAACGAATCATTACCCAATCGAACGGATTTCTACGGGTAAAACCACGATCAGAACTTGTAGATACGATCCTTGATGCGATCCACTTGATCAAGAGGCTTCAAATTTGAAGATTTGATGGCTTAGAACTGATTTTTCGTGTGTGGGATGGCTGAAATCGTCAAAGATAAGGTTGAGATATGGTTTCTAGAAGAAAATTCGACTTTTTAAGCAAAAATCGCGATCTGATGACATCAGGCGCATCGCCCCAAGTGGAGGTATTTTCCGGGCGTACCGCGCGGATGCATGGCGGCCAGATTTTTGTCTTATCTTCGTTTCGCGATTCCGGGGGCATACGGACTCCGTTTTGCGCACGGTTTTCGCCTACGTTCACGATTTTTCGAGCTCTTTCCAATGGTTATAATTTCAAGACCTGAAAAATTCAAAATATATGATCTCTTATTTAACGCTATCTTCAACTTAGCGTATCTTGAAATCAGAGCCTCGTTTCGTGATTTCGCTTACACTCATTCTCTTCATTCTCGAGTTATGATTCTAACATGAGAATTTTGAGTTGTCATAGTACCCATCACAATCGTTCAATTAACGATTATCACAATTACATTTCGTTTTATTAAAAACGGGTCGTTACAAATCTCCCCTCCTTACAAAGGTTTCGTCCTCGAAACCGCTCAGACGTTAAAAGAAAAGAATAGAATTCTTCATCTCATCTTCTGACCCCCACATGGCGTCAAATCCCCTTATATTATTCCATTGAACCTTCACCTGGTTCAGGGATTTGTTTCTCAACTGGTTGACTTTCCTGTCAATATAGTTATCGACTGTTCCACATATTTCGTCTTGTCATAAATTTCCAAATCTTCTAGTGGTACATATACCGATTCATTAACTTTCCTTGCTTTCTAAAACATATCACACCTTTCCATGGTGAGACTTTTAACAACACAAAATCTCCCACATGGAACTCACTAGTCCTCCTATACTTATTAGCATAGGCATTCTGTCAGTTTTATGCCACCTTCAAATGAACTAGAATCTAATCTATTCGTTCATTCCTTACTTTAACTATCTTTTTATTTGTCAGTTCTCATTGTCCAACTTCTCCTCAACACCAAGGAGTACAACATTTCCTCCCATATAACATTTCATATGGAGGCATTCCAATACTGGAATGACAACTATTATTATATGAGAATTTAGCCAAAGGTAGATAATTATCCCACTACCCTCAAAATCTGTTATGCACACTCGTAACATATCTCCAGTATTTGAATAGTCCTTTCACCTGACCATCAATCTGAGAATGATACGCCGTGCTTATCCACGATCCTAATTTTTCTGATATCTTGATCAGAAATAATCGTAACAGGCACACCATGCCTAGACACCACTTCTCTAACATATATTTTAAGCATAATTAAACATTTATCCTTAGATACACATGATCATTATACATGATTCTACAATATCAATCTGCAATTGATTACTTGGTTTGACTTTCTTCATTCAAACCAAACCATACACTCAAGTGTATTTCTATATACATCTTTCACTTCTCATTTGAATATTCATATAAATATTCATCTCATCATATGTATGAATACAACTTATACATATTATGAATATCCTATTTCTTTACAAATAGGCTTAACTTTGACTTTTTAAAGTCAAACATCATGTACAATGTATTTAACACACAACCACAACCGAATGACTTAACATTCGCGTTATTCATTCATCCCATAACCGAATGACTTCACATTCGCGTTATTCATTATCTCATAAGAGCTGTTAATTACACACAATGGTAACTATTGCATTCATTTACATAGATAGACATTCTTATCTACCATTCATGCTCAACCCTTATCATTTAACACAGTACATATGTGCACACAAAACTCCAATTGTGCATCATATTTCCCAAAAGTCAAACTTAAACAATTCAACTCTTGAAATTTGATGTCTACACTCTTGTAGATCATCTTTTGTTCACAAAACATCTACATTAAGATGGTTGTTTACACTCTTGTAAATCAACTCAATCATTATTACTAGTTGAATGTTTACACACCTTGTAAATCATTCAACTACAATTACCACACTACCATAATTATTTACATCAAATTCAATTAAAACAACAAATCACATATATGCTAATTGCACAAACAACTGTAGTGTAGACTCACCTATTCCTACAACAACAAATTCAGTCACCTGGGTACTTACACCCAATCTGAACACATTCAATTGTGTTTACATCAATACACTCCCAATTCATATGTTCACCAATTGAGTTTTACACACATGATCACAACACTTGTGATTTATTATCACAAGTTTAAACAACTCAATGGTAACAGGTGACTTACTATCATGTACATGTACATGATTTACCCCCAACGCCACAAAAATTGCGGACTTACATGACCAACACCAACGCCATTTCATTATGGACTTACATGTTAATATTAATGCCACGCACCAGTGGTCTTACATCAGTTTCACACGAACGTGAAACGTCACCCATTATCTGTGTCAGTTATTCTAAACATATAAAGACATGTTTATTAGTTATCCAATTTATCATAACATTAATCAATTTCCAACGATCCAAATACCACCCCATGTGGTTTCATTTTCATATTTTCAACATTTCATGACACATATGGTCAATTTACCATTTAATTTATCACGATTACTACAAGTCAATTACAAGTAGTAACAACAAACATAATCAGATAACACATAAACATTAACATGTCTTATGGTTACATATTAATGAATAGTTAACTCATCTACTCACATTAACCATAACTTTGACTTTTTAAAGTCAACATCGTTCAACACATACTCACCTATTGACCAATCCACACGCATGTGGATTCTTTCCAATGCCTCACTAAGGAGGACTTACATGATAACCCAATGCCACTCACCAGTGGCCTTACATGATAAACCCAATGCCACTCACCAGTGGACTTACATGATAAACCCAATGCCACTCACCAGTGGACTTACATGATAAACCCAATGCCACTCACCAGTGGACTTACATGATAAATCCAATGCCACCCACCAGTGGTCTTACATGTTAAATCCAATGCCACCCACCAGTGGTCTTACATGTTAAATCCAATGCCACCCACCAGTGGTCTTACATGTTAAATATACACAAAATGCCATACGTTATGGTCTTAAATTTGCTTTAACACTATTATGAATAGTTTTCAATTCAATGTGTCAATTACTATCAACATATAATGACACTATCACTAGTTATGAAATCATATCATAACATTCACCATACGTATACACATTGTATATTTACAACTCGATTTATCCCGCATATAATTATATGCACATTATATAAATTATTAACATGTTTAAATCATTACATCACAAACTTAAACATGTATGAACACATAAACACAATTATGTGTCTTTTTCCCCATCCTGCCTTAAACGGTCAAATTATACATTTTTAATTCATGTATACACACCAAAACATTCTTCATGTTCAAATGGATTAATTTTCCCAACACATCAAGTGTTATAGCCTACACTCATGTAGGTCTTTCCATATTAATCTTCCAATTCATTTCTCCTGAATTGGTAACACTATTACTTACAAGTAATAGACACATTAAGCTCATAACACCTTACCTAATTTCAATAGCCTAAGTATAAAATGATTCCCATAAGAACCTGTTCATATCATGTTTGCACTAGTAAGTTGGCCAGACATACTAGTTCACTCATTATATGCCCAATTCCTTACTTCCTTCATTTCATACTCAAGACATTGATTTCGGTTTCAAACAATCACATAGTCACACTTAACGTGTAATGATTCACATTACATTTAACAATTATAATACAGGACATAGATATGCTGACCTCATACATTTGGCATCATGATCGGGTCTTTGAATCAAACGTTATGTTTTCATATCAAGAGCACAAGAGTTTGAGATCAAGACGCACTTGATTCACTCAAACCATTGCTCTGATACCAACTTTGTAACACCCAAACTTTCCACACGATTACACGTGTCCCATTTTAGGTCCCAGATTAAACTTTCTCAAAAATTTTGTTCGGAAGCGTTAAAAATAACATTTCATAAGTTAAACACACTTAATTTCAAATCATTTATATTTATGATTAATAAAACTAGTGTGTTTAAGTTTAATACCATCAGAGAATTTTACATAACGTTTGGTTCAGCTTCATAACAAGCCGATCAGATCGCCCGATGCATATCTATCTTTAACCTGTAACATCACATATAAGTCACCATTAGTTCATACGAACTAAGTAAGTAACCCCTCCCCGAGTTTCCACAACTCATTTAACACATCCACATACATATCATATGGATGTTTATCATGTCTAGATAATAATATATCATATTTCAACATCAACTTGCACACATCACACATTGTGCAGTTATTTCCCTTAATGGGACATTTTCACAAATATGATTATATTATCTAATCCAACTCTATCACCAGCACCTCTGGCTAAATTAAACACCATATATATATAAATATATTGGCTCAACCAATTCCCACACACCTGTGGTTTCAACAATTTAGTTTCCGGATTAACCCGGTTGTCCACACATTTGTGGTATCATACATATATTAAGTCTAAGATGTTCACCCACCGGTACTTCCATCTAGACAATTACCAGCACCTCTGGCTATCCACCATTGTGGAGTCATAACAACAAAATGTAAAAATACATTTTTCACAATCAAAATTCAAGCTGAGTCATTTCTATTCGAATTGACTCTCACAATGTAATAATATCATATTAACAATCATCAATTATTAATCACAATAGTTTAATCAAAATTACACTATGGTGTTCACATTCCTGTACTTCCACCATAGCTATTTGTCAGCACCTCTGACTAACCACACATTTGTGGTATCATACATATTTCAAGTCTTAAGATGTTCACCCACCGGTCCTTCCATCTAAGACAATTGCCACCATTTGTTCACACACCTTGTGAATCAATCACATTGGAATTGCAAGTTATACGTTCACACACCTTGTGAATCTAAACATGCACATTACCAATTCAACATCTGTTCACACACCTTGTGAATCTTTTACATTGGAATTGCAAGTTATACGTTCACACACCTTGTGAATCTAAACATGCACATTACCAATTTAACATCTACGCATTCGTAGATCACCACATGTTCACACACCTTGTGAATCATGCAATTACATTGGAATTGCAAATTTATGTTCACACACCTTGTGAATCCAAAACATGCATATTACCAATCCACCATTCATCCCAACAATGCATATTCCACATGCATTGTCAAGTTAACACCGATTCATTATAACAATGCATATTCCACCTACATTGTTAATTTAAACACCAATTTATTATAACAATGCATATTCCACCTACATTGTTAATTTAAACACCAATCCATCCCAACAATGCATATTCCACATGCATTGTCAAGTTAAACACCAAATCATATTAATTAATCACCGGTTCATCCAGTTATTCTAATGCAAATATATTGCATATACGTTTCCCATTGAAACTTAACAAACACAAACTAAAGGATTTCTCATCCCATAGTTTCAACCACACATTTAACAACATTCACATATTTCAAGCATTCAAGTAGACTCTTTCTACTACTTATATGTAATGTTACAGTAAGTTGGGTAACTTACATGGTTCAAACGGTTGTTCACTTGCTACAACCTCTTTTCCACTTCTGTGAATTGTCACTTGACGTTCACCACCAACACCTAGTTGCATATTCACACATATACAACTATATTCAATACATATAACACATACAATCAAGTTCAACTCACTTGACTGGTTTGACTTTCTCAAAGTCAACTTATCACATAATTGACTCTATCCTACTATTTTGAGTAAGTTGTAGTCAATTATTATAATTAATCATACTTCATGCCTCCCCCGGCAATTTATCAAATAATTGATGTTCATTATATTGGTTATGATCACAATCACTTCTCTATAACCAAAATTCATTCATGATCATAACTGTTAATAATCTTTAACATCAATTAATCAAAATCATCATTTAACCCATGGATCATAATCCATATTTCATCTAAAACCATAATCTATTTATTCCTACTAGTTACAATACCATGATATGGGTTTCATAATAACCGGACATTATCCCGGCTTCAAAACGAAGATTTCACCATCAAAATATCCAATTCTTCGTTTCTAACAATCCCTAGTCATCCACTAGGCAATAATCAATACCCATAATCATACTAATACATTTAAAACTAGATTTAATCCACAAAATATTGAACCAGTAGGATAAAACGAATCATTACCCAATCGAACGGATTTCTACGGGTAAAACCACGATCAGAACTTGTAGATACGATCCTTGATGCGATCCACTTGATCAAGAGGCTTCAAATTTGAAGATTTGATGGCTTAGAACTGATTTTTCGTGTGTGGGATGGCTGAAATCGTCAAAGATAAGGTTGAGATATGGTTTCTAGAAGAAAATTCGACTTTTTAAGCAAAAATCGCGATCTGATGACATCAGGCGCATCGCCCCAAGTGGAGGTATTTTCCGGGCGTACCGCGCGGATGCATGGCGGCCAGATTTTTGTCTTATCTTCGTTTCGCGATTCCGGGGGCATACGGACTCCGTTTTGCGCACGGTTTTCGCCTACGTTCACGATTTTTCGAGCTCTTTCCAATGGTTATAATTTCAAGACCTGAAAAATTCAAAATATATGATCTCTTATTTAACGCTATCTTCAACTTAGCGTATCTTGAAATCAGAGCCTCGTTTCGTGATTTCGCTTACACTCATTCTCTTCATTCTCGAGTTATGATTCTAACATGAGAATTTTGAGTTGTCATAGTACCCATCACAATCGTTCAATTAACGATTATCACAATTACATTTCGTTTTATTAAAAACGGGTCGTTACAAATCTCCCCTCCTTACAAAGGTTTCGTCCTCGAAACCGCTCAGACGTTAAAAGAAAAGAATAGAATTCTTCATCTCATCTTCTGACCCCCACATGGCGTCAAATCCCCTTATATTATTCCATTGAACCTTCACCTGGTTCAGGGATTTGTTTCTCAACTGGTTGACTTTCCTGTCAATATAGTTATCGACTGTTCCACATATTTCGTCTTGTCATAAATTTCCAAATCTTCTAGTGGTACATATACCGATTCATTAACTTTCCTTGCTTTCTAAAACATATCACACCTTTCCATGGTGAGACTTTTAACAACACAAAATCTCCCACATGGAACTCACTAGTCCTCCTATACTTATTAGCATAGGCATTCTGTCAGTTTTATGCCACCTTCAAATGAACTAGAATCTAATCTATTCGTTCATTCCTTACTTTAACTATCTTTTTATTTGTCAGTTCTCATTGTCCAACTTCTCCTCAACACCAAGGAGTACAACATTTCCTCCCATATAACATTTCATATGGAGGCATTCCAATACTGGAATGACAACTATTATTATATGAGAATTTAGCCAAAGGTAGATAATTATCCCACTACCCTCAAAATCTGTTATGCACACTCGTAACATATCTCCAGTATTTGAATAGTCCTTTCACCTGACCATCAATCTGAGAATGATACGCCGTGCTTATCCACGATCCTAATTTTTCTGATATCTTGATCAGAAATAATCGTAACAGGCACACCATGCCTAGACACCACTTCTCTAACATATATTTTAAGCATAATTAAACATTTATCCTTAGATACACATGATCATTATACATGATTCTACAATATCAATCTGCAATTGATTACTTGGTTTGACTTTCTTCATTCAAACCAAACCATACACTCAAGTGTATTTCTATATACATCTTTCACTTCTCATTTGAATATTCATATAAATATTCATCTCATCATATGTATGAATACAACTTATACATATTATGAATATCCTATTTCTTTACAAATAGGCTTAACTTTGACTTTTTAAAGTCAAACATCATGTACAATGTATTTAACACACAACCACAACCGAATGACTTAACATTCGCGTTATTCATTCATCCCATAACCGAATGACTTCACATTCGCGTTATTCATTATCTCATAAGAGCTGTTAATTACACACAATGGTAACTATTGCATTCATTTACATAGATAGACATTCTTATCTACCATTCATGCTCAACCCTTATCATTTAACACAGTACATATGTGCACACAAAACTCCAATTGTGCATCATATTTCCCAAAAGTCAAACTTAAACAATTCAACTCTTGAAATTTGATGTCTACACTCTTGTAGATCATCTTTTGTTCACAAAACATCTACATTAAGATGGTTGTTTACACTCTTGTAAATCAACTCAATCATTATTACTAGTTGAATGTTTACACACCTTGTAAATCATTCAACTACAATTACCACACTACCATAATTATTTACATCAAATTCAATTAAAACAACAAATCACATATATGCTAATTGCACAAACAACTGTAGTGTAGACTCACCTATTCCTACAACAACAAATTCAGTCACCTGGGTACTTACACCCAATCTGAACACATTCAATTGTGTTTACATCAATACACTCCCAATTCATATGTTCACCAATTGAGTTTTACACACATGATCACAACACTTGTGATTTATTATCACAAGTTTAAACAACTCAATGGTAACAGGTGACTTACTATCATGTACATGTACATGATTTACCCCCAACGCCACAAAAATTGCGGACTTACATGACCAACACCAACGCCATTTCATTATGGACTTACATGTTAATATTAATGCCACGCACCAGTGGTCTTACATCAGTTTCACACGAACGTGAAACGTCACCCATTATCTGTGTCAGTTATTCTAAACATATAAAGACATGTTTATTAGTTATGCAATTTATCATAACATTAATCAATTTCCAACGATCCAAATACCACCCCATGTGGTTTCATTTTCATATTTTCAACATTTCATGACACATATGGTCAATTTACCATTTAATTTATCACGATTACTACAAGTCAATTACAAGTAGTAACAACAAACATAATCAGATAACACATAAACATTAACATGTCTTATGGTTACATATTAATGAATAGTTAACTCATCTACTCACATTAACCATAACTTTGACTTTTTAAAGTCAACATCGTTCAACACATACTCACCTATTGACCAATCCACACGCATGTGGATTCTTTCCAATGCCTCACTAAGGAGGACTTACATGATAACCCAATGCCACTCACCAGTGGCCTTACATGATAAACCCAATGCCACTCACCAGTGGACTTACATGATAAACCCAATGCCACTCACCAGTGGACTTACATGATAAACCCAATGCCACTCACCAGTGGACTTACATGATAAACCCAATGCCACTCACCAGTGGTCTTACATGTTAAATCCAATGCCACCCACCAGTGGTCTTACATGTTAAATCCAATGCCACCCACCAGTGGTCTTACATGTTAAATATACACAAAATGCCATACGTTATGGTCTTAAATTTGCTTTAACACTATTATGAATAGTTTTCAATTCAATGTGTCAATTACTATCAACATATAATGACACTATCACTAGTTATGAAATCATATCATAACATTCACCATACGTATACACATTGTATATTTACAACTCGATTTATCCCGCATATAATTATATGCACATTATATAAATTATTAACATGTTTAAATCATTACATCACAAACTTAAACATGTATGAACACATAAACACAATTATGTGTCTTTTTCCCCATCCTGCCTTAAACGGTCAAATTATACATTTTTAATTCATGTATACACACCAAAACATTCTTCATGTTCAAATGGATTAATTTTCCCAACACATCAAGTGTTATAGCCTACACTCATGTAGGTCTTTCCATATTAATCTTCCAATTCATTTCTCCTGAATTGGTAACACTATTACTTACAAGTAATAGACACATTAAGCTCATAACACCTTACCTAATTTCAATAGCCTAAGTATAAAATGATTCCCATAAGAAGCTGTTCATATCATGTTTGCACTAGTAAGTTGGCCAGACATACTAGTTCACTCATTATATGCCCAATTCCTTACTTCCTTCATTTCATACTCAAGACATTGATTTCGGTTTCAAACAATCACATAGTCACACTTAACATGTAATGATTCACATTACATTTAACAATTATAATACAGGACATAGATATGCTGACCTCATACATTTGGCATCATGATCGGGTCTTTGAATCAAACGTTATGTTTTCATATCAAGAGCACAAGAGTTTGAGATCAAGACGCACTTGATTCACTCAAACCATTGCTCTGATACCAACTTTGTAACACCCAAACTTTCCACACGATTACACGTGTCCCATTTTAGGTCCCAGATTAAACTTTCTCAAAAATTTTGTTCGGAAGCGTTAAAAATAACATTTCATAAGTTAAACACACTTAATTTCAAATCATTTATATTTATGATTAATAAAACTAGTGTGTTTAAGTTTAATACCATCAGAGAATTTTACATAACGTTTGGTTCAGCTTCATAACAAGCCGATCAGATCGCCCGATGCATATCTATCTTTAACCTGTAACATCACATATAAGTCACCATTAGTTCATACGAACTAAGTAAGTAACCCCTCCCCGAGTTTCCACAACTCATTTAACACATCCACATACATATCATATGGATGTTTATCATGTCTAGATAATAATATATCATATTTCAACATCAACTTGCACACATCACACATTGTGCAGTTATTTCCCTTAATGGGACATTTTCACAAATATGATTATATTATCTAATCCAACTCTATCACCAGCACCTCTGGCTAAATTAAACACCATATATATATAAATATATTGGCTCAACCAATTCCCACACACCTGTGGTTTCAACAATTTAGTTTCCGGATTAACCCGGTTGTCCACACATTTGTGGTATCATACATATATTAAGTCTAAGATGTTCACCCACCGGTACTTCCATCTAGACAATTACCAGCACATCTGGCTATCCACCATTGTGGAGTCATAACAACAAAATGTAAAAATACATTTTTCACAATCAAAATTCAAGCTGAGTCATTTCTATTCGAATTGACTCTCACAATGTAATAATATCATATTAACAATCATCAACTATTAATCACAATAGTTTAATCAAAATTACACTATGGTGTTCACATTCCTGTACTTCCACCATAGCTATTTGTCAGCACCTCTGACTAACCACACATTTGTGGTATCATACATATTTCAAGTCTTAAGATGTTCACCCACCGGTCCTTCCATCTAAGACAATTGCCACCATTTGTTCACACACCTTGTGAATCAATCACATTGGAATTGCAAGTTATACGTTCACACACCTTGTGAATCTAAACATGCACATTACCAATTCAACATCTGTTCACACACCTTGTGAATCTTTTACATTGGAATTGCAAGTTATACGTTCACACACCTTGTGAATCTAAACATGCACATTACCAATTTAACATCTACGCATTCGTAGATCACCACATGTTCACACACCTTGTGAATCATGCAATTACATTGGAATTGCAAATTTATGTTCACACACCTTGTGAATCCAAAACATGCATATTACCAATCCACCATTCATCCCAACAATGCATATTCCACATGCATTGTCAAGTTAACACCGATTCATTATAACAATGCATATTCCACCTACATTGTTAATTTAAACACCAATTTATTATAACAATGCATATTCCACCTACATTGTTAATTTAAACACCAATCCATCCCAACAATGCATATTCCACATGCATTGTCAAGTTAAACACCAAATCATATTAATTAATCACCGGTTCATCCAGTTATTCTAATGCAAATATATTGCATATACGTTTCCCATTGAAACTCAACAAACACAAACTAAAGGATTTCTCATCCCATAGTTTCAACCACACATTTAACAACATTCACATATTTCAAGCATTCAAGTAGACTCTTTCTACTACTTATATGTAATGTTACAGTAAGTTGGGTAACTTACATGGTTCAAACGGTTGTTCACTTGCTACAACCTCTTTTCCACTTCTGTGAATTGTCACTTGACGTTCACCACCAACACCTAGTTGCATATTCACACATATACAACTATATTCAATACATATAACACATACAATCAAGTTCAACTCACTTGACTGGTTTGACTTTCTCAAAGTCAACTTATCACATAATTGACTCTATCCTACTATTTTGAGTAAGTTGTAGTCAATTATTATAATTAATCATACTTCATGCCTCCCCCGGCAATTTATCAAATAATTGATGTTCATTATATTGGTTATGATCACAATCACTTCTCTATAACCAAAATTCATTCATGATCATAACTGTTAATAATCTTTAACATCAATTAATCAAAATCATCATTTAACCCATGGATCATAATCCATATTTCATCTAAAACCATAATCTATTTATTCCTACTAGTTACAATACCATGATATGGGTTTCATAATAACCGGACATTATCCCGACTTCAAAACGAAGATTTCACCATCAAAATATCCAATTCTTCGTTTCTAACAATCCCTAGTCATCCACTAGGCAATAATCAATACCCATAATCATACTAATACATTTAAAACTAGATTTAATCCACAAAATATTGAACCAGTAGGATAAAACGAATCATTACCCAATCGAACGGATTTCTACGGGTAAAACCACGATCAGAACTTGTAGATACGATCCTTGATGCGATCCACTTGATCAAGAGGCTTCAAATTTGAAGATTTGATGGCTTAGAACTGATTTTTCGTGTGTGGGATGGCTGAAATCGTCAAAGATAAGGTTGAGATATGGTTTCTAGAAGAAAATTCGACTTTTTAAGCAAAAATCGCGATCTGATGACATCAGGCGCATCGCCCCAAGTGGAGGTATTTTCCGGGCGTACCGCGCGGATGCATGGCGGCCAGATTTTTGTCTTATCTTCGTTTCGCGATTCCGGGGGCATACGGACTCCGTTTTGCGCACGGTTTTCGCCTACGTTCACGATTTTTCGAGCTCTTTCCAATGGTTATAATTTCAAGACCTGAAAAATTCAAAATATATGATCTCTTATTTAACGCTATCTTCAACTTAGCGTATCTTGAAATCAGAGCCTCGTTTCGTGATTTCGCTTACACTCATTCTCTTCATTCTCGAGTTATGATTCTAACATGAGAATTTTGAGTTGTCATAGTACCCATCACAATCGTTCAATTAACGATTATCACAATTACATTTCGTTTTATTAAAAACGGGTCGTTACAAATCTCCCCTCCTTACAAAGGTTTCGTCCTCGAAACCGCTCAGACGTTAAAAGAAAAGAATAGAATTCTTCATCTCATCTTCTGACCCCCACATGGCGTCAAATCCCCTTATATTATTCCATTGAACCTTCACCTGGTTCAGGGATTTGTTTCTCAACTGGTTGACTTTCCTGTCAATATAGTTATCGACTGTTCCACATATTTCGTCTTGTCATAAATTTCCAAATCTTCTAGTGGTACATATACCGATTCATTAACTTTCCTTGCTTTCTAAAACATATCACACCTTTCCATGGTGAGACTTTTAACAACACAAAATCTCCCACATGGAACTCACTAGTCCTCCTATACTTATTAGCATAGGCATTCTGTCAGTTTTATGCCACCTTCAAATGAACTAGAATCTAATCTATTCGTTCATTCCTTACTTTAACTATCTTTTTATTTGTCAGTTCTCATTGTCCAACTTCTCCTCAACACCAAGGAGTACAACATTTCCTCCCATATAACATTTCATATGGAGGCATTCCAATACTGGAATGACAACTATTATTATATGAGAATTTAGCCAAAGGTAGATAATTATCCCACTACCCTCAAAATCTGTTATGCACACTCGTAACATATCTCCAGTATTTGAATAGTCCTTTCACCTGACCATCAATCTGAGAATGATACGCCGTGCTTATCCACGATCCTAATTTTTCTGATATCTTGATCAGAAATAATCGTAACAGGCACACCATGCCTAGACACCACTTCTCTAACATATATTTTAAGCATAATTAAACATTTATCCTTAGATACACATGATCATTATACATGATTCTACAATATCAATCTGCAATTGATTACTTGGTTTGACTTTCTTCATTCAAACCAAACCATACACTCAAGTGTATTTCTATATACATCTTTCACTTCTCATTTGAATATTCATATAAATATTCATCTCATCATATGTATGAATACAACTTATACATATTATGAATATCCTATTTCTTTACAAATAGGCTTAACTTTGACTTTTTAAAGTCAAACATCATGTACAATGTATTTAACACACAACCACAACCGAATGACTTAACATTCGCGTTATTCATTCATCCCATAACCGAATGACTTCACATTCGCGTTATTCATTATCTCATAAGAGCTGTTAATTACACACAATGGTAACTATTGCATTCATTTACATAGATAGACATTCTTATCTACCATTCATGCTCAACCCTTATCATTTAACACAGTACATATGTGCACACAAAACTCCAATTGTGCATCATATTTCCCAAAAGTCAAACTTAAACAATTCAACTCTTGAAATTTGATGTCTACACTCTTGTAGATCATCTTTTGTTCACAAAACATCTACATTAAGATGGTTGTTTACACTCTTGTAAATCAACTCAATCATTATTACTAGTTGAATGTTTACACACCTTGTAAATCATTCAACTACAATTACCACACTACCATAATTATTTACATCAAATTCAATTAAAACAACAAATCACATATATGCTAATTGCACAAACAACTGTAGTGTAGACTCACCTATTCCTACAACAACAAATTCAGTCACCTGGGTACTTACACCCAATCTGAACACATTCAATTGTGTTTACATCAATACACTCCCAATTCATATGTTCACCAATTGAGTTTTACACACATGATCACAACACTTGTGATTTATTATCACAAGTTTAAACAACTCAATGGTAACAGGTGACTTACTATCATGTACATGTACATGATTTACCCCCAACGCCACAAAAATTGCGGACTTACATGACCAACACCAACGCCATTTCATTATGGACTTACATGTTAATATTAATGCCACGCACCAGTGGTCTTACATCAGTTTCACACGAACGTGAAACGTCACCCATTATCTGTGTCAGTTATTCTAAACATATAAAGACATGTTTATTAGTTATGCAATTTATCATAACATTAATCAATTTCCAACTGTGACACCCCGTAATTTCCAGGTCAGCACCTTATTTATTTAAATGTTTATTTAAATGCATTATGTACACGTGGCACTAGAATTAGATTAATTTAGTGTGACACGTGGCACGACAGTACAAACACTGACACATGACTAGATAATTCGAGAAATTATCGAGAAACAGCACACACGTGTCAAAACACACGAACGTTGGTGAACGTCTAGCACATTGTGTAGCACAACACTCGAAACCTCACGAAACATTCACACATTGAACTTAGAAGTTCAAGCGAGGCCAAACGGTAGTTCGTAAACGTGAAAACGGCAACGAACGGATCAACCCAATGAAAATGGGCCTATTGGGCTCACTAAGGGATCTGTCGCGCTACGCGACGGCCCATAAGGACACTGTCGCGATACGCGACAAGTGGCGGGGGAAATTTGAACGCGGAACTTCATCGCGTTACGCGAGGGTGATCCTTGAACTCGTCGCGCTACGCGAGGAGACCCAGTTCGCAGAATCTTTATAAAACCAAGACAATCATGCCTATGCTATCCCATTTCATCATTTCTCCGGCTTCACACTCAACACCTCGACCATCTTCTTCCTCTAAACACCTGCAACACCTCTGTAAGCCATTGAAGACCTTATTTGGAGCTTGGGAAGCTTAGAGAACTCAAAGGAGAAGACCTTCCAAGCTTGAACTTCATCTTTTCTTGCTCAAGCTTGACGAAACCAGCAATCCAGGAGTCTTGGAAGCTGCTCAAGCACCATCTTAGCAATCAAAGAAGTGTTGGAAGGTAGTCTCTTAGTCCAAACACTCTCTAGACACTCACACACTCACATGCAAGTGAAAAATCACACATGCAAACACTTTGAATGCACATGCATGAATCTATTTTCTGGGTTTGATGATTTGGATGTATTCCTTGATGATCCATGATGGTTATATGATGTTTTAGGACGATCCAAGAGGTTGGGTGTAAGTCTTGTTGCTTAAAATGATAAAAGATGATGTTATATGTCCATGCATGCATGATCCATGATGGTAGGAATGATCTTGAGTATGTTAGTATGTTTATTGATGATATTAGAAGGATTACTCATGATTAGATTTGATTTAGATGGTTAAAATGGTGGGATTTGATGAACTTTCTATAAATAGGAACTTTATTTTGACAAAATGGTGCTATGGATGAAATGGTACACATGCATGTATATGAAATGGTAACTTAGATGATATTATGATGAATAGGATATGTGGAATGTGGTTTCGATAATGAGTATGGTCATTTCTAGCAATATTACTAAATATAGAAACTTTTGTGAATGAAATATTGATAAATGATGATTTGGACCATATTGGTATAATTAAGTGATGCTAGATGATGTATTAAGATGATTCATGATATGAAAATAGGTTTAGAAATGTTAAATGGTCATTTTTATGCAAAAACCACAAAGTTACTATTTTTAGTAACTTTATTTTTACAAAAACCGATTTGTCAACGTGTTGTATTATTTGAGCATGCTAAATGACTTAATATGTTATAACATGATGATTAGATGCTAAGTTAGATGGTTTCCGATGTCACGTATGCTAAAAATGGAAACTTTCCATTTTAGGAAACTTTTGTGCACTAACATGCTATAAACGACGTATATGAACTTGTATGATAATGTGCTATGTGCTAACATGACCCCGTAGGACCATTGAGCATGCTAGAACTCGAACACCGTCATGCTTTGTGAACTTTCTAAAAATGGAAACTTACTATAAATAGTAAGTTGTCCATAAACGCGACCTACGCGTTTTGCACACGACAAACACTTACACGATTGCTACACGAGTCACAAACCGTCACACGGTTCACCAACGGGTCGTTGACTTGACACGGTCAACCTTGGTCAAACACGGTCAACCTTGGTCAAACACGGTCAAACATGGTCAAACACGGTCAATATGGACCAACACGAGCAAACACGGTCATTGTGGACCGACACGGACAAACATGAACAACCAAGGGTTGTTGGACACAAACACGAGCACTAACATTAGCACGGTCACTTACACGAACTCACGTACGATCTACGATATAGGTTGCCGGTGACCGACGTGCTACACGACAACTCGGGAGCTTACGCTTACATACATTCGTTTCACTAAGGTGAGTTTACGGCCCCTCTTTACTCTTTTCAAACGCTTTTAAATAGGGGGAGAATACTAGTTGCATCGAGTCAAACATTATTGCTATTACAAACATTTTTGTGTATGCTGGTTTATTGGACAAACATTAAGTGTTGAACTCGTTACAAGCCCTCACAAAGTCTTACCGTTAATGTACAAACAACGTGGTAGATTTGGATGGATCCATTAGGGAATGACTAACCCCACGGGGCACCATGTTGACTGAGTGTCATAACCCGTGCAAATTCTGACCTAACTTGCTATGTATACGAGGCATAGCGGAGGCAAGAGCAAACAAGTCTAGTTCGGTAGTGACGCACTGACACTTTGGGCCTAGGGCTCGGTACTAACATTGATAAACAGCATGACACACTTTTATTACTATATGTATATCAAAACCTGTGAACTCACCAACCATTGTGTTGACACTTTTTCTAACTTGTATTCTCAGGTAACTAGCATGACAGGCTCGTGGAGCAGGAAAGCACATAGGGGACATGAGCATAGGGTCCCACATGCATTTGTTTTCGTGTCTTTTGAAAACAATTTGACTTGATCTTATTTAAAACGTTGTTGTATTAAACTACTTACAATTTCCGCTGTGTAAACAATCATTTTCCGCTGCATGTTATGACTTAATTATTTCCGCTGCAATATATTATGATAACTTTTATTTCCGCTGCAAATTATTTTATCAAGTGTATGTGTCAAACTTGGATTTGTAAACGCATATAGAGGTGTTCTATATGACCTTGAGCTGTGATTCTGGACACGTCACATCCACGTGGACATACGCCACGAGTGGGAATTTGGGGGTGTGACAGACTGGTATCAGAGCCTTGGTTATAGGGAACTAGGTTTGCATATAGTAAGCTTAGACTATAGCCATTGCTCAACTTTAGACACTACACGTAGAACTTGCACGTTGATGATGTTTTTTTTTTTTTTTGCTTATATTGAACTATTGCTTACTAACTTAAAACTTACAGGATGGCCAACAATGACAGTACCGGCAGGAACGCAGACCGACACCCGACCACTGACGACATGGTGGCAGAGAGCCGCCGACGGGTCCACGATATAGTATCACAGGTTGACGCCGAGATGGACCGGCGGGCGAGGGACGCAGCACGGGCCAGATATTGGGGATGGCTTCCCACCATACTCCAGAGTTGGATCGTCGAGGAGAGAGTACCTCCATATCGATATCCCGGCGACACCACTCCAGGACACCGACTACCACCGTTCGGAGTGCCGATGGAGCAGGCCTTCGCGGCACATGTTGCTTGCACACGACGGGAAGTCTGGAGGGGTAGGGAGCTAACAGACGAGGTCCGAGTTCTTCGCGAGAAGAGCGATCGATTGGAGAGGCAGAACGAGAGACTGGAGGAGCGCAACAACAGATTGGAAGCCCAGATGGAGGCCCTACGACTCCAAATGTCCCAACTACTGACCGAGCATGGACAGGTCGTCGATGTCGTGCAGGAACACGACGTGCGTATAACCGAGAATCGGACGGACATCACCGAGACTCAGGCCATGGTGCAGGCCAGTGATGCCATGCTTAATGCATGGGCTGCACAGTTCATCGAGGAACCACCACAGGATGATGGTCCCGAGTTCGAGGCCGAGGACCTCGAAGATGAGGACCTTGATGAGGATCCTAATGAGGATCCGGAGGAGGATGATGAAGACGGGGACGCTGCTAGCGATATTTCGCATGTTTCCATGGATTCTGACTAGTGGACTGTTGTATTTTGTACTTTCTTTATTTTAGCCTAGACGAGCGGGATGTGCTCGAAGAACTTATTATGTATTTCCTTTTGAAATTATTGTACTTCCAACTTATTATTAATGAGAATTATGTTTTGTCTTACTTATTACATATTGACCATGATTGCTTTGACTTGACAACTAACATGACATATGATCTGACTTCCGACACAACATCTGACTAACATTCTGACTTACTAACATTCTATCCCTTCCGTATAGAAAATATCTATGGCGGGAAGAGGACCACATGCACGCCCTCCTAGACGAACACTGGACGCAGCCGTCATTAAGATGATGGTTGACAGACGGGTTAACAAGATACTGGCAGAGCACGAGGCACACCGCCTTGCTAGTGAAACCAGTGGCTCGAACAACGGTACTAACCCTCGCCTAACATGACTAACATAGTATAGCTAACACGCTCTGACCTACGACATTGGTTTCTGACTGACAGGATCACAAGGCAACAACAACAAAGGATGTTCTTTTAAATCCTTCCTGAACTGCCACCCACACAAATTCAAGGGGACTGAGGGAGCCGTGGGAATGCTCCGCTGGGTGGAGAAAGTGGAGTCTGTATTCGCCATGTGCGAATGTACTGAAGAGAACCGGGTGAAGTTCGCAACTGGTACACTGGAAGGACCAGCACTCACATGGTGGAATACCCATGTACAAACCCTGGGGTTGGACGGTGCCAACTCCATGCCATGGGCTGATTTCACCCGACTACTGCAAGAGGAATACTGTCCTCGTGATGAGATCAGAAAGCTAGAGGCTGAGTTCTGGGTACTGAAGATGGTGGGCTCTGAGATCGAGCAATACTGTACTCGATTCCATGAGCTGTGTAAGCTATGTCCGGCTATGGTGACGCCGGAGTACAAGAAAATCGAGCAGTTCATCAGTGGGCTGCCCGAGCAAATTCAGAGCATGGTGACTGCGTCTGACCTCACCACTATCCAACCTCTGATCAGGCTGGCTCATAAACTGACTGACCAAGCTGTAGCTCAGGGCAAGCTACCAAAACGAGGCGAGCATGTGAAGCCTCAAGAAGGCCAGAAGAGGAAGTGGGAACCCAGCCACCACCAATCTCATCAACCTCAACAACAACAAAGATCTGCACCAGCCAGAGCCTTTACTGCCACCCAACCCGACGACAAGGGGAAGGGTGTGTACCAAGGGAAATACCCCTTGTGTAACCGATGCTCTTATCACCACTTCGGGCAATGCGAACGATATCGTTGCTTGAAGTGTGGACGACATGGCCACATGGCCAAAGACTGCAGATCCAAATTTCCCAGTAACAACAACCCTAACCACAACCAGAACAACAACCAGAACACCTCCAGAGGGTGTTATGAATGTGGAAAACCAGGCCACATGAGGAGGGATTGCCCTCAATTGAAGAAGGCCGGAGGAGGAGCGGCCAAAGGAAGAGCATTTGTGATTGGCTCGGGAGAAGCCAAGGATGACCCAAACATCGTAACCGGTACGTTTCTTTTAAATAATGTCTATGCTAGCATATTATTTGATACCGGTGCCGATAGGAGCTTTATATCTAGTGAGTTTAGCAAATTACTAGATATTACCCCAACGCCACTAGACTACAAGTATACTGTAGAGTTAGCTGACGGCAAACTGATTGAAACACAACACATCTTCCGAGGATGCGTCATGGTTTTGGCGAATCACGAACTCGAAATCGATTTGATGCCGGTGACTCTCGGAAGCTTTGATGTAGTCGTAGGAATGGATTGGTTATCCACTAACCAGGCCGAGATCGTATGCAACGAGAAGATCGTACGAGTGACGTTGCAGAACGGAGAACAGATCTCGATTCAGGGGGAAAGACGGGGAGTACCTCTGAACATCATGTCATGCATGAAGGCGAACAAGTACCTGCAAAAGGGATACACTGCCATACTAGCCCTCATCGCAGAACAACCGAAGAAGGAGAGGAAGATTGAGGACATCGCCGTAGTCTGCGATTTTCCCGAAGTGTTTCCCGAGGATCTACCTGGACTACCTCCGAAACGACAAGTCGAGTTCCAGATAGACCTTACACCTGGAGCAGCACCGATTGCCAAAGCTCCATACCGACTAGCACCAACGGAGATGCAGGAACTGTCTAACCAGTTACAAGAGCTGTTAGACAAGGGATTCATCAGACCAAGCTTCTCACCTTGGGGAGCACCGGTCTTGTTCGTAAAGAAGAAAGACGGATCATTCCGTATGTGTATCGACTACAGAGAGCTGAACAAGGTGACGATCAAGAATCGATATCCCTTACCGCGAATAGACGATCTGTTTGACCAGTTGCAAGGGTCAAGCTACTATTCGAAGATCGATTTAAGATCGGGTTACCACCAACTAAGGATACAGGAAAACGATATCCCTAAGACTGCCTTTAGAACCCGATACGGACACTACGAATTCTTGGTTATGCCCTTTGGACTGACCAACGCACCAGCCGTATTCATGGATCTCATGAATAGAGTGTGTAAACCTTACCTGGACAAATTCGTGATAGTGTTCATCGACGACATCCTGATTTATTCAAAGGATCGGGAGGAGCATGCCGAACATCTAAGGTTAGTCTTGGAACTACTGAAGAAAGAGCAACTGTACGCGAAATTTTCAAAATGCGACTTTTGGATTCGCGAAGTCCAATTCCTTGGACACGTGGTTAATGAGCAGGGAATTCACGTAGACCCAGCTAAGATCGAAGCCATTAAGAACTGGGAAGCACCCAAGACTCCAACTGAGGTGCGGCAATTCCTAGGTCTGGCCGGGTACTACCGGAGATTTATCGAAGGATTCTCAAAGATTGCCCAATCGTTGACGTCCTTGACCCATAAAGACAAAAATTCGATTGGGGAGACAAACAGGAGGCTGCATTTAACTTGTTAAAACAGAAACTATGTACTGCACCTATCCTATCCTTACCGGAAGGATGTGAAGACTTCGTGGTGTATTGTGACGCTTCGAAACAAGGACTCGGTTGCGTGCTGATGCAACGCGAGAAAGTGATAGCATACGCTTCACGTCAACTGAAGGTGCATGAGAAGAACTACACGACTCATGACCTTGAGTTGGGAGCCGTGGTGTTTGCCTTGAAGATCTGGCGACACTACTTGTACGGCACGAAATGTACAATCTTTACCGATCATAAGAGCCTACAACACATCTTCGACCAGAAAGAGTTGAACATGAGACAACGAAGATGGGTTGAACTCATAGGTGATTATGATTGCGCCATCAAGTATCATCCCGGTAAAGCCAACGTAGTGGCCGACGCGTTGAGCCGAAAAGAAACAACAAAACGCGTGCGCGCACTACAACTTACGATCCATTCCGAACTGCCGAATCAAATTCGGATAGCACAACAGGAAGCTCTGAAAACTGAAAACCTCACTCTTGAAGCCATGCGTGGCATGGATAAGCAAATAAAGGCAAAAGACGACGGAGCTTACTATTTAATGGATCGAATCTGGATTCCACGCTACGGAGGATTGAGAGAAGTAGTGATGGATGAAGCTCACAAGAGCCGGTATTCCGTACACCCAGGCTCTGATAAGATGTATCACGATTTGAAGACAACCTATTGGTGGCCAAACATGAAAGCTGAGATAGCAGCATACGTGAGTAAGTGTCTAACGTGCTCAAAAGTCAAGGTTGAGTACCAGAAGCCATCAGGGTTACTTCAACAACCGGAATTACCAATGTGGAAATGGGAACAGATTTCCATGGACTTCATCACTAAACTGCCTAAGACGGCAAGTGGTTGCGATACCATCTGGGTTATCGTAGACCGACTGACGAAGTCTGCTCATTTCCTACCCATTAAAGAGACTGACAAGCTAGACAAACTCACCCGGATTTATTTAAAGGAAGTGGTCACTCGACATGGAGTGCCAATCTCCATCATATCTGATCGCGACAGTCGATTCACGTCGCATTTCTGGAAGTCCTTGCATAAGGCTTTGGGCACGAGATTGGACATGAGTACTGCTTACCACCCGCAGACGGACGGGCAAAGTGAGCGAACGATACAGACACTGGAAGACATGCTCCGGGCATGTGTCATTGACTTTGGTAGTAGCTGGGAATCTCATCTACCGTTAGTGGAGTTCTCATATAACAATAGCTACCACACTAGCATTCAAGCTGCACCATTCGAGGCACTTTACGGACGTAAGTGTCGATCACCCATCTGCTGGGCGGAAGTTGGAGACAGCCAACTGACTGGTCCAGAACTGGTGCACGAGACAACTGAGAAGATCGTGCAAATACGCAAACGAATGGCAGCAGCTCGGGACAGACAGAAAAGCTATGCCGACAAGCGACGCAAACCGTTGGAGTTCCAGGTGGGGGACAGAGTGTTACTCAAGGTCTCGCCCTGGAAAGGTGTCATTCGGTTTGGCAAACGAGGAAAGTTGAACCCTCGTTACATTGGACCGTTCGAGATTACAAAACGAATAGGCCCTGTAGCCTACGAACTAAACCTGCCAGTTGAACTGAGCAGCGTACACAACGTATTCCACATCTCGAACCTCAAGAAGTGCCTATCAGATGAAACACTTGTTATTCCTCTCGAGGAAATACAAATCGACGAACAATTGAACTTTGTTGAGGAACCGGTGGAGATTATGGACCGGGAAACCAAGAAGCTCAAACTCAGTAAAATCCCGATTGTGAAAGTACGATGGAATTCGCGACGAGGACCGGAATTCACGTGGGAACGTGAAGACCAGATGAAACAAAAGTACCCACACCTGTTCGCGGAACAGACAAACGCTGACAACGCAAGTTGAATTTCGGGACGAAATTCTTTCTAACATGGGGAGGATGTGACACCCCGTAATTTCCAGGTCAGCACCTTATTTATTTAAATGTTTATTTAAATGCATTATGTACACGTGGCACTAGAATTAGATTAATTTAGTGTGACACGTGGCACGACAGTACAAACACTGACACATGACTAGATAATTCGAGAAATTATCGAGAAACAGCACACACGTGTCAAAACACACGAACGTTGGTGAACGTCTAGCACATTGTGTAGCACAACACTCGAAACCTCACGAAACATTCACACATTGAACTTAGAAGTTCAAGCGAGGCCAAACGGTAGTTCGTAAACGTGAAAACGGCAACGAACGGATCAACCCAATGAAAATGGGCCTATTGGGCTCACTAAGGGATCTGTCGCGCTACGCGACGGCCCATAAGGACACTGTCGCGATACGCGACAAGTGGCGGGGGAAATTTGAACGCGGAACTTCATCGCGTTACGCGAGGGTGATCCTTGAACTCGTCGCGCTACGCGAGGAGACCCAGTTCGCAGAATCTTTATAAAACCAAGACAATCATGCCTATGCTATCCCATTTCATCATTTCTCCGGCTTCACACTCAACACCTCGACCATCTTCTTCCTCTAAACACCTGCAACACCTCTGTAAGCCATTGAAGACCTTATTTGGAGCTTGGGAAGCTTAGAGAACTCAAAGGAGAAGACCTTCCAAGCTTGAACTTCATCTTTTCTTGCTCAAGCTTGACGAAACCAGCAATCCAGGAGTCTTGGAAGCTGCTCAAGCACCATCTTAGCAATCAAAGAAGTGTTGGAAGGTAGTCTCTTAGTCCAAACACTCTCTAGACACTCACACACTCACATGCAAGTGAAAAATCACACATGCAAACACTTTGAATGCACATGCATGAATCTATTTTCTGGGTTTGATGATTTGGATGTATTCCTTGATGATCCATGATGGTTATATGATGTTTTAGGACGATCCAAGAGGTGGTGTAAGTCTTGTTGCTTAAAATGATAAAAGATGATGTTATATGTCCATGCATGCATGATCCATGATGGTAGGAATGATCTTGAGTATGTTAGTATGTTTATTGATGATATTAGAAGGATTACTCATGATTAGATTTGATTTAGATGGTTAAAATGGTGGGATTTGATGAACTTTCTATAAATAGGAACTTTATTTTGACAAAATGGTGCTATGGATGAAATGGTACACATGCATGTATATGAAATGGTAACTTAGATGATATTATGATGAATAGGATATGTGGAATGTGGTTTCGATAATGAGTATGGTCATTTCTAGCAATATTACTAAATATAGAAACTTTTGTGAATGAAATATTGATAAATGATGATTTGGACCATATTGGTATAATTAAGTGATGCTAGATGATGTATTAAGATGATTCATGATATGAAAATAGGTTTAGAAATGTTAAATGGTCATTTTTATGCAAAAACCACAAAGTTACTATTTTTAGTAACTTTATTTTTACAAAAACCGATTTGTCAACGTGTTGTATTATTTGAGCATGCTAAATGACTTAATATGTTATAACATGATGATTAGATGCTAAGTTAGATGGTTTCCGATGTCACGTATGCTAAAAATGGAAACTTTCCATTTTAGGAAACTTTTGTGCACTAACATGCTATAAACGACGTATATGAACTTGTATGATAATGTGCTATGTGTTAACATGACCCCGTAGGACCATTGAGCATGCTAGAACTCGAACACCGTCATGCTTTGTGAACTTTCTAAAAATGGAAACTTACTATAAATAGTAAGTTGTCCATAAACGCGACCTACGCGTTTTGCACACGACAAACACTTACACGATTGCTACACGAGTCACAAACCGTCACACGGTTCACCAACGGGTCGTTGACTTGACACGGTCAACCTTGGTCAAACACGGTCAACCTTGGTCAAACACGGTCAAACATGGTCAAACACGGTCAATATGGACCAACACGAGCAAACACGGTCATTGTGGACCGACACGGACAAACATGAACAACCAAGGGTTGTTGGACACAAACACGAGCACTAACATTAGCACGGTCACTTACACGAACTCACGTACGATCTACGATATAGGTTGCCGGTGACCGACGTGCTACACGACAACTCGGGAGCTTACGCTTACATACATTCGTTTCACTAAGGTGAGTTTACGGCCCCTCTTTACTCTTTTCAAACGCTTTTAAATAGGGGGAGAATACTAGTTGCATCGAGTCAAACATTATTGCTATTACAAACATTTTTGTGTATGCTGGTTTATTGGACAAACATTAAGTGTTGAACTCGTTACAAGCCCTCACAAAGTCTTACCGTTAATGTACAAACAACGTGGTAGATTTGGATGGATCCATTAGGGAATGACTAACCCCACGGGGCACCATGTTGACTGAGTGTCATAACCCGTGCAAATTCTGACCTAACTTGCTATGTATACGAGGCATAGCGGAGGCAAGAGCAAACAAGTCTAGTTCGGTAGTGACGCACTGACACTTTGGGCCTAGGGCTCGGTACTAACATTGATAAACAGCATGACACACTTTTATTACTATATGTATATCAAAACCTGTGAACTCACCAACCATTGTGTTGACACTTTTTCTAACTTGTATTCTCAGGTAACTAGCATGACAGGCTCGTGGAGCAGGAAAGCACATAGGGGACATGAGCATAGGGTCCCACATGCATTTGTTTTCGTGTCTTTTGAAAACAATTTGACTTGATCTTATTTAAAACGTTGTTGTATTAAACTACTTACAATTTCCGCTGTGTAAACAATCATTTTCCGCTGCATGTTATGACTTAATTATTTCCGCTGCAATATATTATGATACTTTATTTCCGCTGCAAACTATTTTATCAAGTGTATGTGTCAAACTTGGATTTGTAAACGCATATAGAGGTGTTCTATATGACCTTGAGCTGTGATTCTGGACACGTCACATCCACGTGGACATACGCCACGAGTGGGAATTTGGGGGTGTGACACCAACGATCACAATTACCACCCCATGTGGTTTCATTTTCATGCCCACATTCATGCCACAAACGGTCAAATTATACATTTTTAATTCATGTTACACACCAAAACATTCTTCATGTTCAAATGGATTAATTTTCCCAACACATCAAGTGTTATAGCCTACACTCATGTAGGTCTTTCCATATTAATCTTCCAATTCATTTCTCCTGAATTGGTAACACTATTACTTACAAGTAATAGACACATTAAGCTCATAACACCTTACCTAATTTCAATAGCCTAAGTATAAAATGATTCCCATAAGAAGCTGTTCATATCATGTTTGCACTAGTAAGTTGGCCAGACATACTAGTTCACTCATTATATGCCCAATTCCTTACTTCCTTCATTTCATACTCAAGACATTGATTTCGGTTTCAAACAATCACATAGTCACACTTAACATGTAATGATTCACATTACATTTAACAATTATAATACAGGACATAGATATGCTGACCTCATACATTTGGCATCATGATCGGGTCTTTGAATCAAACGTTATGTTTTCATATCAAGAGCACAAGAGTTTGAGATCAAGACGCACTTGATTCACTCAAACCATTGCTCTGATACCAACTTTGTAACACCCAAACTTTCCACACGATTACACGTGTCCCATTTTAGGTCCCAGATTAAACTTTCTCAAAAATTTTTGTTCGGAAGCGTTAAAAATAACATTTCATAAGTTAAACACACTTAATTTCAAATCATTTATATTTATGATTAATAAAACTAGTGTGTTTAAGTTTAATACCATCAGAGAATTTTACATAACGTTTGGTTCAGCTTCATAACAAGCCGATCAGATCGCCCGATGCATATCTATCTTTAACCTGTAACATCACATATAAGTCACCATTAGTTCATACGAACTAAGTAAGTAACCCCTCCCCGAGTTTCCACAACTCATTTAACACATCCACATACATATCATATGGATGTTTATCATGTCTAGATAATAATATATCATATTTCAACATCAACTTGCACACATCACACATTGTGCAGTTATTTCCCTTAATGGGACATTTTCACAAATATGATTATATTATCTAATCCAACTCTATCACCAGCACCTCTGGCTAAATTAAACACCATATATATATAAATATATTGGCTCAACCAATTCCCACACACCTGTGGTTTCAACAATTTAGTTTCCGGATTAACCCGGTTGTCCACACATTTGTGGTATCATACATATATTAAGTCTAAGATGTTCACCCACCGGTACTTCCATCTAGACAATTACCAGCACCTCTGGCTATCCACCATTGTGGAGTCATAACAACAAAATGTAAAAATACATTTTTCACAATCAAAATTCAAGCTGAGTCATTTCTATTCGAATTGACTCTCACAATGTAATAATATCATATTAACAATCATCAACTATTAATCACAATAGTTTAATCAAAATTACACTATGGTGTTCACATTCCTGTACTTCCACCATAGCTATTTGTCAGCACCTCTGACTAACCACACATTTGTGGTATCATACATATTTCAAGTCTTAAGATGTTCACCCACCGGTCCTTCCATCTAAGACAATTGCCACCATTTGTTCACACACCTTGTGAATCAATCACATTGGAATTGCAAGTTATACGTTCACACACCTTGTGAATCTAAACATGCACATTACCAATTCAACATCTGTTCACACACCTTGTGAATCTTTTACATTGGAATTGCAAGTTATACGTTCACACACCTTGTGAATCTAAACATGCACATTACCAATTTAACATCTACGCATTCGTAGATCACCACATGTTCACACACCTTGTGAATCATGCAATTACATTGGAATTGCAAATTTATGTTCACACACCTTGTGAATCCAAAACATGCATATTACCAATCCACCATTCATCCCAACAATGCATATTCCACATGCATTGTCAAGTTAACACCGATTCATTATAACAATGCATATTCCACCTACATTGTTAATTTAAACACCAATTTATTATAACAATGCATATTCCACCTACATTGTTAATTTAAACACCAATCCATCCCAACAATGCATATTCCACATGCATTGTCAAGTTAAACACCAAATCATATTAATTAATCACCGGTTCATCCAGTTATTCTAATGCAAATATATTGCATATACGTTTCCCATTGAAACTCAACAAACACAAACTAAAGGATTTCTCATCCCATAGTTTCAACCACACATTTAACAACATTCACATATTTCAAGCATTCAAGTAGACTCTTTCTACTACTTATATGTAATGTTACAGTAAGTTGGGTAACTTACATGGTTCAAACGGTTGTTCACTTGCTACAACCTCTTTTCCACTTCTGTGAATTGTCACTTGACGTTCACCACCAACACCTAGTTGCATATTCACACATATACAACTATATTCAATACATATAACACATACAATCAAGTTCAACTCACTTGACTGGTTTGACTTTCTCAAAGTCAACTTATCACATAATTGACTCTATCCTACTATTTTGAGTAAGTTGTAGTCAATTATTATAATTAATCATACTTCATGCCTCCCCCGGCAATTTATCAAATAATTGATGTTCATTATATTGGTTATGATCACAATCACTTCTCTATAACCAAAATTCATTCATGATCATAACTGTTAATAATCTTTAACATCAATTAATCAAAATCATCATTTAACCCATGGATCATAATCCATATTTCATCTAAAACCATAATCTATTTATTCCTACTAGTTACAATACCATGATATGGGTTTCATAATAACCGGACATTATCCCGGCTTCAAAACGAAGATTTCACCATCAAAATATCCAATTCTTCGTTTCTAACAATCCCTAGTCATCCACTAGGCAATAATCAATACCCATAATCATACTAATACATTTAAAACTAGATTTAATCCACAAAATATTGAACCAGTAGGATAAAACGAATCATTACCCAATCGAACGGATTTCTACGGGTAAAACCACGATCAGAACTTGTAGATACGATCCTTGATGCGATCCACTTGATCAAGAGGCTTCAAATTTGAAGATTTGATGGCTTAGAACTGATTTTTCGTGTGTGGGATGGCTGAAATCGTCAAAGATAAGGTTGAGATATGGTTTCTAGAAGAAAATTCGACTTTTTAAGCAAAAATCGCGATCTGATGACATCAGGCGCATCGCCCCAAGTGGAGGTATTTTCCGGGCGTACCGCGCGGATGCATGGCGGCCAGATTTTTGTCTTATCTTCGTTTTGCGATTCCGGGGGCATACGGACTCCGTTTTGCGCACGGTTTTCGCCTACGTTCACGATTTTTCGAGCTCTTTCCAATGGTTATAATTTCAAGACCTGAAAAATTCAAAATATATGATCTCTTATTTAACGCTATCTTCAACTTAGCGTATCTTGAAATCAGAGCCTCGTTTCGTGATTTCGCTTACACTCATTCTCTTCATTCTCGAGTTATGATTCTAACATGAGAATTTTGAGTTGTCATAGTACCCATCACAATCGATCAATTAACGATTATCACAATTACATTTCGTTTTATTAAAAACGGGTCGTTACAAGTGGCAACGTCAAAAGGTATATTAATTAAATTCATATTGTCAAATGAAAATATATTGCATTTGAGCAAGCTTTTTTCCTAACAAAATTAATGTCAAAACATATAAAAACTGAAACGTACATAAAGTGCATATGAAAATGTCCAACTAAAATACGTTGTAGAAAAAAGTTAATTGAAAAGATATAATGAATTTAACTGTGAGTTATATAGTGAATTTATATAGGTTCTTTCAGTTTGACCCCTAAAATAATAATTGTGAGTTAAAAAACTTAAAAACCTAATGTACAAGCAACAATGCAGATGCAAGATATGAAAGTGAAGATTCAACGTCTTACGATTTCTCTTTCAATAATTTCTTACATATTTGTTCCTCTTTACTCCTTAAATCTCTCTATTATTCATCTATTTAGAACAAAAATGATGGATTCACTCTCTAAAATAACTCTCACATACGGGGGCGGTCTTGAAAATTTAAGTGTCCTGAACGAGCCAAGTAAAAAAAAGCCGCCTAACGAATTATAAATTTGTGATTTTTTACTTATAAATATAAGAAAATATATATAATAAAAAAAATTTTAATTTTTTGTGCCCTCGTAAAAATGGGCCCTGAACGGAGGTTGGGTTTGCCTCTCCCTAGCCTCCCACGCTCACATAAAAGATTTGAGATTTGTGCTCTTTCAGAGCCCGTGGAAAGTGTGATAAGTTCAAATATGCCACTTGAATTCTACAAGCCCACATATCTTTCCTTGTGTGAAGTCCATATGAATCTAAATGTGATTCTGCTTTAGCTTTAGGATATAAAAATTTAACTATCATGCCTTGCGACAACGTCAAAAAGGTATATTAATTTAAATTCATACTGTTAAATGAAAACGTACTGTATTTGATCAAACTTGTTCCTAACAAAAGTTGTATCAAAACATATAACAACTAAAAATGTACATAAATATATATGATAATGTACAACTAAACCAAATAAATCGAATTCAATATTATATATTATTAATAAAAATAACTAATTTATATATAAATTCAGGTCAATCATTTTACCAAATTAATCGAACTCAATAAACACTGAAAACCGAGTTCATAATTCGGCTTAGTTTTTTAGTTTATGATAAAAGTTTGGTTTTTTGAAGAAACGATTTTTGGTTTTTTTGAAAAACCACGGTGGGACGGTGGTGGATCCGTGGGAGTTCTCATCTACTTTACTTTCTTTCCATCATACAGTTGTTTTGTACAAACATATCTTACTTTATCTCTCCGATGTGGGAGTTGCAAGACAAATTAATTTTCTCCTTTCTAATATGTAAACAAATAAGGCATTCTACCTTATTTCTAGTATGGAATTTGAGATCTAATAAGAAACACTTGCTAACTCTTAGATTTTTACTATGTATGAAGACTGAAGACTTTGAAAACTTTGACAAAGACTGATTCATATTGTATTGTCATAATTGTCTGCATGACTGGTACGTACGTTGCTCGATCTAGTTTATAATTGTATCATATTATTTTCTTTTCTTTACTACTATCCTATTTTATGTAAATATAACTATTTCCCCTCAAATATTCTGTCCGAGCGATTCATAGTTTTTATAATCAATAGGCTTTCAAACCGTTTATTTGAAAAAAATTGAAAGCCTTTTTATTGGATGATCATGAGTAGGGGTGTTCACGGTCCACTTCAAAACCGTGAAACCGTCCAAACTGATCAACAGTTTAGTTTCACGATCGGTTTTTTCAAAACATTTGGTTTGTCGGTTTCAAAAGCTCAAAACTCTAATAAAAAACAATTTAGTTTACTTTTTTCATCAAAAACCGATCGTATAAAACCGGACCATACCGTATGTGTGTGTGTGTAGATTGGGTTAATTATTTATGTGTTGTATAAAAAAAACATTTGGACTTGGTGTAATTGGTTCGCCTTGAACTATAAAAAGTTTGGTTCGATTCGATTTTATTTTTAACCGGATCAATAACCCAAAACATAAACCAAACCGTTGACAACTCTTAGGTTTTGGTTTTAATTATTCAAAAATCGTTGTTTGTGTTTTGGTTTACGGTTCCACCTAAAAACGGTAAAAGCGGACCACGAACATCCCTAAACATGAGACTTGCCAAAAATTGTAATTCTTGATCAATGAAGGAATAATATCACCATTAAGATACAAGAGTAGATGATTGACTCAATGACTATTGCATGGTAACATGTTCATCTTCGAAGTATTTTTGTGCTCATACCTTAGAGTAAAGTTGGTGTTGATACGCGATTTATAGATATACAAAGACAATTTATAAATATACGTCACATTGTATATCTATAAGGAAGTTAATTAGGGTTCTCACCAGAGAACACATTGTCTTCTTCGTCGGACAATGATGAATGATTGGGAAGAAATATTTTCGTTAGCCAATCCAGTGACCCTTACTGGCCAACCTGAGAGAGAACAAATAATATGCTTCCTTTGTTGACTGGAAACAACATTTAAAACCGATGCATATGCGGCTTCAACCTCTGGCAACGTCTTTCGAGTTTCATTCAGCTTCCTAACTATCGCATCATAAACGACCTATTTTTATTCTGACTCGCCATTTCTTCCAGTTTTTCAACTCGGTCTCGCAACAGATGGCTTTTTTCTTCGTTTTTCTTAGTAGAATTGATTCATCACAGTCTCATATTTTTCTTGAAGTATTATCATCATTTTGTTACGCTCAGGTTTTAGTCGTAACGGCCCGCCGCAGAGCGCTGGTTACATTACTAGTTAGTACGTAATTTCAGGCGACTTTAAAGATTACTAGTTAGTACGTAATTTCAGGCGACTTTAAAGATATCTAAAAAAATTGAAAATAGAAGCATTTAAAATTAACAATAATAGAAAATTATTTACTTTCAAGTTAATTAAATGGTATAATTTCAAAATTCAAATTTAGACTCGTGCTATTTTATTCAAGTTCAGGCGTGATTGCAAAACCAAAATCATTTGATAAATTCAGGTATAATAAAGAACGCTTAAGATGGAGAACGCTACGCCGTCGTCTCCGGCGCCGCCGTACTCCACCGGTGCCGGCGGGAGATTCAGTAAGCCTCATGTTTCAAGGAAACGGTTGACGACTCCTTACGACCGTCCGTCACTGACTACTACCACTAATCAATCTGACGATGGCGGTGGTTGGTTGTCGAAGCTTGTGGTCAATCCTGCACGACGTCTCATTGTCAGTGGCGCCACCAGAATACTTCCATCGTTTTTCTCCAATTCAGAATCTCCGTCCGCCGAAGCGTATGAGTACGATTCATCTGGTGATCGTGGTGAGTTACAATTACGGTGACATTAATAATCAACGTTATGTATTGAAGTGAATTAGGGCTTTAGTTTCTAGGCGTTGAATACACTTGTATGTTATAATGAGCTGGCACGATATTACAACAAGTTGTTTTAATAAAATCATAAGTAACATCTGGTTTAAGAATTTCGCATTTTGGAAATTGGAATTACAAGGAAGCAAAAAAAATTCATTGTGTGTTGTAGCGGATATGAGTATGTCCCATTAGTGATCAATAACCAAAACAATCTTTGACTTTTATCACCAAGTTCATGATTGTTTTAATGTTAAGAAGATATTGGAAGGAACTTTTGAGGATTTGAAGTTTGCTTATTTTTGGTTGAATTTGATCGCTCATGAAAAAAAAATAATAATAATTGAGCATATGAAGTCTTACCAATCAAAGAAAACTAGCAATATATGGTGAAAAATAGCTCTCTGAAAGCTTCTTTCTCCTTATCAGTATTATAAGAATTAAGATATACATAATATTTTTAGTGGATACAAGTACTTAAGTCAGTGTGAATAGTGAGCCTGAAATTTTATGGCTAATAGAAATAGTCATGTACTGTTCTGTGCTAATGTCAGATAGCTTACGCAATTGATCCATGAAAAAGCATACACAGAACAAGGATGTTACACCTTGAAATATTTTCGTTTAAAAAGTATTCTAGATGCGACTGTCATTACATGAAGGGTCTAGGTAAATAAACTCTTATGTGAATCACAGCTTTGATAAAGTATGAACACCTTATGAGCAATTAATGATTGGTTTCATTTATCAGGTAATCAAATTAAAGCACCAGGAGATGAACTTTTTAATTTTAATACAGGTAATAGATGGCAAAATATTAATGGATACTGTGATGTAGAACCTACTAGATACTCATTTAATCAACTTTGCCTATTATGATAGAAGTAATGTTATGAGAGTGGTTATCAATTCTGGCAGTAAAATTCAAGAATTATTTTATTTAACTTCTTTAGGATGTTCTTATTATGCAATTGAAGTTACTGAATTGAACTGGGTATACATTGAAATCCAAGACAGGGTCATTAATCATTAGGTCAATGAGCCATCTATATTAAGATGTCAGCGGAAGAACTATTATAGTATGATGCATGTTCATGAATTTTCTTGGTTATGTACCTAATACAAGAAATTTCTTTTACTGAATAGATAATGAAGATGTAGATGGCTCTGTTAATGCATTCGGTGATGCTAGACATACTTTGGAGGCAAGTCCTGTTTTTCTTTTATGCTGGGAAATCTGCACATGAATACATTCACGTGTATTTGTAGTTTTTAAATTGTAATCAATTTAATGTTCTTGAAATGATACCCATAGTCCTACAAAAATAGAAAACTGCTATGGTCCTTCATTAGCATGAATTACTAACTTGTTTTTTTATCGTGGCAACGGTGAAAATGAATGTCACCTCATATAACTTCTGAAAAGAAAATGCTGAATTTCTTTTGGTTCCTCTTAGAAAGGATTTAAATCCATTATTATTTGTGCAAAAGGGTGCAGCAATTTCTTCATTGTTACTTCTGTTAGATTTAACTTTTAACCACTTTTCCTTTTTCTTGAACAAATTCTGAATTTCTTTTCAAAATCAATTTAGATAACTAGTTCAACTTTTAAATATTACCAAGTATCAGATATTGTTTTTAAGCAGAAAAAAAGTTTAGGATGTTTGAGACCGGACCACACACACACACACACACACATTTTTTAAATTTCATGTTGGAGAACATGTCTTGCATCATTGTTTAGATTCTAGAACATGCAGTAATCTACATCCTTTCTGGAAGAACTTTTATTTATATTATTTCATCACTCACCGTGTGAGATACACTTAACAGAAGTCATTTGTGCACCAACTTAGGGCTTAACTGATCAGTAGATGGAATTAGTGTTTCATTGTTGTCATAGTTATAGGGAGATGAATTTGAAATGGCTGGTTACATGTCATAAGCATTAATGGCTTAAATCTCATTCTTATGTGGCGGATGATACACTTATTGTATATTTACCATTAGATTATTTCCAAGCATATGCACTTGTTGGACCTCTGTTTCAACCTTCAGATCAATAAAAGATTGTAGAGCAAATCCTGAAAATTCTGTATAGTAAATTATAAACACCCTTCTTTTATTTTTGTGTGTGATTGCATGTGTTTTAGGAACGCTTAGCTTCCATCCATGCTCTATAGGCTTATCCTTACTCCTTATTTGATGACTAATATGCCTTTCCAATGAAACAAATCCACATCAGGATTAAATTTTTTACTTTTAGAAGATTATTAATTTTTGTATTTCACCATGTTTATATAACATAGGTGGTGAATACTTAAAATGGTTCTTGGTAAGAATTTTATGATTTGGGTTTAAAATTTTAGTGAATGATGGTTGTGTGTTTCATGCAGCTTGATGTACCCAGATCATTTGGGGATGCAGGTCCCAGTAATGAAAGGGATAAATTGAAGGGGAACTCAGCAAACGCTATTATCCAACAAAATAAATCTACCAATGATTTTGATCAAATTGAGCACATGATAAAAGGGAAACAATTCTCTCGGTAAATTGTTATGTTTAATTCATGAATATATGATATGTAACTCATCAAGATTTCTGTTTACTAGTATTCTTCCCTCTAAATGCTGAATTATTTTTCAGGGATGAAAGCTGTCGTTTGATGGAGATATTAAAATCTAGGTTGGTAGATGATTCTGTTGCAGAGGAAGAGAAGAAAGCAACAAATGTGATTTCTCAGGAGCAAGATAAAGTGAATGACTTGGATCGTGAAATCCCATCTATTTGGAAGCAGTATGATGTGGAAACTCCAATGCCTCATTTGCAATCAAATGTGAGCATAGATGCTAACTTATGCTGTTATCATTTACTGAATTGTTGCAATATGTTAAATTGCAGATACAAGATGAAGTTGCCGCTTCACCAATAGATATTGCTAAAGCTTATATGGGAAGTCGGGCACCAGAAACAGGTTTAAATACTTATGGTAACATATCAACAGATAGAAGGGAGCATGAACACAATAATCCATTTACTTCAAAACCACATTTCCTCATACCTTCATCAAAATCATCCACTTGTTGGCCCGGTGCCATGGTACAAGACCAACGGGCTTATCTGACACCCCAAACTCAAAGAAGTAGATATGGGCTTCATAAATTCCCACAAACACCGTATTCTAGAACCAAGCCAAATGTATGCCCATATTTTTTTCTTATAATTTTAAAATAATCAAGACTCAATGGATATTCTAGTGTTTAATTTCTTATTAATATTTAATTCACAGCTATATCAGTTACAAAGTGATAGCAGGTCTCCTAATATTTCTCTGACCACATTGCGACAATCATGCACTCCTAATTTTCAGCAGGCAAAGGTATTTATTACAAAAAGTAGGGGTGTGCATGAGCCAATTTAGGGCTCAAAACCAAAATCCAAAAGTTTGGCTTTTGGGCTTTTGGAAACCGTAAGGTTTTGGATTTTTCTGTTTTCATTAGGGGTTACTTCAGTTTAGGTTTTTTCGTTTTGTCACTTGGGCTTAATTTTTGAGTCAACAAAACAAAATAAACAAAACAAATTACAAATGATTAATTGATTATTGCATCCTTGGGCCTAAAATTTTCTGACTACATCACTATATATTAATTCCTTATAAATAACTGTATTAAAAAATTTTGCTTAAATATTTAGGTAGAAAACAAATCATGTAGTAAAATAGTTACACATCTTTACCATCTTTAATACTTTATATGGTTCAGTTCGGTTTTGCTCACCTAAAACCAAAAGTGAACCATGAATTTGGTTTTAAGAAAAAAGCAAACCAAAACGTCAGTTATTTAGTTTGGTTTTTTGAGTTCAGTTGTATCAGGTTTTTCTGTTTCGGTTTGGTTTTTTTCTCACTCCTAACAAAAAAGACTTAAATTTTATGTCTATTTGAATAATTATGTAATCATATTTTTTTTAGTACAGACAAGTAGTGATGTTGTCGTGGACGATGATTATGAGTCAGTAGGTCCTATTCGTCGTATGAGGAACAAGTTTGTGTCTAAACCCCGCTCAGAAGGACCTAGAAGTTTCTCTTCTGCTCAAATTGCCTCTTGCTCTAATGCTTCTACAAGCTTTGTGCCTGTGTTCCAAAGGAATCCTATAACTGCTTCCACTTCAAATTTCCATTCAGCAGACAAATATGAACAGACTTCCAATAACTATGCAAATTCTGCTGAACCATCGAATGAAAGAGCGAAAAAGATATTAGACCGGCTTGATAGACACATGCCTATACCTAAAGAAAAGGCAGCTGAATTGAAGCTACCAACTGAATGGAAAAGATTACCTACTCAAGATAAGACTTCAATAACGCCCGTCTTAGCACCTGTAACGGGATCCAATTTGCAGAAAAGTGGCACTTTAAGTGAAAATAAATCTTTTCTAAAAGGAACAGATGGAGTAAATTTTGAAGACGATAAGAAAACTTCAAATGCAGCAACCAAAATATATACATCCGTTAATGATACTGGTGCAGGGCCTTCGATTGGTTTCAAGAACACTGGTGTTGCAAATGAGGTATTTTTTTTCTTTGATATTTTCAATTTTTATCCATCGTGTTGAAATTTCTATGTTTACTTACGAAAGACTGTACTCCTTTGACTGTTCTAAGGGTCCTTAGATTCTCTCATCTGGGGATCATTCTTGTCGCCTTGTACTTATCTACTTTTAGTCAAACTAACCAATAAGATCTTTAAAGTCTAATTATTTTTTTTCTTCTTTAATAAAATACTGGATATTACACTACAATAACCTTTTATTTTAATGGTCTTGTATTTTTAATGAAAATAATTAATTTAATGTACTATCCCAATAGACTTTGGCCTAAAGATATCAAAGGTGGGCCACTAACGAAGAGGTTGTAGGCTCAAGTCTGTAAGGAACAAGCATGTGTGAATATTTGCCCGTTAAAAATATGAAATTTTTATATGATCTGATACCATGAACAAGGTGTTAGTCACAGTAACTGAAATGACAACAAACAAAAGTATAGGGATTAAAACCAAGAATTTTGGCAAATACAAGGACGAAAATCGTGATGAATTCAAAAAAGAAATTAAATAAAAATCTTGGGTTAAGTTGGTTGTGTTTGCGTCAATCTGTTAAACCACATGCCGTCTTTGGGTTCATGTGTAATACAATTTTCATGATCATGTGAACACAACTCATTTAACACTCTTATATTGCCATAGTGTCTAGGCACTAAAGGTACTCCCGTAATTATAACACTTGCTCATTTCCGCAACCTCCAAAGTGTTTTCTGGTTAAATTCACTAGCTAAAATTGCTTATTTGTGCATTTTTATTTTTCCAATTGTAAATGATATTATATTTGTTTATGGATGCCCATCTGGGCAATACTTAAATAAGCTATCGTACAGGCAAAAGGGTGGTAAAATCTTGCTCGACTTCTTTACACGTGTCACACTCTTGAGCAGCTTGTGTATAGTTAGAACTTATTCCATTTATTTATTTTGCTTCAAAACATACGTATGCAGTCATCAATAGCAAGGAAAAAGAAAAAAGTCAACCATGGTTGATTGACAACCAGATCAACAGCCAGGATCTCACTAGGAAGAGGCCATCTAAACCTATCTTGAAGCCTATCTCCTTCAAGAGGCCCGACCCACAACAAGTTATATCACCTGATAATGGCGGTGGGTTCACCTATTAACACACCAACCGATTAACATGGCTGCAACATTTATCTTATCTAATTATTTATGTTTATCTTCTATATTTGAATTGTATTTTAGATAGACTTAATTTGTTACAGATCCTAAATAATAGGATCTTCTCTTGTGTATTTATTCTCTTGATTATCAATGGAAGATTAAGTTTGGTTGCATATCTTATATGGTATCAGCCAGGTCCCCCCTCCCCTCGCCGCCGGCTTCACCTTCCCACCCCCTTCCGTTTGCCACAATTGCCGTTTCCACCTGATGGCTGAAGCAAGCTCCAATGAGTCTCCCATCATCACAACCATACCCATTAGCACCCCTTCCCTCACCATTGTTCACTTTCCCTCCTCTCTCAAACTCACATCCACCAATTATCTCGGCTGGAAGACACAAGTCGAAGCTACCCTACATGGCCTAGACCTTTTCAAATATATTGATGGCACTCACCCTCCTCCTCCCCCCACCATCGCCCCTACTGGTCAATCCCTCCCTCACCCGGACTTCTCTACTTGGTTCCGCCAAGACCGCCTTCTATTTGGCGCCTTGGTTGGCACCCTTTCTCCTCCCATTGTCCCACTTATCACCAACGCCTCCTCTTCTCTAGATGCTTGGAAAATCCTTTCCAACACCTATGCTTCCCCCTCCCGTGGACATATCAAACAACTCCAGCACCGGCTAAAACAATCCACCAAAACTCCAACTCAAACCATCACCGATTATATGCAATCCGTCAAAACCCTAGTCGATGAGTTATCTCTCCTTGGAAAATCCATGGATGCCGAAGACATTACTGATATTGTTCTCAATGGTCTCGACCAATCCTCTTACAAACCGGTCATCGCAGCCATCCATGCCCGTGATAACCCCATATCTTTTCATGAACTCCATGAAAAACTCATTAACCATGAGCTTTCCCTTGCCCAGCTCCCATCTCCCCCACCTAACATCCACCAACCCACCACAGCCTTCCTAACACACTCCTGACATCAGTCCAAACCTTGGCAGCCTCGCCACCCTTCCCCCTCTCCCACTCGCCAACCTGGACTGTTACCCACCCCAAACCCCTCCCCCACCTCCTCACCTCGTCCCTTTCTTGGCAAATGCCAATTTTGCTTCAAACAAGGCCATTCCTTGACCTCCTGTCACTCATTCAAAAAGCAATTTCCGCAGGTACCTCTACCCCAATACCCTCGCCCACCATCCAAGCCACAAGCCCACATCATGAACCCAAACACCCAACCCCATCCATCCCCCTCATCTCCTTGGATCTTTGACAGCGGCGCCTCCCACCATATCACCAATGATCTTTCTGCCTTATCTCTTCATGCTCCTTATGATGGCACCGAAGAACTCATAATCGGAGATGGTTCGTCACTCCCCATTACACACATTGGTTCTTTGCTTCTTATCTTAAATAATCAATCTCTTGTTTTAACTAATGTATTATGTGTTCCTTCTGTTTCTAAAAACATAATTTCAATTTCTCAACTTTGCCATGATAACTCTATACTAATCCAATTTTCTTCTTCCTTCTTTTTAATCAAGGAATCCCACACCAACCGGCTTCTCCATCAAGGGATCGCTAGCCATGGTCTCTACTATTTCTGCTCAACTCCATCTCCAAGTGCAAATCACATGGCTGCTTCCAAATCCTCCATTTGGCATCACCGGCTGGGCCACCCTCACTTTCAAGTCTTCAAGCACTTAGCTTTATTAGATTCTAGTATTAGTTTTTCAAAAAATTCTTGTAATTCATGTTGCATCAATAAAAGTCACAAACTTCCTTTTAATGTTTCTTCTTTAGTTTCCACTTCTCCATTACAATTAATTTTTTCAGATGTCTGGTCATCCCCCATCCCTTCCCTTGATGGGTTTAAGTATTACATCATTTTTGTTGACCACTTTACTAAATACACTTGGCTTTATCCACTCAAACACAAATCCGATTCACTCACCACCTCATACGTTTTCAAAACCTTGTTGAAAACTTTTTTAACACTAAAATCAAACAATTCTTCTCCGATAATGGAGGTGAATACCTGAAACTTGCACCCCATTTTACCTCATGTGGCATTACTCATCTCACCTCCCCACCCCACACACCCGAGCATAATGGCTTTGCTGAACGCCGACATCGCCACCTTGTCGAAACAGGCCTATCCCTTTTATCACATGCTCATCTTCCACTTTCCTTTTGGCCCTTTGCTATCACCACCGCAGCTTATCTCATTAACCGCCTACCAACATCCACCCTCAACTATGACTCCCCCTATTTCAGGTTATTTCATACCCTTCCAAATTATGCAAAGCTCAAAAGTTTCGGATGCCTTGCATACCCCTGGCTTCGCCCCTACTCCAAACACAAACTGCAAAATCGCTCTCTCCCTTGCATCTTCGTCGGCTACTCACCCTCCCAAAGCGCATATCACCTATTTGATCCCCAAACTCACAAACTCTACACCTCCCGCCATGTTCACTTCGTTGAACATCTTTTCCCCTACACTCAGCTCACCAACACCACTGAACTCCCCTCCCCCAACCCCGACACTTGGCTTTCCATTCAACTCCTCCCCACCCCTACCACTACCACACCAACTTCCGCTGTTCCTAACCCAAACTCCTCACCCTCAGCTCCCACACCCAATCCTCTCTCTTGCCACATCTCAAAACTGGTGCCTCCGCCAATTAGATATCAACAATGCCTTTCTACAAGGCTCCCTAACCGAGTCTGTCTTCATGTCACAACCCCCCGGGTTTGTTGATCCTTCCAGGCCCAACCATGTATGCAAACTCCACAAGGCCATCTATGGTCTACGCCAAGCCTCCCGAGCTTGGTATGATGAACTTAAATCCTTCCTACTTCTAAACCACTTCAACCCAACTGTTTCTGATCCATCCCTTTTCGTCAACCGAAATACTTCTTCTCCTCTCTATGTTCTAGTCTATGTCGATGATATTATCATCACCGGCCCCAACGCCTCCCTTGTCTCCTCCTTCATTACATCCTTATCCACTCGATTCTCCTTAAAAGATTTAGGTAACCTATCCTACTTCCTTGGTGTTGAGGTCCTCCCTCATTCTGATGGCCTCTTCCTTTCACAAGCAAAATACATACTGGATATCCTACACAAGGCTAACATGTCTGATTGCAAACCATCTTCAACCCCTATGTCCACCTCAGTCGTCTTCAAAACCACCGATGGCACCCCGATCTCCACTCCAACATCCTACCGTTCTATCATTGGTGCCCTCCAATACCTATCTCTTACACGCCCGGATGTCTCCTTTGCAGTAAATAAACTCTCCCAATTCATGCAAAATCCGACTAACATACACTGGACAGCTCTCAAACGCTTGCTTCGCTATCTGCATGGCACTATTCATCACGGTCTTCTCCTCAGAAGAGACTCCCCTCTTCATCTCCATGCCTTCACTGATGCTGATTGGGCCGGAGATCACAACACTTATCGAAGCACCACTGGCTTTCTTGTCTATTTAGGATCCAACCCGGTTTCTTGGTGCTCCAAACGTCAACCAACACTTGCCAGATCCTCCACAGAAGCTGAATTTCGGGCTGTTGCACATACAACAACTGAAGTTCAATGGATCATCTCCCTTCTACATGAACTTGGCTTCCCTTCCAAGATTACCCCAACTATCTATTGTGATAATCTTAGTGCTACCCATTATTCAGCCAACCCGGTCTTCCACTCTCGTATGAAGCATCTAGCACTAGATTTTCATTTTGTACGCGAAAAGGTTCAAGATGGTTCTATTCGGGTTACCCATATTAAAGGTGATGATCAACTTGCGGATGTCCTTGCCAAACCTCTTCCAAAGGATCGTTACTCTTCACTTCTGTCCAAGATTGGTCTCCTACCAAGATCGTCCATCTTGCGGGGGCGTATTAACACACCAACCGATTAACATGGCTGCAACATTTATCTTATCTAATTATTTATGTTTATCTTCTATATTTGAATTGTATTTTAGATAGACTTAATTTGTTACAGATCCTAAATAATAGGATCTTCTCTTGTGTATTTATTCTCTTGATTATCAATGGAAGATTAAGTTTGGTTGCATATCTTATATCACCTTCTCGTTCTTTGGCAATGCCAGCTCAGCATCAGAGCCACTTACACCATCCATCATGCCATCATTCCCGCCAATTTCAGCACCCCTGTCAAAAGAACCGCCTATTATACCAGCTTACAGTTTTGGAACAAAGAAAAATGGTGAACAGGTCGTTTTCAGTTTCCCATCTACGAGCAATGCTCCTGTTGACGATGGTGCATCTGATCTTAAGTTTAACTTCAGGTCAGATAGGAAGAGGGTGTCTTTTGGTTCAATAGGAAAAAATGTCGTTGCCAATTAAAACTTTTTATTCTGGGTTTAATCTTTCTGATTTATGCAATTCTTATGATGGATTATATTTGATGTTACCTTTTGGTTTCTTGGGAAGTAAACAGTAGACTCTAGAGAGGGACAGCAGCCCTAAATTGTGATCATGACAAGAAAAATCTAAAGTTGGATGGGATTGGTTCGGAGGGTGACAATTGTGTTGGATTGATGAGTCGAAGGATTTAGGTTATCAGGTTTAAATAAGCTGACAAGAAGTCGTTTTTCTCAGTCAACTTCATTTGTGAATGGTTAATATCTGCCAACTAAGTAACAATGTAAATTGCCAATAACTTTAAATTCATACATTATGATACAGAGCATAACACACTAATACAAAACTAGTAGAGGTCTTGCCTCTTAGATGGGAGGGCCAGACAAGAAGAATATTAATTTAGAAGTAGTATAAGAGTATGATAGATTTACCGTTTAAAAAAAGCTAATGCAAAACTAGTAATTTATTTAGTAAGATAAATTTATATAAATATAACCAACTTTTCAAATTGTCTTAATTAAGTTATTGGAACTTTTTTTTTTGTCCTAATTAAGTTATTTAACTTAGTATGATTGTTCCAATCCTATATAAAAATTATTTAAAATCATCCAAATTTACGCATAATATTTGAAAAAAAAAATCACCACTTAACATGTTAAATAAATTTTATATATATATAGGGGATGGTTTCTTTGTTAACCATTCTTTATTGCGATAACCGCATAACCCTAGCACTTTTTTGCGTTTTTTGCCCGAATCTTTGTTTTTTTGCATGGTTTTTATTATACATAAATAAGAGAGTTTTTTTTGTGTTTTTGCTGATTCATCACCGTTTAGAAATTATTTACAACCGTAAGTAAGTGTAACGACTTACATCACACTTACATCAGATATGTGATGTAAGTAAGTGTAAGTCGTTACACTTACTTACGGTTGTAAATAATTTTTAAACGGTGATGAATTAGCAAAAACACAAAAAAGAAACACCCCTATTTATGTATAATAAAGACCATGCAAAAAAAAAATTCGGTCAAAAAACGCAAAAAAATGCTAGGGTTACGCGGTTATCGCAATAAGGAAGGGTTAACATTTAATCCTTCCCCTATATATATATATATATATATATATATATATATATAGGGAAAAGATAAAAGGAAAACCACATCTCAATGAGGAAACCGCGAAAACCATTCAAAAATCACGTAAAACGAACGTATTTTTTTTTGAAAATTTTTTTTACATGTTTGTAACACTATTGGACACATTTTTATAAAAAAAGCGCCGACAAGATATTTTTAAAAAAAATATTTTATAAACCCACGTAAAACCTACGTAACAAAACTGAAAAAATTTTAGTTTTGTTACGTAAGTTTTACGTGGGTTTATAAAATATTTTTTTAAAAAATATCTGGTCAGCGCTTTTTTTATATTTTTTATAAAAATGTGTCCAATAGTGTTACAAACATGTAAAAAAAATTTCAAAAAAATACGTTCGTTTTACGTGATTTTTGCATGGTTTTCGCGTTTTTCTCATTGAGATGTGGTTTTCATTTTAACCATACCCTATATATATATATATATATATTGTTAAAGTTGATTTTTTTTATTTGTTTAAATCAACCGTAAAATTAGACAATATGGATCACTTTTTCTCAATGTTTTCAAACCCGAGCCAGACTAGGATTGGTACTAAGGGCGGCCCGGTTATGTGCTTAGAACCGTTTTTAGGGAACAGAGCGGTCAAACCTGGAAACCGGGCAGTCAAACCGGTTTTTTAAAAATATTTTATATATTTTATTTTATATTTATATAATATGTATGACGTCATCCGGTTCTTAAATCTGATCCGACTGCTGACCAGTAAAGAGACCAATTCGATGTACGATCCGGATTTAAAAACATTGCTTTTTCTTTTTCTAGGATTTAAATAAGTGATCAGAAATTAGTTTAAGAGTTAACTCTCTAATATTAAGTTATTATATGATACAAGTCCTATACACACATATGTATGGAAAGTTTAAAATACCAATGGTATTTTGCATGCGAAGTACGTGTGAGCATTCCTTGTTCTTTATAACGTTTGCGTGATAATTATCACACAAGTGATGGAATTATCATACAGGCTAGTCTGCTTGATAATTATCATATAAGTGACTATGTGAATTCAAAGGATAACATAGCGGATCCGCTTACAAAAGGCTTAAGCAGAGAGTTAGTGCACAAGTTGTCGAGAGGAATGAGACTAAAGCCCTTGTAATAAGTTTGTACAAAGGAAAACATATGCTAGAAGACTGGAGATCCCATAATCTAGGCTCAATTGGACAACCTACTTATATGAATAAGGAAGGTCACTGTGAGGGAGTACCTCAAATATAGCAAGGGAGTTGCATACTTTCTAGTTAATTCCTTTATCAAATCAGTGATAACAGTTGAGGATAAGCATAATGTGGTTAATGATTCTGTGTAAATCATAAAGAACCTAATGCTTTTAATGATATATGGTGATCACCTATGTTAGAGAGAAATGGGGTCGCTTCGAATGTATTTGTGGGATGCGCAAATCCTAGAGCTCTTACAGAACCAGGCTAGTGTTCCATGACCATAACGGATACGACAATGAGGCGGGAAGAGTCTTGTGTGAAATGTAATAATGTCTATGCGAGCAGGGATTGGTTCAAGGACATCACGTCTATTAATCGCTAGGAGAAAAAGTACATTTCACAAAGGAGTGTTCAAAGGTATCACTTACTTCTCCTGGATGACTTAACCGCTGAAACTATATCGTGACACTTGAGTGTGAGTGTAAGGATCGATACCCATTCATGTGGGGGATTGTTGGAAATTTTAGTAAATTGAGTATTTACTAAACTTTGGACCATAATAATTATATGTATTTGTTACGTATTTAATTATTAAAAACTAAGTTTATGTTCTACGATGTGAGAGGATCACAATGAACTAAACCGGGTCTAAAGAGGAGCTAAGAAGAATGAGATATCGAAGCTTAAAATTGTGTAATTGAAACTATTGAAAGGAATCAATTGTTGTAACCTTAGAAAGGAATCAGTCGCTTAACCTTGGAAAGGAATCAGTGAATCCGTGGTTATCTGATATGTGGTTATGGATCAGTGGTTCCGTGGTTATCTGATTCGTGGTTATGGATCAGTGGTTCCGTGGTTATCTGATTCGTGGTTATGGATCAGTGGTGTTATCCAAAGTTGTGATCAGTGGTTGTTATTTAAGGTTGTGATCAGTGGTTGTTTACCAACTGATAAAAGAAACAACAGTTGTTGTTTAACAGTTTCAAATGTTGCATTGAATAATCTGTTTTAACTGACTAATTCAATTTTCAGACTGTTAGAAGAAATTAATTGGCTGTTTAAAGAGCAAACTTTAATTCTTGTTGTTTTAGGTACTGATCTATTACTATAAATACAAGGTTGTGTACCTTGGTTGAGATACACTGAAAGACTGAATATACTGAAAAATCATTGAACACCCTGAGAAAAATTCTGAAAATCACTACACACTTTCTTTTCTACAATCGATCTTGTTATCCATACTCTTGTTTTCAGGTATAATTTCAGGAGTTAGGTTAATTCTGACTAGTACATACTGCTTCGGCTGTTGTACCCTGAAAGAAAGACGGGATTCACATTGGTATCTCGAAATCTGTTTTAAAGGAACTCTGTTGAACAGAAATCCTCAGCCAACACCAGTGTTGTAAAACTCGGCCTACTCGGTCGAGTACTCGGAACTCGGCCCTCGGCCGAACCGATTTTCTCCAACTTGGCCAACCAACTCGGAATTGGTCAAACTCGGTCCAACTCGGACCTGCTCGGACCAACTTGGCCCAACTTGGACCAAATCGGTCAAACTCGGGCCAACTCGGTCAAACTCGGCCAACTCAGACAACTCGGCCAACTCGGACCAACTCGGTTTTTCACTTTTTTTTACCGATTTTCCCTGTTTTTACCTGATTTTCATTGTTTTTCACCAATTATTGTTTGATTTTCCCTATATATACTTCATTTCTATTGATATATCACTTTATAAGTTATATATACTAGTAAACATATGATATTTGATATATATATATTTTTAAAAATTATTTTTTTATGATTTACCGCATCCGAGTACTCGCAACTCCCCACTCGACCGACCTGGCAGCTCCTAGCGATTTCTCCAACCATGGCCAACACCTATTCTTTTCTTATTATTGTTTTAATCTTATATTTTCATTGTAATTCTATTTTCATTGTAGGTGTTTGAAGATTGAGTTTTGTTTGAAATTGTATTGTAATCTGAAATATTAAAGTAATAAAATATTGATATATTATTTTGTGAATTCTACACTTATAAATGCTTAACAATATCATCATCATTAACATTAAAAGAGAGTTTAATACAACCCTTTCTTACATATCCGTACACGTCTTGGTGAGACATTAACATGATTTTACAAATAAGCCAAAATGAGTATTCAAAATATTGAATATCTCACTCTCTTTGTAGGCTTATACACAACATAAAGTAAATTAAAATTAAATAGTTCTATTCCTTGTAGCGGAACATTTTAATTGAGATACTAACGAAGTTATTTAAGATTTTCTATTTCTATATTCTTATTGGGTGGGTGTGTGATTGGGACCCTGCTCATTATACAATTAAAATTCAGTGGTGGCTAACCGCCCAATCAAGGCTACGATTTAAGATGAGGGTGTGATGGATCGAGTCAATTAACTAGTAAACTAAGCATGGTATGATGTTAATTTAAGTAGTGTAATTATGTGTGAACATTCCCACTTTTGTTCTATATTTCTGATTGATGCCCCCGTTTTGTATATTCTGATTGCCAACTTCAAATCATTTGATCCTTGCGCATGTATTGGTCTCACAAGCAAAGGGTCTTGAACTAACTAGAGAAAGTATTGGTTAGAAAGCGATGCTAAAGTTTTTCTTTGAATAGTAGCATTGATTGAACAATGTTATGACATAAACACAATGTCATTCAATGAAGTTGTTTGGAAGGTTGAAAGCTTATGAATACATCAAAGAACCCAAAGAAGAGGGTGGCGTTGATGGTGAAGATGTATTAATCGAAGCAATCAGAGATGATCTCCCCATTAACAGATCTCTATGCCATCATCCCTAGTTGGGTTTAGCAACGTCGATGTACTATCTCTGGTTTAGGGGAGATGATTCATGGTTTTTTTTTGTGTGTATGTGTAATGGTTTGATTCAGAATGAGAGAACTCTATCTCTCTTCCTTTGCCTTTTATAGGCTATAGTAGGTCCCTGTATCTTTCTGTTGAGAAAATGAGGGTCATTTCTGGTTGTGGATCCCACCATAATTGATTTTTTATCATTCCTTTTTGTCTCTTTCATGTTTTATATGTATGCATGGGCGGAGGTACATTAAAGGTACCGTAGTCACCGGACAGCATCGATTTTTCTGCGTATATCGACATTTATAAACATTGTTTTTAAGTGACATCATCGGTTTTTTGACTAGTGACAACACCGATTGCAACGGGTAGTGTTGAAATAATTTTTTCTTAAATGAAGCATGCGAAAAAGAAACTGTATAAAAAGATAGGAGATGAGTATCTGAATGATTCTTGCATTTCTTATATTGAAAAATGGTTGTTCCAACAAGTTTTGGGTCGAAAATATAATGCAATGTTTTTAAAAAATGAAAAATCATAAGAAAAACTCTAAAATATATTTTTTAATTTTAAAAGACTATCGAATTTATATTATGTGTTTTTTAATTTTATTCACAATTTTTATTTGATAGTTTTCTAATATGTGATGTGCATTACCCGACCCGAACGGTAAAACTCACCCGAAAAATTTATGTCTGATATTATAAAACTAAAACATACAAATACAGGGACATCATTGAAAAAAAATCATGGATCCGCCACTGTATGTATGTATCCATAAAGACATATTTGTCTAAATACTCGCTACACTTTATTTTGTGTGTAAAATAGCATAGTTAGGTATATAACCGTATGTTACGTCTTCAGATGGTATATTAGTGTTTTCTCAATCTAATGGAAAATAGAAGAAGAAAGATCAAAGATGTGAACATTGTGGTTGTGGAAATTCAAATTAATGTAACTTTGGAAGTGGCCAAGTAGAGGTTGTGTATGGGAGAGGTCAAGAAAAGATTGTCGATTTTAGTGGGATATAAGTCACATGAGGTGTAATGAGCTTAGGATTACTTTACTTGTCCAAATGTCTAAACTGAGAACAGAAAGAAGTTATCTGTTTCACATAATACGTTTGTGATGTGTGCTTTTGATAAATTTTTTTTGTAGATTAGTGCGTTTGGAACTCTATTCATTTTTCAGCAAAAATGAGCATTCTTTAAAATGACTTGTTTTGACCCGCATTAGTCGTAACCTATTTCTCTACCCAACCAGAAGAGCATGTTTGCCTTGTATAATTATATATAATACTTATGTTTAATAATGTTGATAAGTAAGTTATGTGAAAGCTAAAGTCAGGTTGTTTCTGTTAACAAGAATAGTATCAGCGGTTAGTTTTGTAAGTTCTTTACAAGTTTGTCGAACTAGAAATTAGTTTCGTAAGTTGGGGTTGGAATACGTGGCAATTTAATCACTAAAACCTATTACCATTGGGTAGAAGTGGTCATTTTCACCCAAATCAAAAGAAATCGGTTGATTTCGGTTAACAATTATTATATAATGGGTTGAAATGAGTAACATAATAGTATGAAATTGGTTGAGATATGTAACACTTTAACATAGTACGGGTCAAGATGAGTAGCCTAAAAACTATGTAAACGCAATGGATTTAAATGGTTTAAGAATGCTTAATAATATATTTGATGAGAAAATCACTAAAAATTATCCTAATTGACTATTTGTTTAGTTATAACACATTTTAACTTAAACCAAAATTGATGTTTTTTTAAGAACAATCCATTTAGTCCTAAACTTATTTTGCTTAAAACTTGTTTTGAACCGCACTCATCCTGATTTAAACCCGTTCTAACCTGTTACCCAACCCACCCATTAATACCATTGGTTTTCCATTTCATTCTTTGTTATCAATCTTATTAAAAAATATTTGCTAATGATTTAGATTGTTAATCTTTCAATAGGTAATATATACTAAGCATGTAGGCAGTAGGGTTTAAATTTATAACATTAACAAGATATAATGCAAATAAGTTTGTTTTTGTTTTGAGTAAAATCTGATTTTCGGTTCATAAGATTTGATTAAAGCAATTATTTTAGTCTAATAGTTTTAATTTGGCTTTTTAAGTTCATCACTTTAATTTTGGTTTCAATTAAAGCCATGTGTACTTTGTGTATAAAGACAAGAAAACCTAGGCTAACTTTGTAGATGCATGGCTCGTGCTAACGTAAGTAGATCTTGGTGTCTAACATTCTTGATGTAACCAACGAACCAAGACCTTGGTTCAACGACAATGGAGGTTTGGAGGGTTGGTTTGGCCAAAAAAACTAAATAGCGGCATTGTCTTGGTGGGACAGGACGGTGGCCGGTGGTGGTGAGGGTGGGTGGTAGTGATGGTGGCGTAGTGGGTGTTGGTGGTATTGATATAAAAAGAAAATATAGATATAAAACACGGTATGACGAAAGAAGATGAGGCCTTGTATATATTTTTTAGCTTATTTGCAAATTTAAAACACAAGTAATTTTGCCTTTTCGAACAAATTAACCGAAAAAAATAGATGATGTTAGAAACATTAAATTAATTGAAACGAGTATAACAAGAGAAATGGCGGTGTTTTATATAATTTTTGGTTTATTTGTTAATTTCAAACGTGGAGAATTTGTTCTTTTTAAACCAACTAGATGGCACATGTGCGCACGTTGCCGCGCCATTGCTTTGTGATGTTGCGTGCATATGGGTGTTTAATGCTGCTCTGGTTCGAAAGTGGTTTGATTTAAAAAAAAAAAAACATAAATGATGCTCCAAATTTAGAAATCTTATGGGTTGTTTGTTTACCTCTTAATGGAACCATTCAGCACTTAATCATTCAGCACTTAACCATTCAGCGCGTTTGGTTTAAATTAAATTACCTCTTAATGATTCAGTTCAGCACTTAGGGGCTGTTTGGTTGGTCTGAATCATTAAGTGCTGAATGGTTAAGAGGTCTGAATGATTAAGAGGGTCTGAATGGTTAAGAGGTCTGAATGTTTGGTTGCACATCTGAATGGCCTCTGAATGGTTCAGCATGGTATTGGTGCTGAATGATTAAGTGCTGAATTGAATAATTAAGAGGCAACTAAATTTAAACCAAACGCGCTGAATGGTTAAGTGCTGAATGGTTAAGTGCTGAATGACTCCATTAAGAGGTAAACAAACAACCCCTTAACCATTCAGCACCAATACCATGTTGAACCATTCAGAGGTGCAACCAAACATTCAGACCTCTTAACCATTCAGACCCTCTTAATCATTAAGACATCTTAATCATTCAGCACTTAATGATTCAGACCAACCAAACAGCCCCTTAGACTGATAAACATACCGACAAAAAAAACCTAGAAAGAATAAACAAAACCATTTGTTCAAAAAAAAACAAAACAAAATATATCATACCTTTTCGACACGGGTTAAAGAAAAATAAATAAATAATAATGGGCCTTGAACTTCCAACCCTGAAGGGAAGAAGAGCTTACATTTTTACTTGTTAATTGTTACCACTACACTAAATAAAGTTTTGATTAATGTTTTAAAACAAATATTAACACACCAAATATCCTCAATAACATTGTAGTTTATGCATAGAATGGTACCTAATGCTTAAACAACGTCAAATCACTATACATTAATTAATATTGTATATGCTCAACTTTAAAACAAAACAAATAATTGTTAAATGTCACGCGTTGTGGTGGTTATACACTCTTGTGCGATCATGGTTTGCAAAAGATATACAGAGCTAATACATTGTTAACCTTCTTACTAACAATGCATATGTTAAAGTATTCAAAATCTATAAACAAAACTCTGAACACTAACATTAACATTAACCTACAAAATGATTTTTGGACTCCAAGTTCTAAGATTTTGCAAAGCAAGTTTCAATTAAAGCTCATGGATCTGCAAGGCAAAAAAAAAAAAAAAAAAAAAAAAAAAAACTTTAGTCAATCATTGATCAGAACATTTTAATTGTAATTCTTTGCCTAATTTCAAAACTTCCGACATTTTCCCCATCATACATTGTGGAGTAAAAATTAACAACAATAATGTTATTTTGCAACCACTAATTGCATGTTTCTTTTTAAATTTAGCAAGTTTATTTTTTATTTTTGGTATAATCAAACTTAAATAACACCATAATTGCTCTCCATACCAAATGAGCTCGGACAACAAGACCAACAACTGCAAAAAAATCCCAAATATTACAAAATTTGCTCGAGTAATTACATAGATGACAAAATCGACCTAATACAACTTCAATTTATCTTTTCATCAAACATATGTTCCGTACTAAACCAAGAGACCAACAAAACCAACTATTAACATAACATTTCTATCTTTAATTTATAAATTGACTGAAATTAGAAGAATTTTTAGAAAAGGTAATAGCAATTACAATTTAGAACCTACATCAACAAATTATAGCCAAGGCAACCTAAAGGTGTAACCTATAATCAACAATGTAAATGGTGTGTAAGGCAAATAATAATAAAAAATATATATATGCTTGCAGACAGTGCGTAGCCGACTAGCAGTAATATGGAGTATATTACATTTCAGCAGATGCTCCTCAAAACCAAAATTCAAAATCGTTTCCAAACGTTCATCCTACAAGAAACTATTAAAAAAGGTGTAATGGCATCGGGGAAATAAAAGAAGTAACATGATAACATAAGGAAGCAATGAAATTGGATTTTTTTTAATGAGCAAAGGCGAAAGGTGTTGATTGTTGATTTGTGGCAGAGAAATTACGCTAAAATGAGATGCGAATTTAATCCACTCTCAAATTTTTTTGAAGAGCCGAAGTTATCAGACGCATCAGAGAAGAAATCGAGTGATGAAGGCAATCATCGAGGTGAAGAATCAAAGCAATCAAGTTACGAATCTGTGAATCGAAGCAAATCGCACTGCATCCAGAGATGACAATAGTCATGTAGAAGTATTTTTCCCTCAAACGATTCTTTCTTGAGGAATTTTGATCTATAGCGGTAGTGAAATCACTCAAGGTTATCTGGTGGATGGATTGGGGGAGAAAGAACATGTTTGACTATTTGAGCGAATCAGTCAAAGTTCATGGATCTTAATTCTTAACTATTCCTAACTTACATTTTATATATATAGGTAATTACATAAAATAAATAAATAAATAAATAAACAGCGTTAAAAGCATGAAAACTGAAACCAAATACGAAAAGAAAAAGAAAAAGAAAAGAATAAAAAAAGAGAGATTAAAAATAAACTATAACATGAAAACCGTATTTAACTCTGTTTTTTTCCCTCAAAAATCTATTTGGCATGAGGTGAGGTGGCAATATATAATTGGCGGACCCCTGTGATTTGCAAATGGTGAAAACCCAAGACAAACAAAGATAAAAAGGGTAATTGGAGGGAACCCTTAGCCCCGGTACCACATTGGGTACCCATCATCCCACCCCGCAAGGGTTATGATGCCGGTAAAATACCTCCCCTTGATACCGCACGGATCTGGGCTATGCCCGCGTCTTTTAAACTTCCCCGATTGGCCCAAGGATCGACGGCAGCGGGTACAAGACAAACAAAGATAAGGTTTTGCTCAAACGTGGATCACAAAGCAACAGTGAGCAGAGCGATGGCGATTCAACACAACTTCCTCCGCCGGACTTACATGACTCAACAAAATCCCGGTGACCGGAAAGACAACACGCCGGAATACACAATCCCTTCCGAACAATTCCTGTCGTTCAGACGGCGGCTTCTAACCGGCATTGGATCAGCATCTTTAGTCTCCGTTGGTGCTAATTTCGCCGGTACAACAAGTTTTCTTCTTGGTTTGTCACCGGAAACTGGCCGGAATCTGAAACTTGATGTGCTTTATCCAATCAAAGGTTACAGTCGGTGCATCAGACCTGAATTAGGATTTGGTTGGTTCTGTGTTGACTATTCGATCAAACGATTTAAACTCAAATCGAAAATAAGTTTGGATATTGACGTTATTGTTGTTGATGTGTTTAGAGTTCATATACCCACAAAATTGGGTTGGAGACCAGACTTTATTGTATCGAGCAGCTGGGAAGTTAGAGATGGAAATATCGCTGGATCCACCGCCTGTGAACCGTCGTAAGAATGTAAACGAACCGGTTGTAGCTTTCGGTCCACCAGGGTCGACCGGTGAGCTGAATGTGAGTGTCATCGTCTCCCCTGTCCCTCTCAATTTCTCGTAAGTCGTAATCAATGTCTTTCAAATCATTCATATTAAACAAAGAACCGGTTCGTTTTACTGGTTTATTGGTAGGGCTGGTCAAATACAACTTAAAATTACGTGTAAATTACGGTGTTGGTTAATGTAATTTAAATGTTTTTACTATTTCGAACTAAAATATAATCTTATTATATCAGTGCAGCTCATGTGGCTTAGAAGATTCTATTTTGGGCTGAAATAGTTAAAACACTTAAACCACATGAATCAAAACAATAATTTACTCTCAGATTATTTATATATCTAATTTACAACAAAATATAAAAATAATACATATTTCGGCATGCATTTATAGTTTTAATAAAATATAAAAACTTAAACAACTAAAATAATGGGGTGGTTTAAATTTCCAATTCGCAAAGTCATTGTAGTTATAAGCAATATTTTTGTAACCGGGCCAAACATCTTACTGGTTGTTGGTCGGACTGTATTCGTGAACTGGATAATATAATAAATAATTACAAAAAAAATATATAATTAAAAAAAAATTTAAACAAGTATAATTAATGTTAAAACAAACAGAATCGGTTCACGTGACTTATTTGGGTCGCCCCTCCTCTAGTTTATGATTTGGCCTGCCGGTCTAGTCTGGTTTTTAAAACACTTATTATAAGCTAGTGTGATGCTACCACTCTTGAGGATAAGAGGTGCTTGTCAAAGACGACTTGATGTAATTTAGTTGGGGTGAGATTCAAATATTAGGTATATAATATAGGTGTATGAGTTGACAATTTTTAAGAAAAATACAAGTAACCGATAGGTTATGAAATACTAAATTATCAAGAAAATAAGATTTGTATGAGAAAAAGTAAAAAGTAAAAATTAAAATTAAAATACGGTATGACCATCTAGTCTGATTCAACCAATCGACTGTTAACATACCGACCCAAATAATCATAATTCATACGGTTCCATGACCGTTTCCTAGTTCATATCATATGATACTACTCCTCCTACCAATGTAAACTCGACTATTTTTAAACAACTCTAAATTGGGAAAGTAATTAAGATTGATTCGTAAACGAGACAGCTAATCTTGACTTTTAAAAGTCAAGTTCTTAGTCCACTAGATTGTATGCATATGAGCCAAATCTAATTAAATGAAGCAATTGTTGACAGAATTGAAGCATTTGGAGGCCCAGAGGACGTAGGAGAAGCTATTGTTCGGACGATCGCAGGGTCTAGCCGAGGGCCTGACGTCAAAGGGACACTTATAAAGTCAAACCTGAGAGAAGACAAAGCGAAGAATGTGAAATACTATGTGTTAGAATTTGCGGTAGAAAGCCCTTTGTTTAGGAGGCACAATATGGCGGTTTGTTGCGTGCGTGATGGTCGTTTGTTCACTCTCAATGCGCAAACACCTGAATCGGCATGGACCATGCTCAAACCAGACGTGTACAAGATTGCAGATTCTTTTAGCCTGTGGGTGTAATGGCTTTTGGTAGTTCGACTTCATGTGGCAATTGAAAGTAATTAAACTCACACTTATTTTTGTTCTCATCTGGCTGGATTCCACCAAATCCTGTTAAGGCTCACCCTTTACGCCTTGTGCATCACAACTATGGCCTGCAAACATTTTCTTCTACATTTTTTTCTTGGATTTTGTAAATAAGTAATGTGTTAAAAATGATTAAAGAGAATTATAATAATAAGATATTAATCTGTTTTTGAAGATTTATGAAGTTTTAAAGCCTTTAAACACACTTTAGGTCACTTTTGACTTTTCAATTCATAATGACCTTGTCATTGGTATGCAAGTTCATGTTATATATATAAAAACCAACGTCGGTGGCTAGCCGACGTGGATTTTTTTTCTTTTTTTTTTTCCTTTTTCTTCTTTATATTTTTATATTAAATATTTTAATTGCATTTTCCTTTTAATTAATTCATCATTTTTTAACCTAATATTTTTATCTTTAACCTTTTTTTTCATATTCTCCCATCTTTTTCCCAACTATTTTTAATAATCTTTTTTTTTTCACTTTTTTTTTTCCAGTTGCAACTGATCTTTAACCTTTAAGTCTTCATTATATGATTTCAGAGTTAAAACTCCTTAAATCTCAAAAAAACTTTGCAAATATTGCTTTAACTTTCTCAAATTTCTAATTTACCTCTTTTGTTACTTAACTAAAAATAAAATTTTTCTTACATCCGTGTGTACTTCTGGAGTGTTTTCCTTTCTAAATGAACCGCTTCAAAATACGACTGTTGATCAAAGCGCTTCAAAAGGTTGCAACGATATTACGACCGCAGGCCGCAACAAAGGGGGTCTCAAACTTGAATTAAATCAAAAGTTAGACTTTTGACCCTGAAATTTGAACTCTTATTTTTAAAACTCTCTCATACTTTACTCACATATTTTTAATATTCACATATTTTATTTGTAATTATTTCACAAACTATTTACCTAATAAAAATATTTAAATAATACTAATAATTAAATAATAATAATAATTAAATATTTCTAAACAGAGAATGATAATAGTAATTGAGAAAACGTAACTTTTTTATGGTTTAGTTTTATAAATTAATAATTTGTGTTTTGAGTTCATATTCCTTAGGAGTATACTATCAAAATCGAATACTCATTAGTCCAATCGAACACATTTATAACAACTACCTTTTAGAATTTAAAGTTTACATTTGCACTCAATATCAAAACTTTTATGTTTAACTTCTAAACTTTTATGCTCTATCCCTAGACTTCGTAGAGCGTCGATTTGACTCTTTGTAGAGTTAAAAGTTTATTTATACACTTAATATTAAAACTTTTATGATTAACTCTTATAATTTTACGTTCCATTCATAAATTTTGTAAGACATCACTTAAAAGTCTATCCATATATGTTTTTAGTCGATAGTATAAATTTAATTACTAACCGTTATGACGCCGCCGCAACATGCGGCGGGTCAAAATACTAGTTATATATAACTTATAACCCAATCAAGCAAACTGGTCAAAATTATCACCTCTAATAAGAAGTCATTTATGTCATATAAAATCTTAATCCTTCCCAATTGAGATAGGGGTAAGGTTTGTATCTATCCTTCCCCTCAGACCCTACTGAAAGGGTCTGAAAAGTAGGAATTCCATTGACCTTTAACGATCACGCTTTTCCGACAAACTTTACTACCCTTTCTTCTGCCGTTATTGCTTCCATTTTCTTGAAGCCCAGAGCTCAAGCATGAAACTTGTTTAGGAGAATGCCTAAATTCACGGGCGCATCTTTAGTCAGACAAGGGGGCGAGCGCCCCCCATGTTTTTTCGTACAGTAGTGTAAATTTCTCGATACGTAGTGTAAAATTTTTTAAAAACCTTTATTTCGCCCCCCTTGGGAAAAAAAAATTTATTTCACCCCCTGGAATTATGGTCAAGCTTCGCCACTGCCTAAATTTCCTAGGATATGTACTTTCCATACAAGCATTCTTAAAATTATTCTTAAGTTGATTGTGTTATTTCTCAAAATATACCAAATTTACTCACCACGATCATCAACAATTGTTTGTTTTATTTTATTTTTTTATTATATTTTTTGTATTTGGGGTAGTGTCTGGGTCAGCCCGCCTTGCCTGGTCAATCAAGCCATGATTACAAGTGAATTACAATAATCAAGTTGGTTAGACCCATGCCGTGAGATGATCAGGCATAGCCTGTTAGAAGGCGTGTAAACAGGTATCTGGAAAATCAACCTTTATGTCACGAGATACATGGGACTATGCAACGGAGGTGAACTCTGTTGGTTCAGGCCCCAAATCACACACAATCAAAAACTCACGTACAAGATGTTTCTGTAAAAAAAACTCTCACACTTTCATTCATTAATCATACTTACATATATAAGAAATGTAAACATACCTAGAAACATGCATATATGAGAAACCATTTTCCCACATTTCTAACCCATTACTCCTACAATCTAGACCCACTACTTCTACCCATGATCTAATTAAACACTAAAAACATGTGATTAAATTAAAACAATGTTGACCCGTAACCCGATCCATCAAGATTAATCCAACAAACTCGGCATCAAATGCATTCTATGGTCTTGTATAACAAAACATAACATACCCAATGAAATCCCATTTAGAAGTAGGGTCTGGAGGGAGAGATGAAAACAAACCTTACCCCTACTCCAAGAAATGTGCTTCAGAAAGAGACCCCTGGCTCGCGAAAATTCCTCTTTTTTTTATATTATTATTATGATTATTATTTTCAACATACACACTGGAAGAATATAAAGCACATATAGACAAAGCATGGTCTTGTATCATTGCTCATTATAAAATTTAAGTCCAGGATTATATATATATATATATATATATATATATATGGAATAAATCATTTGAAAAACACTTCTTAGTGCGAAAACCGTGAAAATCATGCAAAAATCATGTAAAAAAACGTTTTTTTTTTTGAGTTTTTTTTTACAGTTTTGTAACACTATTGGGCACATTTTTATAAAAAAAAAATCAAAAAAGCGCCGACCAAATATTTTTAAAAAAATATTTTATAAAACCATGTAAAACATACGTAACGCTGCGTCAAATCTAACAAATTTTTTTTACGTTTTATTACGTATGTTTTACATTTGGTCGGCTCTTTTGATTTTTTTTAATAAAGATGTGTCAAATAGTGTTACAAACCTGTAAAAAAAATTTCAAAAAAATACGTTTTTTTACATGATTTTTGAATGGTTTCACTGTTTTCGCACTAAGAAGTGGTTTTCAAATTATCTACTCCCTATATATATATATATATATATATATATATATATATATATATATATATATATATATATATATATATATAGTTCAACTCACAAGCTTCTTATAATTTAAGTGTTAGTTCAACTCACAAGTTTCGTCTCAACTATATGTTTCGGATGTTGTATAAACTGTCTAATAAGATCAATCACAAACGTGAATGTAATTTTTTTTCTTTTAGATTTGGTCGAACAAACATGATTAGCTTACTAGATGTGAGCAAAAAAAACCCAGTTTTAACCAAAAGTAAAAAACGCTGATAATACGATCATCATATTCTCTTAATCTTTTATACACTTATTTTTTTTCTTACTTTCTATTCTTTATAATACTAATCATTTATCTTCCATTGGTCAAGGTTTCAACACCACCCAACTGTTTGTGTTCTTGCATATAGTAGGAACATGGGAATTTGGTGTAATTGGAATTTCGTTGAGATGAGTGACGAGTCTTAAAAGATTCGTTTCAAGTTTTGTGGTGCACTTTTAGCAAATGAATCAAACTCGAACTTAAAGATGCCCATTAACAAATCGTTTGTGTTCTAATTGAGATGTTTTACTTGGTGGAACTTCACTTTTAAAATGTTTTAAAGTGTTTTACGACAACTAGTAACTTTACAATTTTTTTCATGCAAGTTCTTATGAAAGTGATATGATCAATTAGTTTTAGGAAAGTGATATGATCAAGTTTTTGGGTGTCGTACCAAGCCGTTCAAAAAAAAAAGGTGTTGGGAAAAATAATCAATATATAACCGATTTTCTTGACGTTTTTAAAACCATCATTGCAAAATTATTTGGGAGTTATTATCCTAGTAGTAATTTGGTGCTTTCAAAATTGTATTTACTAGAAGCAAATATAAAAATTTTGAAAATAAAAAGTCAATGTTTAAATAAATGATAAAACCAATGAGAGAAAATTTCATAAAACATTTCTAAGAATTATTGTTTGTTTTACTCGTATTGTTGTTTTAAACACGATTTTGAATGTTATGATTTTTGATAGACGAAATATATGAAAATTTGGATATACACGGAAAAAAAAATCAAAATTTTAACTAAAACAAAAAAGATATTCCAACTTAATTTAAAAATTCATGTAGGACTTTTATTTAATAAATAATCACCCAATGTAAATATACATGATTATCACAGTTTAGATATTTTAGCGTGGTGAAAAGGAAAGAAATATGAATTTTGAAATTAATCATCATATCCCGTGATTTACTAACAGCATGTGCTTTTACTGGTTTCTCTTAATGACAAGGTTTTATCATTACTAAAAACAACACACTCAGAGGACAGTAGAGATATGTTTTTGCTTTAATGATCATTAAGGCACGATCAATTGAATTCAAGATGGCACAAGCCTTAAAAATGAAGTAAAATTTGAAACAAATGTACACGAAGAGATGGATAAAGATCCATCTCTCGACATAGCAATACGATGCCCACACCTGTTTGTAGCAATATAGATTTTGATGATTTAACAAAAAAAATCGTGATTTTGTTAACAAATGTATTTATTTTGTTTGTTTAGAAAACAATTAAAAATAAATAAAAAATTATTAGTGTATTTATTTGTTTTTTTTTTTTGTTATTATAATTGATTAAAAAAAACTAGCAAGAATCAGTTCTTGTACAGTTGTACGTGACGCAGAACTAACCCTTCCCTAACAGGCTCCAACAAGTAGGATGTTCCAAACCCAGAACCGGCTCCTGCTTCCGCACCAAAGACCGTTTCATATGTACCAGATTGCCAATAAAAAAAATGTTTTGAACCTCTAATCAGCTGCTACAAGACTTCCAAGAACATCATGTGTGTGAAATTTGATCATGTTTTATATCCTTACGTTTCTAAAAGTGGTGCCAAAATAAACCAATACAAGAGTGCGTTTAGCTAATCGGTTTAGCTGATTAGGGCGATTTTCCTTAGAGACTACCGACCCGGTTGTTTGTTGCCATACTTTACTTGTTCCTCCCGATTAGTCGGGTATTGAGGGTGACCTAAGGGTTTACCATGTAAGTGTTCCCATGATCATAAAAAAAATATAAAATAAAATACCATAAAAACATTTAGCAATTCTATATATATGTTTTATTAGACCAACATTTTATAAAACCAGTATTTAAGAGTCAAAAATTAACACTCAAACAACAAACTTAGGATATACACTAAACACCCTGTTCTCACAGACCATCTATATTTCAATGGAAGAATACAAAAGTAAAAGCCTAAATTACACTCCTGCTACTTAACAATTAAACCAATTCATTCGTCTTCTCAAAGCCATTTTCGTCAAACACAAAAAGAATAAACGACAACAAGTTTCAGCCATGTTCGGAGTTTAATCCCAGATCATACCTTCCTCTTCATCATCAGCAGGACGAAATCGAGGGTCGTTAGATCTGGGTGGCTTGTCAAATCTCTCAGGGCTGCGGCTTTGGCTGCCAGCCCGACCCCACCTTGAACCGTATTTGCCAGGTGAACTTCTGCTCCGGCCATGCTTCTCCCCAGCACCCGCCATGCTATCATGGAAGCTCCTATGATTGTAACCATTCCTATTGCTGTAATTATGATAAAAACAATAGTAAAAAATTTGACCAAATTTGCATTAAGATACAAGGACTTTTAGAGAAGATGTAGATGTAGCTTAGTTGTGTCTTAGGGGCTTAGATTTTCTGACACCATTATAAGTACTTTGCATTGTCTGCGATGTCTTATGATATTAAATCTATATGTTCCAAACTCTATGTTCATACGCTTTGGAGCCTACTTATAGTTGTGCCATGAATGTGAAGAACTATAGCATATTAAGTTTTGTTTTAGACCTCTCATGAGCTCCGCCCCTCCCAGAGTTCCAACCACTCCTTCCACCAAAGCTAAAATCAGATCGACCTCCACCACTCCCAAAACTAGAGCCAGAACCCCAGCGTCTAGACCTGCCACCCATCCCACCATTACGTGCCGCCATGTTCCGAAGTTCTTCAGGGACACGCTGATTTGCACCTTCTAACACTTTGACTAAATCCGAAGCATGTTTGGCGTCTTGCTCCAAGAAAAATGTGAAAGCCTCTCCAGTTGCACCTGCCCTCCCGGTCCTTCCAATGCGATGCACGTAATCCTCTATTCCCGTAGGAAAGTCATAGTTGATCACCACCCTGTAAATAATTTAGCTGAAACAATTACTTTAACTATATTTTAAAAGAAAATTTACATTTAACAAGCAATCTTGTACCTGATATCCTTGATATCTAATCCACGAGCGGCAACATCAGTTGCTACCAGCAAAGGAGACCTGCCAGTACGAAACTGATTCAATACATAATCTCTTTCACCCTGAGATTTGTCTCCATGGATAGCAGCAGCAGCAAACTGGCGGGTCAGATTGCGAGCAAGCTGATCACACATCTTTTTGGTTGAACAAAAGATGATGACCTTTGATCTTGGTTCTAGAGATCTTAATATATGTTCCAACCGTCTGTGTTTATCCGTTGGAGCCAAAACCTCAATATGCTGCAAGCAAAAACCATTTTAAAAAAACACACAATTATAAGTTATGTTATAGAAAGCCCCTAGGCGGCTGCCTAGTCGGCGCCTAGGCACTAGTCGCTCAAGTACATTGTCGATTTGGCTCTAGTCAGCTTTTTTATTTTTGACTTTCTCAGGTAAAAAGGAACCATATCCATGATTCTTCGAGACATTTATCAACCCTAAATCCTTAATATGTCTCTGAAACATCGAATACAACATCTAAAACATCAAATCCAACATTTGAAATAAAATGTTATTGGCTTGTTGCTTATAGTTTGAACTTTGAAGTACTTAACTTAGTATGTTTAAGTTTATTTTTCAAAGTATGTGAAGTATTATATTAAATTATTGATATCCATATGTGTATATAATATATATTTGTAAAATTACATATAAAAATCCAATCCACCTAGAGCCGATTAATCCCTAGGCGGTACCTCACCACCTGACTAGCGCCTAGTGCCTTCTACAACAATGATTATAAAATCTAAAAAATATTTCCGTTTGTGAGAACTAGAACCTGAGTAATGGCCTTGTTGGCAACAAGCTCATCCACACTGCCAATGTTGACCTGAACTGGATTAACCAACAAATCTGCAGCTATTCTGCGAACCTCCTTTGGCCATGTGGCAGTGTACATAAGCGTCTGTCGGCGTGCTGGTACCTCTTTAACAATTTTCCTAATCTGAGGTTCAAATCCCATGTCCAACATCCGATCAGCTTCATCCAACACCAAAAAAGTAACTTGGCTCAAGCTTATTTTTCTCATTTCCAAAATGTCATTCAAACGACCAGGAGTTGCAACCACAATATCAGTCCCACGATCTAACTCTCTTAGTTGGGGGCCCTTTGGTGCTCCTCCATACAAACACTTCAATTTAAAATTTTAAAAATACTAGTTTCAGAATAAGTTTTTTTCACACTAAAAAACATGAAAAATAAAAGACCATAGTTGTCAAAGGCGCACCAAGCGGGCACCTAGGTGCTTAGGAAAAGTGCCTAGTCGTGATCTAGGTGCTTCTCCGGCAAGGTTCCAGAAAAAATGCAAGATTCAGGCTAGATTCAGGCAAAACTACAAGTCTACATTAAACATGTTCTTGATTCTGAGGAGAAAGGGTCATAAGTTGTAATCCTTGAGTTGAAATAACCTGTTGATCCTTGTGATATGGAAGATTTGGAGTAGAGGGTTGTAAGTAGTAAACATGGGTCTACTTTTTAGGGTTTGATGTGATTTGGAGATCTAGAGGAAAAGAAATTGATTTTGAAGTGAAATAGGGCCAGCCTTTTTAGGGTAAAAAAAAGGCATTAAGTGTTTTTTTTCCTCCAGTGGTCACTTGTAAAATAGAATATACAAATTACCCCTAGATCTATGGTACTCTTAAACTTATGGTACTTCTTAAAACTTACGATATTAAATTAGATGATCTTATATAATAATTTTAATTTTCATAGCGTAATATATTTTTTAATTTGTTTCCTTAAAATACGCCTTTCTTGCTCAGGCTCTTTTTTTTTTTTTTTGCGCCTTTGACAACATAGGAAAAGACATACTGTGCATTGTATCTTTGATGATCTTCCAAACTTGACCGCTTCAGCTTGTATCTGGGTTGCTAATTCTCTGGTGGGTGACAAAACCAAAACAGTTGGACCAATTTGACGATTTTTGTGGACTCTTTTAAGATGAATAAATCCAGGAATCAAGTAACCCAAAGTTTTCCCAGAACCTGTTTTTGCAATGGCTACAATGTCACGATTTTGAAGAGCAACAGGCCATGACTGTGCTTGTATTGGAGTTGGGGCTCTAAACCCAGCCTCATGTACCTAAAAAAGCAAATTTGTAAGCAGGGGTAGGCATCATAATTCATGTTCTTTATGGGCTTAATCATCATGTGAGATTGATGCAAGAAGCATCATCCCCACCAATCCACTCCCACCAGGTGAAGGGAAGCCTCTTCTTCAGACGGACCAAGAGGCAGGCAAACTGAATCATCACCATTGAAAGTCAACCACCACTTGACCATAGATGATTCGGAAAGCCCTTTTAAGAAAATTGGTCTACCATTTAAGAGTGCTCCAGATACTAACTGCAATCCCACCAGGTGGAGGGAGGCCTCTTCTTCAAACAGACCAAGTGGCAGGCAAACTAAATCATCAACAATGGGAGTCAACCACCACATGACCATGGATGATTCGGAAAGCCCTTCAAAAAAATTGGTCCCCCCATTAAGAGACTCCCAGATATTATATGTAAGCCCACTAGATGGAGGGAAGTGTCTTCTTCAGACAGACCAAAAGACAGGCAAACTGAATCATCACCATTGGAAGTTAACCATCACCCGACAATGGATGATTCGGAAAGCCCTTTGAGAATATTGGTCCACCATTTAAGAGTATTCCAGATCTAATATGCGACCTCGTTATAAGAAGGTGGGGTGGCACAGCGTACGACATTTAGCTCCTCCATAGAGCAAATATCGCACCTGGGACAAAAGTAAAAATGGAAAAGCAAACATGAGTCTGAAAGTTGATGAAGCTTCCATAGTGACAGATCAGCATGCATAAAACAGTTGCAGTACTTTACATAAGTTGCACAATACCATTTTAATCACCACGAGTGCGAGTTAATTATACATAAAGCATACCTCTCTAAGCAATTCAGATGGAAATCCAGTATCTTCAAAAGATGTAAAAGGTGGAGGCACATTGTCTCCCTAAAAAATCAAAGATTGTCAAAATTAGCAATCTAAAAAAACAAACCAGGTTCTTTACTTACTAAAACAGTTAAAGAATAAATTCATGTTGCTTAAAAGAAAAGACGATGATGCATGCTATAAAGCATAGCAATCTTAGCAGAGTAAAGAGAATATGAAGATCATGCATCGTTGAAGTTTGATTTTTTCCCCCCTTGAAAATTCTTGATAATATAAGTTTTTGATATATTTGACTGAAGATAGGAATTGATTGACTCGAATAATAACCTTGATGTAAAATTACCTTAATAAGATCATAAAAAGATGAAGATGGTAACTGGATAAAAGTGTCCATAGAAAACAACTGCTACTATTATTATGTGCATCACATATTACAATGAATTTGTGTTATCTTAATGTTAAATTTAATCAAGAAAATAACAGGGTAACAATGAGCATTATAGACCAAAAGTTCAACAAGCAAGAAGATCACTAGTTTATCCATGCAGTTATTGATTCTCTTTACACAAAAAAAATATATATATCACACAAATCAAAAGGGAAGAATTATAAGAATTGATCAGCAAAGTGGTTTATTTCAAATTCAACACTAAGCAGCAAGCAATTATGCAATGATCTCATGAGTTGTGAAACTTTCTATCAGAATACATAATATAAATCCTTTTGATGCATACAGTTACAGTTATCTCATGCTGCCGCCGATAAGCATCTGGAGATAAACCACTTCCACTTGAAGGCACATAAGGTCGACCTGAAGTTCCTCCAGGTCCAGCAATAATTTTCCTACTTGAAGTGTGGTGTGAATTATGGTACTCATTCCTTGTGCTCTGTTAAAAACAAAGCAATGGCCAGTTAATCCAGCATATTAACATATGTTACTAAAGCGATAAACATAACCAAATGAAACAAGATTTTAGGAAAATTCTAAGCATTTTTCATGATACAAAAAAAGATTGACAAGAAATTCACAAGAGGTTTCCTCAAGAAGGATTTAGTTCTTAACTCATGCGAACCAAAACACACTAGCTTATGATTATCTAATATTGATCTTAGCATATTCAGCTTCCATTTATTCCAAGCATGAGAAACACCATCACTACCAACTCAGAACGTGAGGAACTAAAGCATTATGTGCAAACCAAAACAAATCAGTCAAGATGCCAGCCACTTACACGCACATGTAAAAAACAGTTTACAAAAAAAGGTGTATCATTGTGGTGTATATTCATTCCTGGTTGGATTAAAAACAATCTACAATGAATGTCTATCTATATTAACACGCACTAGCTACATAAACATGAAAGACCAAGACACCATAGATATCTTGAAAAAACAAATCTTATAATAATGATGAGACCATTCATTATATGACCACAACATATGAAAAACACTTTGTAAGAATATGGACAGAATAGAATCTCTAAAAATATACAATCTTACAAAATTATGCTCCCCATAAGAACTGTGTTTTTTAATTATGCACTTATTTCATTCACAGGAAAAGCATAACATCATGAGGCGCGTTAAAACACATACTTCATAACCTCTTGTTCCAGACAAATGCTTAGATCCACCATTGCTATTTTTACCATATCTATAATCATCATTATAGCCATTCTCTTGCTGTGGAGATTTTTGCACCTGAACTGCAGAACTTATGGACACTGAAGAAGACTTTTGTGGTTGAGAAGAACCTTTAGACCCCAAGGGTCGCTCGTATTGGGTGACATTGGTTTCAGGGTTCCAATAATAAAGATATCCAGTTGTACCATCAACTAGCCCTTTCCATGGCTTTGGAAGACTGGGATCCTCTGGAGCATAACGTGGGGCAGCAGTAGCAGGTGCTGCTGTTTCAGTTGCTGTAGCAGTCATATGAGCAGATCAAACTCGAGTTTTGAGGAACCTACACCAAACAAACTGCCATGCAATAATTATAAATAATTGGAACATAGTATTGGATACAAAAACTTTACAAAACTAACTCTTTTCAAACAAGAAGTTAAGAACCAAACCATCAACGTGAGATATAGCATTCCAGGTAATGGATGGTTAACCACATATCATGTTCAAGCTAAATGACAAGTGAAACAGCGCACCCTCGTAAGCATATACCAATTAAAACCTCAGATTCCAAAACTAGGTTAACATTCAACACAAGAATAAAGACTAGCAGATAATTCTATTCATTGATAGGTCGTACAAGAAACTAGATTTTAACTCATAGGATATAAATAACCAATATCAGTACAAACTAAAGAAACTAGGAAACATACAGAGTTAAACATGATAAAAGGCCAGTCAGATAAATATGGTGTAATTTAGGTCACTTGGTAGAGGCTTGCCTCTTAGAATGGGAGGTCATGGGTTCTATCCCATGCAAGGTGTAAATATGGTGTAATTTAGGTGGAGTAAGCTTAGCCGTTTAAAAAAAAAAGATAAAAATCCCTAATCAACAGAAGTTATATGGTACAATAAACAAAATTCAGACAGAGATGTATTCAAATACCAAATTCTAAAAAGCAGGAGACATAATCAGATAAAACCCTAATCAAGAAAAGTGGTTTACGAGGGTTACAATCCGTGTACATATTAGGGTTTATTCATAAATCAACATCAGATCTGAAGCTCGATTTGGAAGCCAAAGACTAAATGAAAACAGAATTAAAAGTACCTGCGGTGGAATCGAACAAGAAGATCAGCACGGCTCCCAGTTTCCCTGGCCGAGAGGAAAACACGCTTCGAAGGAGGGAGGAGAAGCGCAGGGGATCATCTCGTATAGAAAAGTAAGATATTTATAGCGGAAGGGTAGGCTCCACCCACCAATTTCATTTTAGGATATCAGAATTTTGGAATTGAATTTAAACGCGTACATATACTTGTAAATAGGGCTGTAAACGAACCGAATGTTCAGCGAACCGTTCGTGAACCAATTTCGTTTGTTTAATAAATGAACAAACACGAACAAGAAAATTCCGTTCGTTTAGTTAAATGAACAAACATTAACAGACATCGTGTTCGTTCATTTATGTTCGTGAACGTTCGGTAACATGTTTGTTTACGTTCGTTTATGTTCGGTTAAATTCGTTTATTATATTTATTCATTAAATGTGTTATATATTTTAAATTTTTAATTTTTGGTTTGATACCATAATATTTAAGTTATTTTTAGCTTAATACTATAATATTTTAATTTATATATTTATAAATGATTATTTCCAATGCTTGAGATTAAAAATGTTGATTTTATTGTTTAAATAATATGTGTTCATTAGCTTTCGTGAACCGTTTTTTAACAAGCTAAATTCCTTAATGAACGAACAAGAATAAGAATTTCCGTTCGGTTAGCGTTCGTGAACAAGTTAAACGAACGAACACGAAAAAGGGCCCGTTCGTGTTCGTTCGGTTCGTTTACAGCCCTAATTAAATGTGTTCTATATTTTTAATTTTTTTATTTTTGGTTTAATACTGCGACATTTAAGTTATTTTTAGTTTAGTACTATAATATTTTAATTTATATATTTATAAATAATTATTTTCCAATGCTTGAAATTAGTAAAGTTGATTTTATTGGTTAAATAATATGTGTTCGTTAGCGTTCGTGAACCGTTCGTGAACAACCTAAATTCCTTAATGAACGGACACGAACAAGATTTTTCGTTCAGTTAGCGTTCATGCACCGTTCGTGAACAAGTTAAAAGTTAAACGAACGAACACGAACAAGGGCTCGTTCGTGTTCGTTCGGTTCGTTTACAGCCCTACTTGTAAACATATGAAAAAAAAAATTGGAACTGAATTCAAACACACACATGCACTCATCATAAATATCCGAAAATTATCTGGAGAAAAAAATTGTTTCGGATAGTTCGAATTTTTTAAAACAGATATCCGAACTTGACTTTCCGAATATCTAAACTTCTGATCCAAATTTTCGAATGTTTCAAGTTTGAATTTTCATATAATTTGGATTCGTTTTCAAATACGAATTTCTTTTAAGCATTCCCTACCACCAACTATCGTACAATCCCCTTCTTTAGTGACTTGAGTATTATAATCAATAAAACATACAAAGAAATCTTACTATTATAATAAACAAAAATATGTTTTTGCCACTTGTCACAATTTTAAGCTAATAGTAACACTTGACAACTTCTTAGCACCTCACTAAATTCTTATTCTTATTAAAAGTATATTAACTCACATATTCAATAACTATTATATTAATGATATTATTAACATTTTTAATACTAAAAAGTTTTATAATCAATTAAAAATAATATTTTATTAGAAAAAATCACTTTTAAAAAATTCTAAGATATGGATTTTTTCTAAAAATAAATATGTTTTTAGAGAAAAAACTTTTTGAAATCGGTAAATAAATATTTTTTTAGAGAAAAATAAATATTTTAAAAATAAAATAGACTATATAATGCATAGACATTAAACAATAGTGTTTTTTTACAAACAAATGACATTTTTTGGTATTAAATTTTTAAAAATTAATTTATTAAAAATAAAGTTTTTGATAATTGATTTATTACTTAGAGAACATACTAATACATAATTTAATCATTTAAAATAAAAGTATTATTTAAAATTTATAAATTTTTATTACTAACTATTTAATATTTTATATTAAATCCGTGTAACAAATGGGATATAGTCTAGTAACATTATATATCAAGTAAATTGTTTAACACTTTTTCTAAAAATAAAGTGTAGTGTACAAATTTTTATACATTTCTTTATATATAAGAATGCATATATTTCTTACGTGTCTATCATATAATTCATAAATACATAAATATACTAGTTATAAATATTGTGTATGATGAAATTACATATTATATATAACAATAATAATAATGACAAGTTAAGACTTCATTTAAAATATTGATTAATTTCATTTGAGAAAAAAAAGATCATCAACACTTTTAATGTATGTTTTTTGTTGCACTGTGATACATTTCACATTCAATACATTAGTGTATTTTACTCTTTTTTTAATATATATTCAAAACAACGTATCTTGAAACTTTTATAAGTAATTCTTTCTTTACAAAACAAATAAAACAATCGCTTAAATTGTCATAAGCAATCTTATTACGCAAATATAGCTTTACGTACGTATTATGTTAATAGGATATTAAAATTAATATAGGCTAGTGATGGTTTGACTTACTATAATTAATATTAAACTTGATTTTAAATTGGTTTTAAATTATTAGTTGGGCCTTTTTCAATTTAGTTTTATTAATTAACACATAAAAATTAAAAGTTTAATGAAGACGATTGCAAAATTTTACCAGGAGCGATCATTATTTTAACATATATATACTACTAAAAAGTTATTCAATGTAGGCAGCTGCTCCTCATACACCAATGTAGGTTCGTCACCAAGCTTGAGACCCAAAAAAATAATATAAAAAATATATGATGTTGGGCTTGTATTAATCAGTGCAATTTTGGTTTGCAATTATTTCATATTTGTATATATTTTTATTTTGTTAGAGCATATTGATCGTGTCATATAAGTAAAAGTCATATTTAGTTATATCTAGAAAAGCTTTTACAACTCTTTTAACGTATATGTCTCTAATCAATACTTGTTTATATGTAACGACCGGTTTTCAATTATCGATCACATTTGAAATAATCATCAATAGAACGATTGTGATTATTAAAAATTGAAAGTATGTGAGAAATTATGAACGTGGAAGAAAACCGTGCGCGAAACGGAGTTACGGATTGTCCGGAATCGCGAAATAAAGAAATTATGTTTTGGAATGCTTCACGGTACGCGAAGACGTTTTTGAGTTCCTCTTCGCGATACGCGAAGGACCAAAAGAATTGAGAGCTCCGGATTTCTTCGCGGTACGCGAAGATATCTTTAGCCCTCCTTCGCGGTACGCGACGGATGAGGCGGTTCAGCAGATTCTTGATTTTTATCAGATTTGCATGAAGAAAATTTATTTTCTTCATCCTCGAACCTGTTCACAAGAAACACACACACATACGAAATTTTGACATCCAAAATCAGTTTTCAAGCTATCGGATCATCCAGATCGAATCAGGAATCGTTTCTGCAAGTTCTGATCGTCGTATTTCAACCAGAAATCCGTCGAAAGGGTAACGATTCGTATTATCCTATTTATTTTGATAAAATACAGATTAAATTGAGTTGTGAGCATTATATGATGATTTGGGATGATTAGAAATGAAGAACTAGATGTTTTAACGGTGAAATCTTGATTTTGATCCGTTATGATGTTCGGTTGGTGTGAAAATCATATTATTGAATATGATAACCAGTGGGATGATTAAATCATGGTTATGATGATTTTAGATCATTCTCTGGAATGATAGATCTAGTTCAAGTGTTGATTAAATGTTTGAAATTGAAAGTTAATGATTTTAGCATGATATGCTAATTATAAATGATGACTTGACTTCTGTATGCCACATACTAATAAATGAGATTCAAATGAGTTTGAATCAATATGTATGGGTGTTAGGTGAATTGAAACTGGTTGTATACGTGTGAGTTACAACCGGATGTTGATAAAGGAAGTCAAGCAACAGATTTTAAAATATGAAGTTGTGATAAGTTAAATATGATTAAGAACATGTGTAGATTAGTTTCTACACATGAGTTGTTTGATAAAAAGCCTCAATGAGCTTTTGATTGAATATGAAAAGTAAAACAGGTCAAATGAATTATATTATATAAATAACACAAGTTGTGTGTTCATGTTGTTAAATCCTGTTATATATGAATATATAATAGGAAGAGGAGGTGAATCTGGTTCTAGAAGGCCTGGGAAAGAGTTGGAGATTGTTGATAACTCTCCTAAGCGAGGTAAGTTACCTATTTGATTGAACTTGTAGTTGAAGGACTGGGTGAGTCCACACTATAAGTAGTTATGCATTTAGCATATATATATGAATTGTTGAGTTGATTGGAATGATATAAATGAATGTGGTTATTGTTGTTGCATGATTCACAAGGTGTGTGAACATGTGGTGATCTACTAATGTGTAGATGTTAGATTGGAAATGTGTATGCTGATTCACAAGGTGTGTGAACATAAGACATGTAATTCCAATGTAATAGATTCACAAGGTGTGTGAACAAATGGTGGATTGGAAGTGTGCATGCTGATTCACAAGGTGTGTGAACATAAGACATGTAATTCCAATGTAATAGATTCACAAGGTGTGTGAACAAATGGTGGATTGGAAGTGTGCATGCTGATTCACAAGGTGTGTGAACATAAGACATGTAATTCCAATGTAATAGATTCACAAGGTGTGTGAACAAATGGTGGATTGGAAGTGTGCATGCTGATTCACAAGGTGTGTGAACATTAGACATGTAATTCCAATGTAATAGATTCACAAGGTGTGTGAACAAATGGTGGATTGGAAATGTGCATGCTGATTCATAAGGTGTGTGAACATAAGACTTGCAATTCCAATGTAATTGATTCACAAGGTGTGTGAACGATAAATGACTTATAAGGGGATAGACATTTGAAATTCAAATGTCAAACCACGAGTTGTGATTTTTGTGAAATATAATGCACAATCGGAGTTTTGTGGGGTTATATATGTGCTATATTAAATTATAATGATTGTGCATGAATGGGAAATATAATGAGGTTTTGGTTGAAAACGAACCGTTAGTAAATCGTTTTGTATGTGGTTGACTGTTGTTGTCAAATTTTATTTGGGACCTCATTAGTGTATCCATATGATATTATGGAATACACTGGGTGAAATAGTGAGGTAATCTTACTTAGTTCTAACGAACTAATGGTGAATTTAAATGTGGTGTTTACAGGTACTAAGGAGTCGGGTGAGCGGTGATGGTGATCGGGAATCGAACGTGAAGGCTCACATGATGGTTTTTAGTTTATAATAACCAAACAGTTGTGTAATTTTTGTGTATCAAATGTTTTGAGGAGTATGTAAACATATGTAAATCTGTTTTTAACAGGTGTTAGTAAATAGTATGTTTACAGGTGTGTAAAACACAAAAAGTTTTTACTGGGACCTAAACGTAAATTATTAAATATTGATGTTAATGTCCGGAGGGGACATGAAAGTGACAGTGGGTGTCACAGGTTGGTATCAGAGCCAACGGTTTGAGCGATTTAAGTGCGTCATGAACACTTGAACTCAAGCCATTGAGCTCTGGGTAGATGTGAAGAGCCGTTCGATTCAAAATCCGATCACAAGCCGAACTCACCAGGTATGATGTATCTGTAAATTGTTAAATGATATGGAAATTGTTTTGTTATAAACCAATATTCCTAACTTGTGTGAAACAGTGAACGCAAGGACACGGGTATATGGTGCATATCTTGCTATGCCTGGCCAGCTTAGTAACATATACATGATATGAACGTATCCTTAGGAACATTATTTCACACCAGTATATGGAAGTATTGGTAGGATGTTAAAAGTGAATGTATGTGATCAGTTAGAATCACAATTGTGTCATCATTAGTTGAATAATTGACTAATTCACAAGAGTGTGAATATTCAATAAAGACACATATACATGTAATGTATAAGTCCGTTAAGGACGAGTGTGTGGTTTGGAGTATGTGGTTTGCATATATGTGGAGTATAAATATGTAAACTAATGATATGTTATATTATTTCAGTCATAAAATGGCTGATGAACATAACCCCGAGGGGTTTGGGCATGAGGAAGAACATCTCACCGAACTGCAAGTGATGGTGAGGGAGGAGGTAGCTAAGGCATTTGAAGCTACCTTACCAACTCGTTTAGAAGGATTACAAGCTTCGTTGAAAGATTTTATACATGAAGAGTTTGCAACTCTTAAAGATGAAATGGGTGGTGAAAAACCTTCTAAAAAGGTTACTTATAAAGAGTTTGTGGCTTGTAAGCCAACTGAATTCAAAGGTGAGGTGGATCCACTGTTGAGCCAAAGGTGGATAGCTGATATGGAAAGCACGTTTGAAACGTGTCATTGTGATCCGTCTGACGAGGTAATGTTTGCCGGAAACCAATTGAAAGAGCGAGCAAAAGATTGGTGGGAACTTCTTCGAAAGGAGAAGGGTCGAGATGGTATAAAGGATTTGACTTGGGGTGCATTTAAGGAGTTGTTCCTTAAACGATTCTGTCCTCAGGCTGCTATTGATAGAATTACTGAGGAATTTTTACATATGAGACACAAAGAGGAGGATATAGACACTATTACTGCAGTGTTCTTTGATAAAGCTAAATTTTGTCCTGATCTTCTTAGGACTGAACGAATGTGGATTAACAGGTACCATAGCATGTTGAATGCTAAGTACCGGGAGTTCCTTATACCCTCAAAGTTTGAAACTTTGTCGGAGTTGATTGATTGCGCTCGTGAGCGTGAATTGGAGTTAAAAAGGCAAGAGGATCGTGGAGAAAAACGAAAGGTGGAAAGGGATGTGGGACCCTCTAAAAAGGGGAAATTTGTTAGCCCACTTAAAAAGTTTAGTTCTTTGAGAGAAGCTAAACATTGTTTAAAATGTGGAAAGAAACATCTTGGGGAATGTTATTTTAAATCAGTTGTGTGTTATAAATGTGGCAAGTTGGGGCATCTTGCCTCTCAATGTGCCAGTGCACTTAATTTGTGCTACAACTGTTATAAACCGGGACACCGACGAAGTGAGTGTCCGGAGTTGAGGGGAGTAGGTCAAGGAGGTACTAGTGGTGGGTCTTTTAAGGCCCAAGGTAGTGGTAAAAAGGTTGAAATACCCCCACCAAAGGGTAGAGCCTTCAAAATTACAGCGGAAGAGGCTAAAGTCACTTCAGACGTGGTGACAGGTACTTTTCATATTAATTCCTTGCCTGCTTATATATTATTTGATTCTGGAGCTAGTCGCTCTTTTATATCTGTGAAATTTGTGAATCATGATTCGTTTGTACTAGCTAAGCTACCTTATCCATTAAAGGTAGAAATAGCTGATTCTAAGAGTTTCTTAGTATTTGACATCTATCATAAATGTAAACTCACTATTGATGGTGAGGATTATGAGGTTGATTTGATTCCAATGATCTTGGGAGAATTTGATGTCGTGATTGGGATGGATTGGTTGTCCAAATATGGAGCTAACATTGTATGTAACCGCAAGGTTATTCAATTAATATCTCCGGGTGGTTATGAAATATGTATTCAGGGAGAGAAACGAGGTGGAACCATATTGTGTTCCTTAGCTAAAGCTATGAATTACATGAACCATGGGGGTCAGTCATTCTTAGCTTATGTTCTTGATGTAGAAAAGGAGATAAAGGAACTTAATGATGTTCCAGTAGTCAGGAATTTTCCTGATGTATTTCCGAATGAATTACCGGGAATTCCTTGTGATAGAGATGTTGATTTTAAGATTGATCTTATTCCTGGGGCTAAGCCCATAGCTAAAGCTCCATATCGGTTGGCACCATCTGAAATGAAAGAATTAATGACACAGTTGCAAGATCTTTTAGATAAAGGCTTTATCCGTCCGAGTATCTCCCCGTGGGGTGCACCAATTCTTTTTGTTAAAAAGAAAGACGGAAGCCTTAGAATGTGTATTGATTATAGGGAGTTGAATAAAGTGACTGTGAAAAATCGATATCCTCTACCTCGAATTGATGACCTTTTTGATCAGTTGCAAGGAGCGTCGTGGTTTTCTAAAATCGATCTTCGCTCGGGTTATCATCAACTCAAGGTTAAAGAGGAAGATATTCCCAAGACTGCTTTCCGTACTCGTTACGGACATTATGAATTTCTGGTGATGTCGTTTGGGTTGACGAATGCACCGGCGGCGTTCATGGATTTGATGAACCGGGTGTGTCGCCCAATGTTGGATCGATCTGTCATTGTCTTTATCGATGACATTCTTATTTATTCTAAAAATGAGGGTGATCACGCTTGTCATTTGCGTGAAGTCCTTGAAACTTTACGGAAAGAGAAACTATATGCCAAATTTTCTAAATGCGCATTTTGGTTGCGTGAAGTCCAGTTTTTGGGACATGTGGTGGGTGCTGATGGCATACTAGTTGATCCTTCGAAAGTTCAAGCGGTGGTGAAATGGAGTCCTCCTAAAACTCCAACTGAAATTAGAAGTTTTCTTGGTCTAGCCGGTTACTATCGGCGGTTTATACAGGATTTTGCAAGAATTGCATCTCCTTTGACTAAACTAACAAGAAAAGATGTGAAATTTGTATGGGGTGATGATCAAGAAAAAGCTTTTAATAAACTCAAGTTCAAGTTAACTCAGGCACCGGTATTAACTCTACCGGATGGACCTGATGATTTTGTGGTGTACTCTGATGCATCTTATCTTGGGCTTGGTTGTGTCCTTATGCAAAAAGGTAAGGTGATTGCCTATGCGTCGAGACAACTGAAAGTTCATGAAGTAAACTATCCTACTCATGATCTAGAATTGGCAGCGGTAGTGTTTGCCTTAAAAATTTGGAGGCATTACTTGTATGGTGTGAAATGCACAATTTACACAGATCACAAGAGCCTGAAATATTTCTTCACACAGAAGGAATTAAATATGAGGCAAAGACGTTGGATAGAACTACTCAAGGATTATGATTGTGAAATCCTTTATCATCCGGGAAAAGCCAATGTGGTGGCGGATGCCTTGAGTAGGAAAGAAGAACATGAACCCATTCGGGTTACAGCAATGAAGATTGTGATTTCTTCTGATTTGGTGGATCAAATTAAAGAAGCTCAAATTGAAGCTTTAAAAGAAGAAAACTGGAAACGAGACCGAATAAAAGGACAAGCTCATAATCTGGATGAAGATAGTCGTGGGTTAAAGACAAGATGGGGTAGGGTGTGGATACCTCCCACTTGTTCTTTGAAAACTGATCTGATGGAGGAAGCTCATAAATCAAAATACTCAATTCATCCGGGAGCCACTAAAATGTATCGAGACCTTCGGGTAAATTACTGGTGGCCAGGTATGAAACGAGATATTGTTAAATATGTTGAAAAATGTTTAACTTGTTTGCAAGTAAAGGCTGAGCATCAAAAGCCTTATGGCAAATTACAGCCTTTGGAGATTCCTATGTGGAAATGGGAACACATCACAATGGACCTAATTACTAAACTCCCGAAAACCCGAAAGGGATATGATACGATTTGGGTCATTGTGGATCGGTTGACTAAAAGCGCTCATTTTATTCCTATTCGTGAATCGTATTCTTCTGAGAAAATGGCTGAAGTGTATGTGAAAGAAATAGTGTCGCGTCACGGGATACCAGTGACGATTGTGTCCGATCGAGACACACGATTCACTTCTCATTTCTGGAAGAATTTTCAAGAGGAATTGGGTACTAAATTGTTGTTGAGCACGGCGTATCATCCTCAGACTGATGGTCAGAGTGAACGGACCATTCAAACACTAGAGGATATGTTACGAGCGTGTATAATTGATTTCGGAGGTAGTTGGGATGACTATCTACCTCTGGCGGAATTTTCGTATAACAACAGTTATCATTCTGGATTGGGGATGCCTCCATACGAAATGTTATATGGAAGACGATGTCGTACTCCTGTTTGCTGGGGAGAGGTTGGACCGCGAGAGCTTGAAAATAAAGAAATACTGAAAGTTACAAATCAACGAATTGATCAAATTCGAGCTCACCTGAAAGCGGCACAAGACCGTCAAAAGTCGTATGCAGATAAACGAAGACGACCGATTGAATTTCAAGTGGGAGACTTTGTATTGTTAAAAGTTTCCCCTTGGAAGGGTGTAATTCGTTTTCGTAAACGAGGGAAGTTAAGCCCGCGTTTTATTGGGCCATTTAGAATTATAGCTCGGATAGGTAATGTTGCTTATCGTCTTGAGCTACCAGAGGAATTAAGTGGTATACATGATACTTTTCACGTATCATATCTGAGAAAATGTTTGGCGGAAGAATCGGCTTATGTTCCACTTGAAGATTTGGAAATTGATGACAAATTAAATTATATTGAAAAGCCAGTCGCGATTTTAGATCGAAAAGTCAAACAACTCAGAAACAAGTCCTTAAACCAGGTGAAGATTCAATGGAAAAACAGGAGGGGATCTGATGCAACATGGGAGTCAGAAGACGAGATGAGGAAATTTTATCCTTTTCTTTTTGATGTATAAGCGGTTTCGAGGACGAAACCTTTGTAAGGAGGGGAGATTTGTAACGACCGGTTTTCAATTATCGATCACATTTGAAATAATCATCAATAGAACGATTGTGATTATTAAAAATTGAAAGTATGTGAGAAATTATGAACGTGGAAGAAAACCGTGCGCGAAACGGAGTTACGGATTGTCCGGAATCGCGAAATAAAGAAATTATGTTTTGGAATGCTTCACGGTACGCGAAGACGTTTTTGAGTTCCTCTTCGCGATACGCGAAGGACCAAAAGAATTGAGAGCTCCGGATTTCTTCGCGGTACGCGAAGATATCTTTAGCCCTCCTTCGCGGTACGCGACGGATGAGGCGGTTCAGCAGATTCTTGATTTTTATCAGATTTGCATGAAGAAAATTTATTTTCTTCATCTTCGAACCTGTTCACAAGAAACACACACACATACGAAATTTTGACATCCAAAATCAGTTTTCAAGCTATCGGATCATCCAGATCGAATCAGGAATCGTTTCTGCAAGTTCTGATCGTCGTATTTCAACCAGAAATCCGTCGAAAGGGTAACGATTCGTATTATCCTATTTATTTTGATAAAATACAGATTAAATTGAGTTGTGAGCATTATATGATGATTTGGGATGATTAGAAATGAAGAACTAGATGTTTTAACGGTGAAATCTTGATTTTGATCCGTTATGATGTTCGGTTGGTGTGAAAATCATATTATTGAATATGATAACCAGTGGGATGATTAAATCATGGTTATGATGATTTTAGATCATTCTCTGGAATGATAGATCTAGTTCAAGTGTTGATTAAATGTTTGAAATTGAAAGTTAATGATTTTAGCATGATATGCTAATTATAAATGATGACTTGACTTCTGTATGCCACATACTAATAAATGAGATTCAAATGAGTTTGAATCAATATGTATGGGTGTTAGGTGAATTGAAACTGGTTGTATACGTGTGAGTTACAACCGGATGTTGATAAAGGAAGTCAAGCAACGGATTTTAAAATATGAAGTTGTGATAAGTTAAATATGATTAAGAACATGTGTAGATTAGTTTCTACACATGAGTTGTTTGATAAAAAGCCTCAATGAGCTTTTGATTGAATATGAAAAGTAAAACAGGTCAAATGAATTATATTATATAAATAACACAAGTTGTGTGTTCATGTTGTTAAATCCTGTTATATATGAATATATAATAGGAAGAGGAGGTGAATCTGGTTCTAGAAGGCCTGGGAAAGAGTTGGAGATTGTTGATAACTCTCCTAAGCGAGGTAAGTTACCTATTTGATTGAACTTGTAGTTGAAGGACTGGGTGAGTCCACACTATAAGTAGTTATGCATTTAGCATATATATATGAATTGTTGAGTTGATTGGAATGATATAAATGAATGTGGTTATTGTTGTTGCATGATTCACAAGGTGTGTGAACATGTGGTGATCTACTAATGTGTAGATGTTAGATTGGAAATGTGTATGCTGATTCACAAGGTGTGTGAACATAAGACATGTAATTCCAATGTAATAGATTCACAAGGTGTGTGAACAAATGGTGGATTGGAAGTGTGCATGCTGATTCACAAGGTGTGTGAACATAAGACATGTAATTCCAATGTAATAGATTCACAAGGTGTGTGAACAAATGGTGGATTGGAAGTGTGCATGCTGATTCACAAGGTGTGTGAACATAAGACATGTAATTCCAATGTAATAGATTCACAAGGTGTGTGAACAAATGGTGGATTGGAAGTGTGCATGCTGATTCACAAGGTGTGTGAACATTAGACATGTAATTCCAATGTAATAGATTCACAAGGTGTGTGAACAAATGGTGGATTGGAAATGTGCATGCTGATTCATAAGGTGTGTGAACATAAGACTTGCAATTCCAATGTAATTGATTCACAAGGTGTGTGAACGATAAATGACTTATAAGGGGATAGACATTTGAAATTCAAATGTCAAACCACGAGTTGTGATTTTTGTGAAATATAATGCACAATCGGAGTTTTGTGGGGTTATATATGTGCTATATTAAATTATAATGATTGTGCATGAATGGGAAATATAATGAGGTTTTGGTTGAAAACGAACCGTTAGTAAATCGTTTTGTATGTGGTTGACTGTTGTTGTCAAATTTTATTTGGGACCTCATTAGTGTATCCATATGATATTATGGAATACACTGGGTGAAATAGTGAGGTAATCTTACTTAGTTCTAACGAACTAATGGTGAATTTAAATGTGGTGTTTACAGGTACTAAGGAGTCGGGTGAGCGGTGATGGTGATCGGGAATCGAACGTGAAGGCTCACATGATGGTTTTTAGTTATAATAACCAAACAGTTGTGTAATTTTTGTGTATCAAATGTTTTGAGGAGTATGTAAACATATGTAAATCTGTTTTTAACAGGTGTTAGTAAATAGTATGTTTACAGGTGTGTAAAACACAAAAAGTTTTTACTGGGACCTAAACGTAAATTATTAAATATTGATGTTAATGTCCGGAGGGGACATGAAAGTGACAATGGGTGTCACATTATATATATTGAATTATTTTTTTTATTTCATTCAATATCAATCACAAAAAATATAAATAATAAATATGAAAATGAATAGTAGTACGCTTTGTTTTCTTTGATACTTTAAGATATGATTCGAGTATAGAGGATATAAATAGAAAAATGAGTTTTCTATGCTCTTAGATTATTTATAATAAGACGTGATAATGTACATACACGCTCTCAACAATCTAACACCGCTCTCCTCCTCTTGTTGGCCATTAATCCCTTTTAGTGATTTCAATAACACTGCATGATGACAAAGATGTGTGTGTTTTTTTCACCAATAACTAAATTACTACACCTGATATTTTCTTTTTAAATTAAACCTCACATTCATACGAACATTATTATATATAGTAATTACTATAACTTGGCTATTTGTGTGATGTCTCATGTCTATGTGACAGATGTTACTTGTTTTTTGTCAATAACTCATAACAGCTAGTTATATAAAACGTTTTTTATAAACAACGTAAATCTCACGTGTGCTATATAAAAGGAATACTTGTGTTATATTGCTTTCAACTTTGCACTTTTGTAGTTTGTATCTCCAATTAATGGTAATAATTAACTTAATTTTCTTAAACAAGTACAAAATTTTTTCATTCAATTCCAACACATTCACAAATTCAAAATCCTAAAGAAGTGATAGCCATGTTCACCGGGACAACATGAACTTTTATTTTTTGATAAAACGCACAATGTCCCTCCAATGAACAGATGAAATAATGGTCACCCGCACTCCTCAAGCCGATGACTGCAGGGGCGCTTTTGATGGTGGATCCAAGGTTACTGACGTGACATTGATCGTAGTCATCCTTAGACACTTCTGTAACATCATGTGTTCCGTTAAGAAAGTTAAACACCAGAGAGTCACCGACAGTGAAGATCCTCATGGATGCCCAATTGGTGTAGAGATTCGGGTCGTTAGGAATAACCCAGCCCGAGGCGTCACCAACCGTATGCTGCGTGGCCGAGCTGCAGAATGCAATGGATGCAACCATGGCCATAAAAATAAACATGTTGTAGTTGAAGGCAACCATGTTCTTATCAGTTATCCCCTGTGTTTTCCTTTTAGATCCTTTTTTGGTGTTTTTGCTTCGAGGAAATGTGAATTTAAATAGATGTGTATAGACATTATAATTTAATTCGGCAATGCGATGCTTGTACGCTAATTTTTTTTGTCATATTTTGTACATTGAATACGATTATAATTAGTTATCTAGTTTTACACATTTAATTTATTTCCATTTTTCTATACTGAAACGGTTTATAATTTTGGTGCCTGGTGGCTTAGGTGCATAACAGACTACCTACATTATTAATCAAATAAAGCGTCATTTACGTTTTTTTTTCCTATCTCACTTCTAAAATTAAATATTCCTTCAAATCATACTTTAAGAGCACTCTATATTATGGACTAGATTATTATCCCGTGTATTACATGGATTATATATAAAATATTAAATAATTAATAATAAAAATTTATAAATTATACAATATTTTGTTATAAATTAATTAAATTACATATTAATGAGTATTTTAACTAATAAAATAATAATTAAGATTTTCAATAACTACAAAAATAATACGTGACATACTTGCTTTGTAAGAACAAAGATTCTTAAACTAACTGATGTTAAAAGTTAATTTACTTTTCTCTAAAAAAAATTGTTACAAATCAAGGAGATAATTTACAATTTATATAATTATTAAAGTTAGATGACTTCTTTTGAAAATATTAATAAACATAAATAACTAAAGTTTAATTTTTTCTAACATTTATATAATTTTTGGTTTAAAATAATTATTTTTTAAGCATTTTGTTTTAAGAACCATCATTTGTTTTGTTATTTGAAAACTATAATTTATGGTTTATTTTATTTTTTAAAAAATTATTTTTTAGTAAAATTTAATTTTCCAAAAATACTACCTTAAAATATTTTTCTTACTTGTAGATTTTTTTGTTAGAAAATCTCATATTTTATAAACTTTTTAAGTGTGCTTTTTAATAAGAATATTCAATTTTTAATTTATTAAAAACTAATTTCTTGAATGACAAAAGACAAATAATATTATTACTCATTAACATTAAAAGTATTCAATAAGAGATAATGCAATTAATTAATAAGATAGAGAATTGTATAAGTTGTTGAAAAATGACAAGTGGCAACAAACACATGAAAATTTGACAATTGTCAAAAATTATTTTTGTTTATTAGAATAGAAAGATTAAAAAATATACACCTTAAAAAAATAGTAATTTTGCTATTTACGAAAAGAAAATTTGTAATTTTCCTTCAAAAAAAGTTATGTGCATCATATCAAACACTTAGACGGCCCGCAATGCGCCCTTAGAGGCTGGCGCACGTCCCACGTGGACGGCTTCTTCTCCCGTGGATGCAATGGAGCGCCCCGCATGCCCCTCACCTTGCACTTCCGGAAGTGCAGCTAAGGGGCCGTTTGGTTGGGTCTTAATCATTAAGTGCTGAATGGTTAAGATGTCTGAATTGTTAAGAGGGTCTGAATGGTTAAGAGGGTGTGAATGGTTAAGAGGGTCTGAATGATTAGCTGTTTGGTTGCACATCTGAATAAAGAAAAAAAAACTTTACTTTATCAAATACCTAGCCGCATCTCATGAGTCATGACTCATCCCATCGTCATCAACATCGGACGGCCAAACCCACCATCGCAGATCTCCCCATTGCCTCCGCCTCTCCCCATCGTAACAGCCCTCCGACGTCGCCGCCTCTCCCCATCGCAGCAGTCCACCGCCGCAGTCGCCATCTACCGCGAGCGCCGTGAAGCACCCCATCTTCATCATCCACCGCGAGCGCCGTGAAGCACCACCGCGAGCAGCACCGGTGGTTCAAACTCTCGTCATCTACCCTCAATCAGTGTCCGATGGTTCAGTCCGGTCGTTCAAACACTAGCCCCGATCGCACCCCAACCCCTCTTTTCCTTCACGTCTGAATGGTTCAGACTCTTCCCCAAGTCTGAATGGTTCAAACATCCATTCAGACATTTTGGTCCATTCAGATGTATGTTTTTTTCGTGAAACAAACGGTCTGAATCTGAACCATTCAGATTCAGACCTATTTAGACCCAAACAAACAACCCCTAAGTGCAGAAAGAGGGTGGGAATGATGAGAAAGAGAGAGGATGTATGTGAGAAAGATGTGTTAGAGTTAAAAATACGAGGAAGAATACATGTGACAAATATGAGTAAAATGTTGATGTTACAGTGATGACTAGAATGCGTATATTAAAGGCAGCTTTTAGCATTGTGGGCAGTCTTTAATAGTTAATAACATCACTACGTAGATTAATTTAGACGTATACACAAGATAATGGATATTATGTAATTGTTATTTAGAGAAATTTATAATGTAAAAATCCTAGTATCCTACGACTATTATTATGTAAAAAAATATATACTTCAAAAACAGGTGATCGGATCCGTGTAAGATTATAATTCTATGATCATAATAACTAGGGGTTACTCCGCGCGTTGCGACGGTAACCCCATATTTAACTTGATTAAAAACATGATCTTAAAAATTGAAACTCATATAACATAAAGTTATCTATACGTCGTAAAAGTTTAAATCTCAAAACACATAAACAATTAAAAAATACGATTATATAATATTATAAAATATTGATTATTATTATTATTATTATTATTATTATTATATTATATTATTATTTTATTATTATTATAATAATAATATATTTTAATATTATTAGTATTATATTATTATTATTATTATTAAATTATTATTACTGTTCATTCCACATTTAAATGTATATATAGTAGTTGTACGTTTTTATTCATATTTTATTTTATTTCTGATATATAATATTTTTTATTTCAACTCTTACAATTTATTTTATTCAACTCTTAGAAAATGAGGATTTTGTTGATCTATTTAAATTCATGAATCTGTCCTCCTTACATATGAAACAATGTTTGAAGTTCATAATACTAAATGAGGTTATAACATTTATGTTTCTGGCTATTCTTATTTTCTTCATCACTCATCAAGAAGAGATTTAGTTATAAAAGAAATTTTTACATATAGGTGTGCTTACATTGCATACTTTGTAATATCGATCATCAGGGCTCAGGCAAATCAACCAAAAAAAAAATAAAAAAATAAAAAATAAAATAAAAAACTCACTGACTCGGAAAGAAAAAAATTTTGATTGAAAAAATTAATTAAACAAGTACAGGGCAAATGCAAGAAATTACCTCATTGAAACTTTCCCATTTATCATAGACTTCAATTTGATGCCATCTACAAAAATTGGCATGTGATCAAACATTGCAACAATAAATTTTAAAATGTACCTTATATAAATAAATCAAATCATTAAATCAATAAAGGCAATAAAGCAAAAGAATTTCCTCTTCTCAAACGCATTTATGTTGACAAATATTAATTTTTGCATCAAGTAGAAAACCTGAAAATTTATTTAATTAATTACTATTAATATCTGCAAGCTAGTAACATTTTTATAAATAAGAACCCAATCTCCATCTCACATGGTATCAAACAAAGCTTTTACAGTTTTACCTCAATACTTCAAAAAAATGGACAAGCTAAATTCAAATTTACTTTTGGCTATGGTGCTCTTGCTAGTTGCATACATGGAGTTCCGTGGCATAACCGCAAAAGATCATTTCGTCGGTGGTTCATTTGGTTGGAGCTTGCCGAACGATGAATTCTTCTACGACATATGGGTGATCAATGAGCGGGTGATACACGTTAATGACGTTCTTGTTTTTAACTTCGACACTGGAGCTCATAACGTTGCAGAAGTTACGTTAGAGGCTCACGATGTGTGCGATGGATCTAACCCTATCCAAATGTACACTAGTGGGCCGGCTCGAGTGTCCTTAAACACCCCTGGAATCCATTGCTTCATCAGTACCATGGGGAGAGATTGCAAGTCGTTTATGAGCATGATAGTCAGGGTCGACAATAATGCTAACAACTCTTCTTCTGCGTTACCCCATTGATTTTGTATTTTTATGAAATAGATATAAGAAATTAATATGTGGTTTGCATAATTTGCATAATTTGTTGTTTTTATAGATTAAAACCTTTATTTTCTTGTGCCAAAAATAAGATTTAATTTGGTAAAAGTAATTTTATTTATTACCTAAAATAATATCTAACCACATGAGTTCAAATGCTTTGTTTTATGGGAACACTAATTCTGATAAAAATATACCTAAAGAATGTCGTGACTTTTTTTTACAACATTTGTTGAGGTACTATGTTAAAAATATATATTTTATTCTTATGGTTCAATTTTATAATTCTCTATTGATTTATATTCTACTCATATTTGGTTACATGGTTTATATGTGTTGGTTGATATTTGGGCTGAATATGAGTTCATGAGCTTAGGAGAGTTTGTGGCTTCCGGTGGACTTCTAGACCAGCCTGATAGCTGGAATATTAAAAGTCTTGTGTGGATATGAAGAAGTAGAGATCCCGTATTTTCTCAAAATCAAAATTTTCTTCCGAGTTCCTAGGGTTTTCTTACTTGAATGGTTTTAATCCACAATCATCACGTATCTTCTTCGCATTTGTGCATTTGTTATTTTTTGTATTCTCATCGTTGGAGTCTTGTAGATGAGACTGTTCTGATTAGATCTGGTATAACTTGTTCTTATTTTTTTTTAAGGTTTGTGTTGAATGTATTTAGATCGAATTGTAATAAAATAACTTCAGTTTATTTCTTGAGTTCATGACATACGAAGAACTTAACAACTTACAAAACCTTCTTTTGAATGCAAACACCCTTTCTCTTACACTCACTACAAATAAGAGTATTGTTTTTTTTTTATTTGCATATCAAATTTATATACAACCCTTTTACATCATATGAATTCATATAATTTTTTCTTGATCTTTTGGATCTTCTATTGTACATTTATAGTAAAATAATTTAAGGGTTTTAATAACAACACACCCAACCTGAATATTTTGTCACCCCTCATATGTTTCGTATAACTTATAAGAGGCGTTGCTCTCTGATGATGAACATTCTCATCTGCAACAAAGCAATCATGAATTCGTCTATGAATGTTAAAGCACAAAAGTGGTTTAGTAAATGTGACAACTCTCAATTTCCAGATCAGCAGCTAATTTAATTACATATTTATTTAATTAATATTTATATTCGTGGCACTATAATTAGATTTATTTAGTGTGACACGTGGCACCGTAGTCCAAACATGAACAACAGAACGATAATTCGAGGAAATATCGGAAACCACACACATGTCTTGATTAACGAACGTTGGTGAATTAAAACAACTATGATGCAATTGAACAACAATTAAGCTGTATATAAGCCTAAACAAACTAAACTATGACTAAAAGTCAAGAAACGTTGAACATTAACGAGAAATAATAGAAAAACGATTCGAAACAATGAAATTGGGCCACTTGGGCTAGTCTGAAGGCCTTCACGGTACGCCAAGAGCCCCGGCAAGGACCCTGGCGGTACGCGAAGGATGCGCGGGAGAGTTTGAATCCTCCGAATTTCTTCCCGTACGCCACGATCGATCATCTTCTACTTGGCGGTACACGGCGTGTTTCGGGAGGAAAACTGATTATTTTATTCTTGGCGGTACGACAAGAGGATTTGGGGAGAGCTTGGTGGTACGTGACAAACCTCAGAACCTTAAAACTTTATAAAACTTGACCCAGCCTCATTTCCTATCATTTTTCTCGATTGCACACACATAATCTCCGGTTTAGACCCCTACGAGAGCAAAGTTCAGTCCCGGAAGCCATAACCCAACATTGTGGAGTCACCATTGGAGGTCTAGGAGTTTTGAAGGTTTGAAGGGGTGTAAAGGAAGCTTGCTACATCACATTGGCTACTGATTGATCATCAACACCACCCATTTGAGCTGCTCTATTTTTGTTTCAGCTAAATCTCTGCTTCCAAGCATCATTAAGGTAGTTTACTATGGCCATTTTAGTCTAAAAACACCCACACACTCACATGCAAGCTTTGAGACACACATGCAACACCTTAGATGACACATGCAAGAGATTTTGCACATTTAGATCTGTGTTTACATGATTTTGTGACTGATTTGATGTTATAAGAACGATCTATGAGGATATTGTTGAGATTTGATGATTATTTGTTGATATTACTATAAAAAGAAGCTTTTTAGCAACATGCATGTATGATCCATGGAGTTTTGGATAATTTTGACTATGAATAAATGATTATTGGTGATATCTGGATGATTTATAAGGACTATTGTGATTATTATTGGCAAAAATGATGATTTGGAGCATAATACTACTTTTATTAAGTTTAATGTTACAAGATAATGTTAGATTATGATCTTGACTTTATTAGTATGATTAAATGAGGATTTGGAACTAATGTATGGATTATTGATGTAGTTAGTTGATTTGATTTGATGAAATGGGTGTATTTGTCACATGTTTCTAAAGATAGAAACTTTTTGTGATGAACAAGATATTTGCATGTTGATTTTAAGTTATGTTGGGATTGATTGATGAGATTAGTGATCATATGGCAACTTTGTATGGTTTGATTTGGTTAAAATGAGTTTATTTGCATACTTACTAATATTAGTAACTTTAAATTTGGGGATTTTTACAAAATAGAACTATTAAATGTGTTTTATCATGTTAAATGACCTAAAGTGCCTTGTTTGTGAAATATGAGGTTTCTTGTATGATTTTTGGTATTAAAACATGATAAAATATAAAATATCTATATTTAGTAACTTTAAAATAAGAAATATGCTTATGAGATAACTTGTAACAATGTGCTATGTGATAACATAATCATATAGGATTAACAAGCATGCTAGAATAATTAAAGGGTGATTTTATGAAAACCTGCCTAAAATGGAAACTTACTATAAATAGAAAGTTATCCTCAAACGTGACTTATGTGTTTACATGTCATACACGACACTTAATGCACGATAAGCAAACACTAGAACCAAACGAATCACCAACGGGTCGTTGAGTTAAGCACAATCAACACGGTCAAACGCGACCAATGTAACAACTTAGAGTCGTTTAGACACAAACATGGTCTAGTGAGACCAACACGAACACGAACATAACAATCAACACGAACTCACAACACCTATGTGATATAGGTAACAACTAGAGACAAACAGTTCCCAGTTCATATAACAGCAAACAACCAAACTGAGGTGAGTTTACCTTAAACTGTTTTGTTTAAACTTTTGGGGTGAGAATGCTACGTGTTGGTTTGGTGAAACCGTTCAGGATCGAATCAAAAGCTCTACTAACTATCAAATACGTGCGGAATCCATAGTTGATATGTATAAAACTCAAGAACATAAGCAATTCAATAAACACTTCTTGTATTATCAACAAATGATTACAAGATCACTCAAAATAACAAAATTCTCACACAGAGAATTTCAGCAGATCTCTCACAAAGCACTCAGCAAAAAATCTCCTGAATAACAAACAAAACAACTATATATATATATAGTAACAAAACCAGCGAACCTTAGGTTCGTGAGCCGAACCTTAAGGTTTGCTAGACGAACCTTTAGGTTTGACAAACGAAACTATTTCAGGTTATAGGTTCGCCGAACCTTTAGACACAATAGGTTCGCCGAACCTGCCTAGGTTCGTGAGCCAAACGAACCTTGACAAACCTAGCCGAACCCTTTACAATTCAAAATAAATACAACTTTTGAATAGCAAACCATTTCAAATATGTACTAACAAACTCCCCCTAAATGTTTGCTATCAAAATCTTCAATCTTTGACTTCATTTATTTCTTCAACTTTATCTTCAATTGATTCTTCAACTTTGTCTGTTAATCCACTCGATTCACCAACTTCAGCAACTACATTATCCACCGCTCGTATCACTACCGAACGTGGTATCTTCGCAAGTCTTTCTGCTTCTAATCTATAATCTCTAGCATCTCTCTCCTTTTGCACTTGCATCAACTCAGTATAAAGATAATTCACATCATTCCAATTGCAACCAGAATGTATTCCCAAAGTAAAACACATTTGTGCAATGGTTTGATATTGAATTGCCATGTTTTTAAAACTTACTCCCACATCATGATATCCATCTTCAGCATATATCTGAGATGAATTCAACAAAATAATATCATCTCTCGAACAATTCACAATCCAGATAGGATCAAGCATTCGTATCACCCTCCAATTTTCTTCCTGCTTCAACACAACCACACCTTCTGAAGTTCTTTCATCATAAAACCAAAATTTAAAGTATGGATTCCAATCTTGTTCAATCTTCCTTAATCTTGGTCTTTTGAAAACATTTGGCTTCAAATAATCTTTAAATCTTTCTCTGAACTGAGGAGATAACAAACTCCATCCAAACATTGCTTCTTTCTTTAACAAGTTCTCAAAAATCTCATTATGTCGAGTCTGTATAGGCTTTATCATTCTTAATCTTGAAAGATCTTTGCATTCAAAAGCTGGTAGACTCATCAAATCAGTAGCATTTCCAAAGTATTGGCATCCATCAACCCGTTTTACTACATAACAACCCTTATCAGACAAACTTCCAGGAATGTAATGAAAATAACCATAACTAATAATCCTTCCAATCATCTTGGATTTAGATCCAATCTTAAACTTTGTAGATTGTTTAGTTAGGTTGTCTGGATCTTTATCTTCATACACTTCCCTCATAATCTTGAAAGAATGCAAGTGATCAATGATATATTTTGTTTCATCTTGAACCTCATTCCATAAAACCATGTTTGTCTTTACTTTAACTGGATTCAAAGTTGTGCTTGACATACTTCCAACTTCAAAAATTTTCTTTAAAGTATTCAAATTCAGCAACTCTTCATCAATAATATCTTTATCATAATCAGAAACCTCATCATCTTCATCTTGTTCAAAATCAAAAATCAAATCATCATCATCTTCTATAAACTCTTGAAAATCTTGAACAGAATAATCTCCAATAATTTCTCCTTCTTCTATTTCTTGATTCACTTGAATTTCAACAATGTTTCTCTGCAAATCTATATCAGAATGCATTTTAAATAAATCAAGAAAAGTGGGCAGAGAGTAATCAAGAATCCCTTTAGGATATCTATTAAGTCCAAATCTTCAAATTCAACAGTCATACAATCCTTAGCCCTATCTGAAGCTACAGAAGAAACTGGAACAGCATCAGTAGAAAACTTTGGAGGAGTATAAACAATGATAGCTCCAGTAATTGCATTCAAACCACCAGCACCACTATCAACACCACCAACACCATCACCACCAGTCTCATCATCACCATGATAATCAAAATCATCTGGATGTTCATCAACATCAGTATCTCCATAATCAACCTCTTCTTCATCCTCTTCTTCTTCTACCTTCTCTTCCTTCACAACCTTTTCCTCTTCTGCATCAATATCAACAATCACTTGATCAACTTTTGAACTAGATGCTTCAGACTTTGTAACTTTTGATTCCAACTCTTTGATCTTGAATCTTAAATCAGTGTTTTCATTCTTCATATCAACAATATCCTCATATTGTAGCTTGACCAAAAATTCCAACTCATAAATTTTTTCTTTCATCACTTTCTTTTCAGCAACCACTTCTTCTTTCCATTTCAGCATCAAATCCATTTGAGTTTTTAACTCATTCATCCCAGAACCAGAAGAAGATGGTTTATCAGCAACAAGCTTTTCTTTTTCTTTCTTGTATTCTTCAAATTCCTTTGAAAGCATAGACAATCTTCTTTTAAGATCTGTATCATCATAATTCACAGTAAAATTGATATCACCCAGATCATCAAGCCCTGAAAATAAGTCATCTCTAGGAATAGAATCCTGAGGAATAGAAGTCTCTGGCAATGATGTAGATACAGTAGTAGTCTCCACAAACAATGGTGAGAAAGAAGCTACATGTACAAACTCAGGAGTTTGTACAGTAGAAACATGAGTAGTAGTCACAGAAACTGAAGTAATAACTGGTGAATCAGAAACAGAAGCCGAAGAAGTCATAGCAGGTAAAGACACAGTGGTCTTATCAGTCTTAGTCTTTTTCTTCTCATAAGGCCCTCTCTTGGCCATTCTTTTTATCTTCTTTGGCTTTGAAGATTCAGGTTCATCAGGTATGAAAATAGGATCATCTTTCTCTTCCTTCTCTTCAGCATCCTTTTCAACAAATTTTCTCTTACGTCTTTTCACCATCTGATTTCCTTCCTGAACCATCTCATATTCTGACTCTGTATCAGAAGATTCACTTTGATCATCATCAGCAGCAACAGTCTCTGTCTGCATCTCAGACACATCAACTTCCAGAGGTTCTTGAGAACTTTGTTCTTGTGATGATTTGGCTTGAGAAGTAGATTGAGAAGATTGACCAGTAGCCTTCTTCTTTGGTTGTTGCCTTGGAGGAGGTGGAGGTGGTGATTGATGATCATCAGCTGCAACATCTTCAGTATCTGATTCTGAATCATCATGTCTCCATGCATCACCCTCAGGAGCAACATAATTTGCCCTGGCACAATGAGCAATCAAATCTTTCTCTTGTACATCATCCCCAGTCCTTTGATATACTCTGACTTGACCCAAACTGGAATCAGTCATGTGTTTAATCTTCAATAAATCTCCAACTTCCCTGGGTAACTGACCTTCAGGAAACCTTTCATCAATCAACATTTGCACAAATCTAGGATACATGTAAAACCTATCCTTAGCCTTTGTGATGTTGTCACACATATACCTAAAGATCATGCCGGAGAAATTGAACGGTTTGTTCAATATAAGAGCAACCATGGCAGATCGCATCAAATCCCTCAACTCATCAAATGTGCCTTTCCTCATGCTAAGGCAATGCAACAACACATGTGCTAGAAATTTATATTGCAAAGGTAGCTTTCCCTTCTTGACTGATATGGAGTTGTAAGCTCCAAAATATCGAATGCGTAGAAAACAACCTTTGATGCAACTCTCAGGAATAAGAGTTACACCATTTGGTTCACCTCCAAGATGTAATACCCTCCTAATATCAGCCTCAGTTATACGAATTGCTTGTCCAAGCACATTCGCATCTATAGTATATACATCATCAACAGAAATAATCCGAGCTGATCCCCAAAAGCTCTGAATATGAGATCTATAAATCTGAACTGAGCTAGAAATAGCATGATAAATCCTTGATCTTCTGAGAAACTCGATCATCGGTCGAAATTCTTGACCATTCTTGGTTGTAGGATCCAAGTGTGCACAAATATTGTGTTTGTCTCCGAAAACTAAATTCGCCATTTCTACAAATAGAAATAAAAGAAATTAGAAACAAAAATTAAGTAAAATTAAGAAAATAAGAAAAATAAAAAAATTTCTAAGTAAAAAACAGCGAACCTATCATTCTTAGACGAACCTTACTGCTAGACGAACCCTAAAGCTAGACGAACCCTACAATGACCGAACCTTGCAATGACCGAACCTTGTACTGAACGAACCTTTTAAATGAACGAACCTTGTTAGTCAAACGAACCTTGACCAAAAGATTCGTTGCTTTTCAAAAATCAAAGGTTCGCCACGAACCTATACAAATCCAACGAACCCTCAAGGTTCGGCGAACCTAAGGTTCTTTCAACGAACCTGTTCATCGTCCCAGTTTCAACACTTGAATAAAAAATTTAATCTGATGTAAAACAAATCATACACCTAGGTTCGAAACTTATCGATGAACAACTTTAACAAAGATGGTTTATCCAATTTTTAGAATTTAACCATATAAAATTCAAATTACAGATCCGAACTTAAAAATTCTAAAAACTCTCAGATCTCTCAAATTACTCGGTCAAATTTCAAAATTTCTACCTAGAAATGTTCACGAGATGATTCTGAATCTAATGACAACAACAAAACGTTCTGAGAGGTCCAAGATCGAAAATCGAAAAAATCCTCTCGAGGGTTCGTCGTCTGTGAACAAGATGAAAGTGACGAACCATTTTCGCGAACCATATATTTATACCTCACGAACCTTTCCAGCGAACCATTTGAACGAACCATCTTGCAAACTATCTCCACGAACCCTAACTCACGAACTATCATCACGAACCTTATCAACGAACCATCTCAGCGAACCTTACCAACGAACTATTCAACGAACCTTACCAACGAACTATCTCAGCGAACCTTACCAACGAACTATTCAACGAACCTTCTCAAAACATGATTTTTCTTTTAAAATCCAAGACAAAATTCATATTTAATTGTTCCAAAGTCAAACAAATAATTAAACATTATCAATTTAACATCAGATTTGAATTTTTTAAATTTTTAGAACAATTAAAATGCAATCTAAAAAAATCTTTTTGTTTGAGAAAGATTCAGACATGAGATCATATTATATTACAATTTTCAACATATCTGTTTATATTATTTAACAATTATTTGTAAATTACAAGTCTACAATGATTGTTAATATACTTCTCCTTTTAAATTTAATTACTTAGTAAATGAAATCAGTTTAAACAAAATTATCAAACATTTTATAATGATCCAATTACTTGAACACATCCCCAATTTGTGAATAATTATTCAAACATAAATGTTCTCAAACTAATAATATCAATTATACCTAGTCTGATCATGCAAAAATAAAGCAGAATTTCTTTTTGAAAAAAATAGAAAAACAATTTGAATTTGTTCAAGATCATGGAATCAAGGTTGATACTTACGTATACTCAAATGATCCAGAAAATGAACTAAACAATAATTTAAGTTTAAGATTTAACAATCAGTTCGATATTCACATATACACATAGATTGTCCAAATCTTAAACAAAACAAGAAAAACAAATTTGAATTGTCTAAAGCTAACACAATCAGGTCGATACGTAAGTATACACAAAGAATGTATCAGCTTTAAACTAAAATAAAAGAAAAACCAAATCAGAATTTCTTTATTAAAAAATTAAAGACATGATCAGCTAGAAATTTGACTTTATGTTCAAGAAACATTTTGTCAGAAAATTACCACTCTTTTAGGACAAAACTAAGTACTGCATTCTAAGCATTTGTTTCTTATAAAACATTATCAAAAATTTATTCAAACTTATCTTTACTAAGTTATAAACCTATCAACACATCATTTATAGTACTTGTAATTATTTTATAAATTTTAATAATACAAACAGATATATTTCCAAATGTAAATAATGTACTATCATTTCTCACATAAACAAATCAATTTCTCAGATTTTTAATTTTTTCTTGTTTTTGTGTTTTTGATTTTTTTAATGTTTTTGTATTTTCTAAAACTATTCTCCCCCTAAAAACTAAAACACAAAAAATGAATAAAAATCTGATGTTATTTCAATAAATTTGATTATGAAGGAATTTGATTCTTGATTACCTCACCCATAACCCTGATTCCATTTAATTTGAGTAAGTACTCAAAACGTTGTTTATCAAAGGCTTTGGTGAGAAGGTCTGCCCTTTGCTCGTTTGTGTGTATCTTCACAACATCAATCAGTTTCTTTTCATAACAATCTCGTATGAAATGAAACCGAATGTCAATATGTTTTGAACGTGAATGATACACTGGATTTTTGGTAATCGCAATTGCAGCCTCATTGTCGACATGAATCGGGGTAGTTAGGAAATTAAGTCCATAGTCTCGCATCTGTTGTTGTATCCACAAAACTTGGGAACAACAACTGGCAGCTGCTACATATTCAGCTTCACATGTAGATGTAGCAACAGAAGTCTGTTTCTTGCACTGCCATGAGACTAACCTCTCCCCCAGAAATTGAGCACCTCCAGTAGTTGATTTGGAGTCAGTCTTGCATCCTCCATAATCTGAATCACTGTAAGCATGAAATGAGTAGTTATCATCCTTAGGATACCACAGACCAGTGTCTGGAGTACCCTTCAGATAACGTAAAATCCTCTTGACTGCAATCAGATGAGAAACCTTTGGTTTTGATTGATAGCGAGCACAGATACTTGTAGCAAATACAATATCTGGTCGAGATGCAGTCAAATACATTAAGCTCCCAATCATTCCACGATATAATATAGCATCAATTATCTCCCCCTTAATATCCGGCTCAATCCCGTGATTGGGCTGGATGGGCGTGGAAATGGGTTTACAATCAAGCATGCTAAACCGTTTTAGCACGTCTTGAATGTATTTGGTCTGATGGATAAAAATACCATCATCAGACTGATCAACTTGTAAACCCAAAAAGAACTTAATGTCAGACATAGCACTCATCTCAAACTTCTCAATCATAACCTGCTTAAATTCTAAACACATCTGCTCATCGGTAGATCCGAAGATGATGTCATCCACATAGATCTGAACAAGGAGAATGTCCTTGCCCTTTTCCCGATAAAACAGAGTTTTGTCTATCTGACCCCTATTGAACCCGTGTTCAATAAGATGAGTCGAGAGGGTTCATACCAAGCTCGAGGAGCTTGATGAAGACCGTACAGTGCTTTGTCGAGGATATAGACCTGATCCCGGTGGATAGGATCCTCAAAGCCCGGTGGCTGACACACATACACTGTCTCCTTCAATGATCCATAAAGGAATGCAGACTTGACATCCAACTGGTATACTTTGAACTTCTTGTGGGCAGCAAAAGATAGAAATAATCTAATCGCTTCAAGCCGCGCCACAGGTGCAAAAACCTCGTCATAATCAATTCCTTCGATTTGTCTGAACCCTTGGACAACCAAACGAGCCTTGTTTCGAACAATTACACCTCTATCGTCTCGCTTACACTTCAACACCCACCTGGTGCCAATCTTCTTTTCACCTTTTGGTAAATCTACCAAATGCCATACTCCAAGTTTCTGGAACTGATTAAGCTCCTCTTGCATGGCCTCCACCCAGGCAGGCTCACGCAGGGCTTCAGTTACAGATTTAGGCTCAATCTGAGAAACGAATGCAGAATGCATCCATAACTCTTGAGTCCCATGATTTCGCTCCAGCTCAACGTACAAACTCTCCTCGTTTGTAACTTGCCTTCTCGTCTGTACTCCAACAGACGGATCTCCAATAATCTGCTTCACAGGGTGATTCACATGGACTCTAGACACTGGCACTTGCGGTACTCCAACTCCATGATCAAGATTTGTGATATCTTGTTCTTCATTTTGATCTTGAGAAATTGCATCTTCAAAAATTTCTTGATCATCCTCCGATGACCAGTCATCATTAACTGCTTCAGTAATGCCTTCCTCAGTTGGAGAATTATTTTCAACTTGATGAGAAACTTCTTGATCTTCAGAATTTTGTAAATCATATAACATCTGCAAAGAAATTTCATCATCAGTAACAGTAGGAGACAAGTTAAAAGACTCGAAAAGTTTATCATAATCGAATAGCCAATTTGGACCTTTGCCTTCCGGTATAGGTGTATGTCGTTGAACATCCACATTATACCAGAGTTCCACAACACCCGTGCGTTTGTTAAACACACGTTTGTTTGGTAGGCTATAACCCAGAAAGAAACCTTCTTCAACCTTAGAGTTGAATTTAGCATCTTTCTTGAGCATTGTACAAGGAGCCCCAAAGGGTTCCAGGTGTTCCAAATTTGGTTTCCGATTCTGAAGAAGTTCATAACAAGTCTTTTTATGTCTTTTGACTATCAGCACTCTATTAAGGGTAAAACAGGCGGTCGCTACGGCTTCACTCCAGAATGTAATGGGCAACTTCGAATCAGCAAGCATCGTTCTAGCAGACTCTATCAATGTACGATTTTTCCTCTCAGCTACACCGTTCATTTGTGGTTCATACGGTGCGCTAAACTGCTGCTGAATCCCTTTAGAATCACAAAAAGCTTCCATGTTCTGATTCTTGAATTCTGTCCCATTGTCTGATCGAACCCGCCTAACCCTTAACTTGTACAAAGTCTCCAATCTGTTCACAAGCAACACAAAATTTTCATAAGTTTCTGATTTAGTCTTTAAAAATAAAACCCATGAAAATCGAGAAAAATCATCGGTCACAACAAAGCAATAAGATTCACCACCAATACTCTTCACATTAATCGGTCCAAACAGATCCATGTGAAGGAGTTCTAATGGTTTATCAATAGAAAAAACAGTTTTAGACTTATGCGACCTCCTTTTCTGTTTTCCTTTTTTACAAGAAACACACACATCAGGTAATCTAAAATGTTTAACATGTACACCATCAACCAAGTGATTATGTACAAGATAATTCATTTTTCTGATGTGTATGTGACCCATTCGTCTATGCCAAGACCAAGTATCCTGTTCTGTGGCCTTCGACACTAGACATGTTTCAACTTGATTTACCGTCTCCGCCTTAGCCATGTCCAACACATATAAGTCCTTATACCTGTCGGCAGTCATCAGAATCCAGTCATCAGGAATTTGAATACCTTGTTTGAGCACATAGCATTTCTTGTCATCAAACAACACCTGATAACCTTTATCACATATCTGTGATACACTTAAAAGATTGTTAGTTAACTCCTTGCAGAAATTAACATTATCAAACGAAACTTTACCGTTAGTCAAACTACCACATCCAGTAATCTGACCACCCTTATCTCCTGCAAAGTTAACGTAACATCCTTTCATTTCCTTGAAATCTCTCAACAAAACTAACTCTCCTGTCATATGCCTGGAGCATCCACTATCAACAATCCATCGACTGTTGATATGGCCCGTGAATGCATCCTGCATAATAAATTAAAACAAAATTTGATTAGTACCAAAAGGGATGACTCCCGCCTTTTCGGCGTTGAGTCTCCCCGAACCGCATCCTGCCGTTCGATCTTGATGAACTACTTGAAGAACCATCTACCAAGTATTCATCATCTCTCAAATCAAATCTATCTCCTGACCTGTATCTGGATTTCCAATAAGAATTTGAATTTGAATTTTGTTTTGAAAAATTTTTATGATGAAAGTTATCATAAAATTCATCATCAGATGATGATGACCTGTTCAAAACCTTTTTACCTTTTTGTTGATTATCAAAAACTCTTTGTTTATGAAATTTTTCATCCTTAACCCAGATACACTCAGGATCAAATTTCCTGAGAATTTTCATCTCATCCTCACTAGGCTTTACCCTCCTAGTAGTTCTATCAGAATGAATTACCCGACTGTCATTAGAAGAGATTTTCTTCTTAACCTTGTGATTTGGACAATTAACAGAAATATGCCCTTTTCCTCCACAAGTGAAACACTGTCGTGTTTCTCGTGGAGTAAAAGTATGAAATCTGTTACAATTATCCATATCACATTCAGCAATGACATGTCCCAGTTTCCCACATCTGTAGCATTTCCTTGATGACACCTTCTTTGGCTTTTCATCACACCCCTTAGATGAATCCAAAGATTTGGATGCTACAGATGGAGATTGAATCTTTTTCTTCAAATCAGTGACTTTGGTTTTAACATTCTTTTGAAAATTCTTTGAAGTTCCCTTGTTTCCAACCCCACTTTGATTAACATTGTCAACAACTTTGACAAACTTTTTGTCAATCTTTTTAACAAATTTCTCTGGTTTTTTAAAAACTTTGCTTGACTCTCCTTTTTGTGTTGTTGATGACTCAACAAACACAATTGGCTTAACAGTAGAAGTAGTCTTGACTTTTAGGTGTGATTTTGAAACAGACTTGTGTTTAGTCACAGAATTCCCAACATTTTTTATTTCAGATTTTGATTTCTGAAAAACTTGACTCTTCTTATCCACAGACTTGTCCTTTTGATGACCAATCATTCTTAGAATATCATCTGAATATTCTAAATCAGTGATGTCCTCAATGATAGGAGCATCATTGTCAACAAAATCACTCTCATGATCAGATCCACTCTTCTTTAATGAAATAGGATCAACTTCTAAATCAGGCTCAAGTTGTGGTCTTGGTACAAAACTAGAAGGAGGTGGAACAGCATGAAAACCAATCCCAGAACTATCACGTGAATTTTGCAAAGCCGCAAAATAATCAATGACATATGCGGAATTCTGATAGTTTTCAAGCTTGGCTTTGTTTAATTCAGCTTCAGCTTTTGCTTCTGCCAATTCCACTTTTAACTTCTGAACTGAGTCTAAATGTACAGAAACTGCATAATTGTTTTGCAAAACCTTGATTTTCAAGTCTTCATTTTCTTTGCTAAGATCGATTATCTTCTTATCAAATGCCTTTTCTTTAGAAATCAACTTTTTGTTTGCCTCTGTGCATTCCCTCAGATCAGAAGTTAACTGAGAATTCATTTCTTTAAGTCTATCTATCATCTCATACAAATCACTTTGTACCTCAGTCATCTCATCAATTTTCTCTTTTCCTTTGCTAGATTCTTCTTCTAAAGAAGCCATGAACGCACCCATAAGATCATCATACTTGACACCCCAATCATAACCTTCATCAGCTTGACTCACAAGTGCTTTAGACGTTGATTCCTCAGTTTTCTCTTTCTTTTTCTGATATTCTTCCTTTGGCTTGAAAAGATTCAAATTTCCTTGCTTCTTGGGATTCTTACATTCTCTTGCAAAATGACCGTGTTCACCATAGTTATAACACTGTGTTGATTTTGGATTAAATCCAAACTTTGTGTTCCGGTCAAAATTAAATTTCTTCCCAGTTTTCTTCTCATATCTGTTAATTCTGCGAATAACACTCGCCAACGCCCACTGAGTATCTATTAGCTCCATCTCATCCTCATCTATCTGAGCATAGTCTTCAAAAGTCAAATTGGCATTTCCAATTCTTCCAGCTACTTGCTCATCTTATGCACTCACTACACATGATAAAATAGACATGTGATCTTTTACTGCTTCAACTGTTACTTTTCCCAAATTTGAAGTATTCAGCTGTATTGGTGGTGATGCAGATTCAGACTTTTTCTCATTAATCGGACAATGTGAACTAGAACTTGAAGGTACAGAAGAACTCTGAGTAGTTTCAGAAGTTCTAGACACAAAAGCAGTCTGTATTTTTGCAGATGCAGCAGGAGGTGTAGCAACTGAACCACCATATAAAGAAGGATCTTGAGTGACATTTACTCTTCTTGCTTTACGTTTGTCCTTCATTTCTTGTTCCTCCAGTTTCTGAATAAACTCTACCAATGTCAATCCAGGTAGATTTTCTCTCAATATGAGCACCAAAGAATTCCACTTATCTGGCAATGCATCAGCTAAACAATCTATCTTCTCATCTTCAGTATACTCAATGCCATATTTCCTTACTTCAGTCAACAAATGTCTGTATCTGGTAATCAAGGCATCTAGAGTTTCATTTCCGATGATGTTGAAATTCTCAAACTCCTTTCTGATGTCAGTAGCTTTCATTTTCTTCAGATTTGTGTTTCCTTCAACTCTGGCCTTCAATGCGTTCCACAAACTATATGCAGTCTTGTGCTCATCAAACTGATGCAAAATTTGATTTGGAATAGCTTGACTTAATAACCAGTAAGCTTTCTTCTCTGAGTCATACTTCTTCCTTTCATCTACATCTAACCTTTCCAAGAGTTGATACAAATCAGTTCCAACTACTCTTGGTCTCTCATAAGGAGATAAAATCCTTTCCCATAAATTTGTATCTGTGCCATTAAGATGGGTCTCAAATCTTCCTTTCCAGTTGTCATAATCTGCTAGATCTAATAGCTTCGGCACCTTGTTAGTACTTCCAACTTCCGTCTCACTGATTAAGATACTTTGTAGTTTGGAGTTCTGACTTGCCATGGCCGCGTACATGTCAGACATAATTTCTGAATTTGAAAACAACGAACCTTTTCAGACTTTAAACTAGCCGAACCTTCAACTAATCCTCAGACGAACCTTTAGACAAAATTCTGTCTCAGCCGAATCTTCAGACGAACCTCAGCCTAACCTATGGACTAAATTTTGCTTCAGCCGAACCTTCAGACGAACCTCAGCCGAACCTATGGACTAAATTTGTCTTCTGAGCAACGAACCTTTGAGCAGCGAATCTTTGAAACTCACGAACCTTTGCACAGACGAACTCTTAATACTGACAAACCTTTAGTTCAACCGAACCCTCAGCCGAACTATGAACATTAATCAGCGAACCTTTGCCGAACTATCAAACGAACTATTACCACAAACAAGCGAACTATATTGACGAACCTTGCCGAACCTTCAGCGAACTGTCAAACGAACCCTCTGAAAACTCAGAATAACAGCGAACCTTTGTCTTCAGCAAATCACAGGTTCGTGGAACGAACCTGTAGCGCAGATTTGAAATTTTTTGAGCGGGAAACTTTCCAAAACTTCAAGAAATCCTTCCAAATCTTTACCAAAACACTTCCAAAACTTCAATTGTTGTAGTTCAACAACAATTGACAATATAAACAACCTCAAACACCAGAAAATCAGTCAAAAAGAAAATAGAAAGTAGCCATTGATGATCTTCATATCTTTAAATCTTCAAATTGCTTGAAATTCTTGAATTTGTAGTGTAGAACTTCACCAAACGCTCTGATACCACTGTTGGTTTGGTGAAACCGTTCAGGATCGAATCAAAAGCTCTACTAACTATCAAATACGTGCGGAATCCATAGTTGATATGTATAAAACTCAAGAACACAAGCAATTCAATAAACACTTCTTGTATTATCAACAAATGATTACAAGATCACTCAAAATAACAAAATTCTCACACAGAGAATTTCAGCAGATCTCTCACAAAGCACTCAGCAAAAAATCTCCTGAAATAACAAACAAAACAACTATATATATAGTAACAAAACCAGCGAACCTTAGGTTCGTGAGCCGAACCTTAAGGTTTGCTAGACGAACCTTTAGGTTTGACAAACGAAACTATTTCAGGTTATAGGTTCGCCGAACCTTTAGACACAATAGGTTCGCCGAACCTGCCTAGGTTCGTGAGCCAAACGAACCTTGACAAACCTAGCCGAACCCTTTACAATTCAAAATAAATACAACTTTTGAATAGCAAACCATTTCAAATATGTACTAACACTATGCAACAACTATTTTTTATGTATGACTGGTATGTTGTAAAACAACTTTTTGAGTGTGCTTATATCGTAAGTCGTAACAAGTCCTCACACAACCTTACCGTTAGTTAAGCAATGAACAAGGCGTTATTACGTAGTACTACTGGGTCTGACAAACCCCGCTCGACGGCAACTCTGACGGGCGGTCAGGACGTGCGTAATATCGACCTATGTCATAGTTTCACGATAGACTTGGCGGTATATCTAACATTCTAGTTTTGATAGTGGTGAACACATACACTCGGGACCATTGGTCTACAACTTAACATATCCAGTATATATCTCGCAACTGTTTTACTTTACTTAAACCTGTAAACTCATCAACTTTATGTTGACACGTTTTAGCATATATTCTCAGGTAATTGAATGCACGACGCTAGGATGCACTTGGAGTATGAGCAAGAGGGTCTTGCATGCATTCACTATTTTGGAAAACATCTTATGTTATTATGTTTTTATTAAACAATGTAGTGTCATAAAAGTTTATTTCCGCTGCAAAGATTTACTTTATGCTGTTAAACAACTTATGATTTCCGCTGCAATATTTTAAACTTGATTTCGTTATTGAAACTATAGAGTCGTTATATATGATTAAGAGCTTTGATCCTGACCACGTCACACCCAGCGGTCTGACACCGCAAGTGGTAATTTGAGGGTGTGACATTAAATGACCACAAATGACTCTTTTTTTTCCTTTCAGTTTTGTCTTTTTATTATTATATAAGCTAATCATACTGTTGCTTTTGGATTTTATGCCTTATGATGAGTTGGTGGCTTGGGCTGAAGAGGGCACCATGTGTTGTACAATAAAATCAAAAGTTTGATTTTTGTTGACTCTGATTGTTTTTTTTTTTTGTTTTTACTTTCTGGTTAAATTCAGTTGTGAATTGAAACTCAAGAATAATACTAAGGTGTTTGCATGAAAATGTAGCCATTATAGCATCATTAAGCTTCATTAAAATTTTAATGTAGCATGTAATACGTAAGGTGGGAAAATACGTATCGAGTTTGTACGGGAACACAAATCTACGACTAGAAAATACGTATCGAGTTTGTACTGCAATCTGCACCCATTTAGTTAAAATTAACATAACTATGTTAATTTATAAAGGGTAAAATTGTAATTTAATATTTATTATTAAATTAATAGTATTATAATGCATTTTATTGGTGTTAATTTGTATACTCTGGATTTACATGCATACTATAGAAAATCAATTGTTTTAACTTTTATAAGCATTCATTTTGTTTCTTGTTGATCAATCTTTAAAGTTTAAAAGGTTGTATTTTATGAATCAAAAGTTTTAATTAAGCAAACTTTTAACTATTTGTTTTATAATATAATTTAGATAAATATTTTTAACAAATAAACAAACATTGATTCAGTGAAAGAATAAAATTAAAATAATCAAGAAAACAAACCGTAACGAGCATTGGCTAAGATGCCATGAGGAACATAGTCGTATATAACAAGCTTCTCATCTGCACCCCAATAAAACCCACGAATCCGAGGAGTCCTCGTTTTCGGTGACCCTTCGTTTGAACAAGCATGTCCATGAAATTAGCCACTTATGTTCTTGATCTAGCTTCCGATGATGATGCCCAGTCGAATTCTTTGTTGGGTTCGTTTATGTACTTTTGATTGTTGTTTAGCACAACCCTTTTATATTTTTGGAGTCAATAATATTATTAATTTAATAATAAATATTAAATTACAATTTTACCCTTTATAAACTAACAGAGTTATGTTAATTTTAACTTAACGGGTGCAGATTGCAGACTTTTTAAAAGCACAGGGTTGCAACTGCAAAAATAAAAAAGGAGGGTTGCAACCTTCAGTAAGACATAAACTACATGGTTGCAAATTGCATTTAACTCTATATAAAATTACTATATATACATTTTGCAACTGAAATTATTGCCTGTGAACAGTGATAATGCTTAAATATTCGATTTTTAAATTTTTATTAGTAAACCGCTTTAAAAGAAGATTTGTAACCGATTAAAAACGGTCGCACCCGCTTCAAATATATTTATCCGCTGTTAATTTTATGGACCACTGTAAAGGCTTAAAAATATATATTCTTTTTTCTGACCGCTTTTAAAGGCTTCTTTATATTCATCTTATCATCTATAAAATTTTATGGACCGATGTAAAAGGTTTAAATATATTTGTTTTTTTGACCGTTGTTAAAGGCTTCTTTATTTTTAATAATATAATAATTAAATAGCAAATGTTTTTTTATTAACCACTATAAAATGGATATTTGTTGACCCTGTTAAAGATATTAAATAGTAAATGTTTTTTTATTAACGGAGCGCTGTAAAAGGCTTAAATATTATCTTTGACTTCTTAATTTTATGGACAACTGTAAAAGACTTAACTCTTAGGACTAAGCACAACATTTTTTTATGATATGATGGCTACAATTTATGGTTTACATCAAAGTGACAATTGTGATTGTGATTATATGGTCGTTTCTCTATTCTTAATCTTACGACTAAACACAACATTCTTTTACAATATCACGTACATGTATATGACGGCTATACTTTATTGTTTAACGTTGAATATATGATCGTGTCTGTATTTTAATATTCAAAATCACGGTGGAATTTCCGCTGCAACGTCCACTAGTATTACTACAAATCAAAAACTTGCAAAGGGAAGTATTGTATGATAAAACGTAGTAAAACACGAAACACATATTGTCACACTTTATTTATCATTTATTATGCCAAATTTAAATAGAAAAAATAATGTAAAAAAACCCTTTTGCCCCTAGAAGCCGTGAATATGGATAGGGTTTTTAAGATGTAAAAGATTTAACTAATGGCCTTTATTACCTCATAATTCCATTTCAATCTTCATAGTAATTTCATCATAACTTGCATTATTTATTTATTTTGTCACACATCTCTCTCCATTCTCTCTTTCTTTTTTGATCATTCAAAAAAACACACACATCTATTTTTATTGGGTTATAGAAAATAATAATTTTAGGGTTTTTTCTAATTGACTCGTATGCATAAAATAGGTGTTTGCTTGAAATATAAGGTTAACTTGAAAAGTTTATAAGGCTAAGTTGAAATATAAAATAGGTGTTGCAGTTTAAAATATAAGGATGACTTAAAAAGTTTATAAAATTGTTAAACAGTTATAATGTTGAGTTTAGTCTTCATTCATTAATGAATTTTTATCGTCTAACTGTCATTATAATAGTCATTAATATGTTTTAATTATGTAATTAAACTGATATTAAGTATAGATATATCTCTTTAATTAGTTAATGAATTATACGTATATAATTATAAGCTTTATATATTTTTTTAAATCTTAATTCTTTTAAATATTTATTTAGATGCTAAATCTTATTGTTAAATATAATCATAAGATTAGTGTAATATTTTTATAAATATATAGGGAAAGATTTGTTAAGTTTAATGGATATTTATTGTCAAATATATTTTACTAAATGTTGGTATTTAAATTTTATTTGTATAGTTTTATAGTACCATCTTATAAATAATTTTACTAGCATTTATAAAAATTATTGAATTTAATTTAGTTTTATTCTTCCTATATTTATGGATGTTTCAAAAATTTGGGAAACTGTTTAGTTTTGTATTTTAATTTTGGGTAAAGTTTCACTTCCGTACCTGTAGTTTGCTTAATTTTGTCATTTTAGTCCAAAAATTTTAATTTCAATGAAATTTAAGCTTTTGGACTGAAATGACAAAAATGAACAAACCAAATGGACGAAAATGATAATTTACTATTTATTTTTTATTCTTTATTTTGTCTATTTTTTATTCTGAGTAAATAGTTTTTAAATGCATTTTTAAAGGCTTAAAATTTATAATCTCTAATAAAAGAGTAAATATTTTGCCATATGTCAATTTATTAGTCTATTATTGCCACATGTCATTTTTTCAAAAGAATTACTACCACATATCATTTTTTAATCTTTACAATAATTCTCTCTCATATTAAATGATAATTGTAATTATATTTTTTAGTTTATTGAAGAATTTTAAATCTAATGACTAATGACTTTATATACCTTTTTTCATATTAAAAAATAGTTGTAACAAATAAAAAATGAACTCTTTTTTTTATTATTAAAAAGCACACTTAAACAAAGTTTATAAAATATGAAAATTTTCTAAAAATGCTTTTTTTTTTAAATAAAAGTTATTTTAAATTTGTAGTTTTAAGAAAAATAAAAGTTCTGTAAAAATAAGTTTTCTTAAAAAACAAGTTTTATTATAAAGTATATAACATTTCACTTTTCAACTCGTGTGATACACGAGATTTTACCTAGTCATTTAATAAAGACTCAAGTCACTTGTGAAGTTCCAGCCCAAATGTAGAAATTAAACTTGGGATGTGCTTGGTCTGGTTTGTTTTGGTTTTCACATACAACCGAAACCTAAAACTGACATAGTCGCTTTGTTTTATATTGTGAAACGGTTGTTTTCGGGGTTTTTTTCAGTTTTGGTTTTTTTCTTTTTTTCGATCTCTCTATTTCACACCCAATACTGAAAACAAAAACACGTTTAACAATGGACAATTCATAAATCAATTGATTGAACACCAACTAATTACAATAAACTAAATCATCATCAACATGTATTTACATTAAAAAAAATCAAAAGTAAATATGCAATAGTTTCTATTTTTATCATCTATTACAAAGATAGAGTTCATAAAGTCTAAATAATCTTCTATCATTTTTTTTAATCACCTCATTGTTTGCATGCGTTTCCAAAAAGCATAACTATAATTTCATTGTTTACCTAATATGTATTCACGTCCTCCATATGAAACATAAATGGCCTTACGTCAATTTAAAAAAGCTCTTATTAATGAATAATTAATTAAAAAAATTGGTTTCAAATTTTGTAACAAAATGGCAAAACATCTCACAACTCCGTTTTTAATCAGATAGATATATTTATTTTAATTGTGGCATGAAAATATAATTTAGAATTATGAGATCCGATAAATAATAGTTAATGTTCAATATCCAGAAATCAATGGGGGTATATCGAACACCTTCATAGGATGATAATATGCAAAAAAAGGATATTGTTACCCTCGAAGATTTTTGTTTGTGACCAAAACCTCCTATGAGAGAATGAATACTTTTTTTTTTAACGTAACTACTCCCAAATATTTCCTCTTACTTGTATTTAAACTCAAAAATTTATTTTTAAAAGTCAATGTCTTTGTCAAGTTACTTGCTTTTTAACCTTGTTCTATAATTAGGTATTTTAATATTTTAAAATTAAAAACCAATATTAGTTGAGAACTAATCTATATCTATACTCTCTAATAAAAGAGTAAATATTTTGTCACATGTCAATTTATTAGTTTATTATTGCCACATGTCATTTTTTTTAAAGAGTTATTGTCACATATCATTTTTTTGAAAGAATTATTGTCACATGTAATTTTTTAATATTTACAATCATTCTCTCTCATATTAAATGATAATAATAATAATTATAATTATATTATTTAATTTATTAAATTTTAAATCTAATGACTAATGACTTTATATACCTTTTTTCATATTAAAAAAATAGTTCTAACAAATAAAAAATGAAATTTTTTTATTTTAAAACGCACACTTAAACAAAGTTTACAAAATATGAAAATTTTCTAAAAATGATTTTTTTTAAAAAAATAAGAATTATTTTAAATTTATAGTTTTAGGAAAAATAAAATTTCTGTAAAAATAAGTTTTCTTAAAAAAACAAGTTTTCCTACAAAGTATATAACATTTCAGTTTTCAACTCGTGTAATACACGAGATTTTACTTAGTTAGAAATAATATTTAAGTTGCTTAATAAAACATGAAATTTCTTTTTCAAAATCCCTAAACTTTATGTATTTAACTTAAAATTTTGGGGATTTAAATCTATCAAAATCTTTTATTTTGTATTTAATATTTTAAAATATAAATAAATTGTAGATAAATTATAAAAATTTTGTGGCTTTAATTTGTAACTAATTTGATTTGCCAATAAGACCTAGATAAATTGGTTTGGGATGATGCAACCTCATGGCTTTCTAATTTGAAGATTGTTATGGGTTTAAGTCTCGCTTGGAACAACATGTTTCAGGTGGGTCAGATTTTTTATCACATTAGGTTTTCGGACGGTGAATTTCCTTTGAAATGGCAGACGAGTCAGGTCATTAATGTTGTCTACATTTCGCTAGGATGAGCGACTTTTCGCCATTAGGTTTACGCAGGTGACCAGACTTAAAATGTATACGTTGATCCTTAAAAAAAGTAAGTAATTTGATTTTTATTTCGCGTTTGCATCTAAACATTAATTACCATCAATTCCTAGCTACAATTAATAGCTAAATCTTTTTGTAACCGCTATATATACCAAACCATGTTTCAACCTTCCATAGCATCGTTTTAATTACCTTTAATCAACAACATATTCTTTGTTTCCAAAGGCCATGAAGAACTCAAAGTTGAACCTACTTCTTGTTACGGCCATGGTTGTTGCATCCATAGAGTTCCAAGAATGTGTGGCAACAGAGCATGTTGTCGGAGATAGATTTGGGTGGGCCGTACCATCAAGTGAAAGCTTCTACCACATGTGGGCAGCACACCAAACCTTCAAGGCCAATGATGTGCTCCTTTTTAACTTTGTCACAGGAGCTCACACGGTTGCACAAGTGTCAAGGGCTGCGTATAATGCATGTGATGGGTCTAACCCTATATCACTCCACACCAGGAGCCCGGCTAGAATTACCATCAACCCTAACCAAGACCAGTTTTACATCTGTACTGTAGGGTCACATTGCATGTCGTTTCAGAGATTAGAAGTCTTGGTTTCAGCCATGACAAACAACTCGTCTCGTGTGTTTTAAGGATTGTATCTCGATTTTTAGTATTTGATTATATCTATTAATTTAACAATATTTTCTTCTCCAAATGATATGATTATATGACGGCTTTGCTCAATGTTCTTTCTAAAAAATCCATTTTAACTAAGAATTGAAGGTCAAAAATCGACCCAAACAAATAATGATTGAACTTATTTTCGCATCATTGCAACCGGTTTGTCGAACCCTAAACTCAAAACTTTAATTCCTAATCATAAATCATTATACTAAACTCTAAAACACCTTAAAAAAAGCTAAAAAATAAGACCTAAAAGCTAGCTAACAATATTGCAGAATTCGACAAGACGGTTCAAACATCATCGAAATAGGTTCAATTAGTGTCCTATGACTATGACATTCAGTGATGATCACATATTTTATTTTCGCAAGTTTTGTTACGAAAACATCATTTTGGATGCAGGTGACACCCTTTATACGACTCGTATAATAAATCGTATTGACATTGTTACCCGTCAACTTGGTTATTATTAACAGTTGAAAAAATTTTCCAATTATTACCCTAAAATGTGAAAGTCCTCTTTAAATAACTTTTGAGTAAAACCAGTCGGCTTGAAAACCGATTTGGAAACCAAACCGATTATCAAAATCATTGTTACTGTTAAACAAAACTCTTTTGGTTTAATAAACAAGTAACCAAAGAATAATGACAAAATTGAAACGGCTCATTGAATGACATTTTGAGGAGTGGCCGATCAAATTACAAAAAGTTTCATGGTGTTCATCTCATGTGAAATTGCTCCAACGCGGCTGCCATATACCATATAGTTTGTTTCCTATTCTTTATCCGTAAACTTCGTAAAATATCATGTTAACCCTCTCAAGTTTTTATATACTACTTAAAAGGCAATGTGGTGGGAGTTTTCACAAGCATTTGCTCCTCCTCAAGTTTTAAACTTCATATCTCATCTATTCAATTTTTTGAAAACTTCAAAAATATCATTTTGACTCACTAAAGTATATAGAGTATCGAAGTTATCCCTTTCATTCCTTAATTATTATCATCTGCATGCTTTTGGGATGACACTTTTACTTTCTCAACTTTCTAAAATGTTATTCTTTTAACAACTCGAATTTCTAAATTTTGTTCAGAAACAAGTTGGGGTGTGATGCCGCTTTTGAGTTTTGTTATTTTTTTCTATTAAATTACTTTTAAAAATTCTTATGTCACAACATACGATGCATAATTTCAGTATCTACATTTTAATCTCTATAACCGATTCATCGCAACTTCATATGTTTTTATAATCATACTGCCAAACCACAATGCCCGAATTTTAATCAAATTGCCCTTTACTTATGTGCATGAGTTACAATCATATCACAATACCTCTTTACATGTTTGGTACGTTCATGAAACACAATATGGTTGGTTGTATCTCTCGCTGCATTGTTGTCACAAAACAATTGCATTGGTCATGTTGGTGGCATTTCATATTCTTAAATTAGCCACCGAACCCACAACACTTTAAATTGCAGTTGTGACTATAGTATGGGATTGAGCTTCAGCGGAGGAACGAAATACGGCGTACTGCTTCTTGAAAGAAAGTTATAGGTTAGCTTGACTTGGTAAAAATGTCAAATGCATGGGAAATACGCATTGTCGTCCTTTATAGAAAAATGTACTTTATAGACAAAACAATCGTTAACGATATATAAAGAATAGGAGAAGAATATTAGCCACTAAGGAAAAAATATTAATTATTTATTTAGCCAGTATATATGAGAAACATTATTAATTATCAGTGTTAAATAAGCAAGATTTCATTCCGTATATTCTCTTATTTACAACTCTATATGTGTGTATTTGAAAAGTTAAATTACTTATATCCATTTTTTAATAAATTTTTTAATATAAATGAATATATGTAATTTAAAATTAACTTAATTTAGTTAAGATGATATATAGTGTTACTTTTGTAAAAAGTGTGAGAAACAATCTCGGCTATCGATGTGTTAAGATCTAGGGTGGAGATTTAAAATTGGTTAAAAATTTAATTAAAAGGGCTTTACGGTTATCAAAAGGGTAAATTAGGGATTTCTTTGTTTTTTGATTTGCTAATATCACGGTTTAACGAAAAAAATGGGATTTAGTTTCTAAAATTAAAAGATTCAATCGGGATGTAACAGATTACGTTTTGATTTTGTAATCGGGATGTGCTATTAACATTTAATCATATTGTTCTGATATGCTATTATGTTAGCTGTAATATTGTAATGGTGTTAGTTTGTGCTGATGTGTTAAATGTTAGATTGTAATGGTATCGTGCTATTATGTGTTATTATGTTATCTGTAGTATTATGTTATGTTAATAACCAATCATATTGTCCTGATATGTGCTATTATGTTAGATGTAATGTTGAAATGGTGTTAGTATGTGCTAGTATGCTAAATGTTAGATTGTAATGGTGGAGTGCTATTATGTGTTATTACGAATTCGTTTTTTTTATGGTAATACGTGATATTCAATTACATGTTAATTTTTGGAATAGGTTGAATCATTAAACTGATTACCCACTAGTCTATTTTAATGCAAAATTTAAAAATCAATTAAATACAAAGTGCCTATACTACCCTTTTCTATTAATTAATTAAAATGTCACATGTCAACACTTTATTGGTTCCTATCATTTTTACAAAATAATCTATTTGTATCTGAACCTACCCCTATATATATATATATATATATATAATTTAAAGGGTTAGGTAAGGTTAAAGCTGGAAAAATGGGTAGGACGGGTCAGATAACACATACCAGGTCATGATGAGTTATAAATAAAATCAGTTTGGGTATAAATGAGTCGTTTTAAAGTTCATCAATTTAGTTTAAGTTAAAATAAGTTGTAATTAAACAAATAATTTATTTGTATAATTTTTAGTAATTTTATCATCAAAGAATTTATTATTTATATACATTTATGTTAAAAATGACAAATATTATACTTAGATGCCATTATCACCCATTAAATTTTGTCTTGTTATAAATATAAACCAAATTAAACTCCAATATATATATCCCTGTCATAAAAGCTTTTACCTATAAAATATTTGTAGAGATCTGAGATTTCGTTCAAGAAAAACAACAAATATATCCTTTGATCAAAAATGAAAAAGTTAAAGTTGAATTTGCTTCTGGTTATAGCCGTGGTGGTTGCATCAATGGAGTTCAATGGCACGTTGGCAACGGATCGTATGGTTGGTGGTTCCTTCGGTTGGAACATACCGAATGATAAATTCTTTTACGACATATGGTCAATTAACGAGGGGGTGATACACGTTCATGATGTTCTTGTGTTTAACTTCACCACCGGAGTCCATAACGTTGCAGTAGTTTCTTTGTCGGCTCATGACCGATGTGACGGGTCTGAACCATATCAATTGTATAACGTTTCGCCAGTAGGTGTTCCCTTAAACCTCCCTGGACTTTACTGTTTCATTAGCACCATGGGCTCGGATTGTCAGTCTTTCATGGCAATGATAGTCAAGGTTGATAACAGCACGACTTTGATGTTACCTCATTGACCTCATATTATAATGAAATGAATTTAAGAAATTTAAAGTTTGGTTACATTGTTTTGTATCATTTTGGTCTTTATAGTTTTAATCTTTATTTAGTTTTATTAATAGTAAGGTTTAGTTCAATCGATATAATTATTTAGATGATATTGATATTGTTTAACATGTCAGCTTAAAATTGGTTTGATGGTAAACCCAAACACTTACCCTGTATAAGACTAACATATTACTATAATAAAAGTTGGATCACAAGCATTATATTAAATGATAAAGGGTGTAGAAAAATATGATATCTGCTTTATTATATTTTTATTAAGACAAATGCTATTTTTAAAAACTCAAAAGATATTTCTAATTATTAACATCTACACGAAGTCACGAAAGTTAACAAATGAGATAGTGTGGATTATATTATAATAAAAGAATGCTTGATGTGACATGTGTTACTTTGTGGTACTTTGTTAATATTGTTTTCTCACAAGACATATTATATGTGTTATTATTTGATAATTTTTTTATTTATCTCTATTATTAAATAATAATAATAAAAGTAAAAAAATATATAACTTTAGGTTCTTAAATAAATTTAGTTATAAATAATTATTATATTTTCTAGCTGAACAATTAAATGTTATTTTTTATTTTTTCAATCAGTGTAAATGTGTAATGCACGGATTTTATAAGCTAGTTATGAATAAAGAAAAAACATAAAATAAAAAATATGCATTCTTATAAATTTATAACTTGTAAGCAAATAACACGTAAACATATCACTTTAACTTGTAATTAATAAGGATGTAAACTTGTAATAGTATAAACTAGTAAATTATAAACATATAATCATATAAACACCTAAGTCTTAATCATGTAATTTTGTACTTCTAAATTGTACACTATTTAAAAAAATGCACAAACTTTAGATATATAATCACGTAAAAGTGGAACTCATAAGCTTTTATAAATTTAGAATATCATATGGGATCACAATACAATTCAAAAAAATAAGTATCATATCAAATTATAATATCATTCTAAAATAAAATATCAATATAAGATTCAGAAAATAAAATATCATTTCTATATCATACATGTATAACTAAAAACTTTCAATTGTTTTAAAGGAATCACAAGAGAGGGTCGAAGCTCAAAACCGCTATAATGCTTACAAATGGGGGTCAAAATTGTTTGTAGAGCAACATTAATAAAAAATTGTATTTTTTTATTCAATAAACATATTATAATATTTTTCTCTTTTTTTTTAACCAGCTAACTATGAAATATGTTGATTAAATTAAAAAAATCATAATAAATTAGTTCAAAATAAATAAATACATGAAAAACACTCAGTTTAGTAAATATTTTTCAAATCACCCATTTTGATAAATAAGTTTTCTATCAACACTTATTTGGAAAAAAGCTCGGATTTTGTTGCTGTTATTATTATTAGTTGATTAATAGACGTGTGCCATCCACGTTGTTAAGTTTAGCCGTGACAAGTTTTATCATAAAACTCTTATGACTAATATCATAATACATTTCCTTTTACCATTCTAAATGTTTTAGATTTTCCTCTAGGATCAGAGGTTTTTTTTTTTTTTTTTAATTTATCGTAACAACCGTATCTTTTCTAAAAATAGTAACATAAAACTTTGAGGACCGGAATGCAAATACATCTAAAACAGAAGTACTAGAATCCGAAATTACTACAACAAACAACCATTCTGCTTGCAACTTACGACAACCCGATCACGCCCGACATTCAAACCCGCACAATGTCGATGATTCGACTGCCACAGGTCGATTCGTTGGACTGCATGCTACCGGGACCCCCTTCCCGCAACAACGGCGGATCCGCCGATCTCGTATCCACCGGCCTCCTTGCCTACGCTGCCGGCAGCACTGTCCCCATCGTCGACACTCGCTCCATGCAACTCATATCCGTCTTCCCTGTTCCTCCTCCGGCAGCCACCACCACCGCCTCCGCCTCACTCTTCCCGCTTGTCACCTCCGTCCGGTGGTGCCCTACTACGCTTCGGCTAGACCTTCTGTCTCACGACCCTACGTCATCCCACTCGCACCTTCTCCTTGCCGCCGGAGACCGTCAAGGCCGGATTTGCCTTCTCGATCTCCGACAGAAATCACCTTCGATGTTCCTTCAAACTGATCAGAATTTGAAATTAGGTATCCAGGATCTCTGCTGGATCCAATCGCGATCGGACTCGTGGATAATCGCCGCCCTAGCCGGACCGTCGAGATTATCTCTGTTCAACATCTACACCGGACGCTGCTTCTTCAAATACGACGCCGCGCCGGAGATTTTATCGTGTATTCAACGAGACCCATTCGATTCCCGCCATTTCTGTGTTGTTGGTCTGAAAGGCTTTCTATTGTCGGTCAAAGTCCTGGGGAACGTTTCGGAATCTGATATTGTATTGGAAGAGCTTAAAATCGTCACAGACGCGTCAGAATTGGTGAAGCTGGAAAGAGAAGGCGGTGTCGCCGGTGGTCACCCCGGTACGGTGAATAATTCTCCGGCGTTCGCATTGTTTCCGACTTATGCGGTGAAGCTTGCGTTTTCACCTCATTGGAGGCATATTTTGTATGTCACTTTCCCAAGGGAATTAGTTGTATTTGATCTGCAGTATGAAACTGCATTATGGCGTGCTAAGTTACCGAGACGATGCGGGAAGTTTCTTGACGTGTTGCCCGACCCGAGCGTGGTGCTGGTTTATTGTGTTCATCTAGACGGCCGGTTCACTGTCTGGCGGCCAAAGGAGTAAGCAAATATAATTGCTTATTTATGGCAGTTTGTTAATGGGTACTAGAGTAACATACCTAACTTTTTGTAAGTTTAGGTGTTATAAGAAAATTTGTTTGATTTGTTTAGAGTCCGGGGTGTCTCTAAATAAAGGTAATGTTTGCCGATATCTTACTTTACTCAAATCTTACAAATAGACATGTTATAGGTAAGATTTACTTGGTATCATTGTTGTATGATTTTTTAAGAAAATATCAAGGATTTTATGCTTTTTGTGAATTAGTGGTTCTTCCATGTAAGTTGCGGACCACACAAAAGACAAAGTTTGTCTTTTTGAAGTTGCAAATTGTCTTTTCTAAAATGGCAAGAGGTGCAACTTACTTAGAAAAACCAATAGTTAATCAAAACACAAAAAAAATGTTATTATTTTCTTAAAGCACCTAAACTTACAAAAAAATTTGAGCATATTAGAACACATGTGCATGATGAAATGAAGATAGTTGATTAGTTGGATGATGCTATGCATTGATGTTATTTGTTCTTATTTTAATATCAAAACAGAGGAGAACAAGTGCATGATATGTGTATGATGGAAGAACTAATGCCTTCACTTGGCACATCTGTCCCATCTCCCTCACTTCTTGCTGTTGTTATCTCTCAATCAGATGCCACCCTCCAAAATGTTGGGAAGCATTTTTCTGATGCACATGAATGTTCATCTCATGACAAGGAATTCAATATGGATTTTAATAACCCTCTTGATTTTCGTGACAAATCAAACATCATTTCTAAAACATATTTGATATCAATTTCTGATAATGGGAAGATTTGGAATTGGCTTCTGACTTCTGAAGGCGACACTGATGATACAAAAGATATATCAGATGCTGCAAATGGTACAGAAGCTAGTAAAATGCCGGTTCTAGATCCAAAAACTGATACACGAGTCCTATCTTCCAGTGATTCCATGAAAGATGTTGCTAAACAGACAGATGATGTGAAAATTGGCAAGGGCCATTCATTAGCCTCCACTGTGGACAAGTTAACACTAAAGGTTCATACTTTTAAACTTCTCATGGATCCATATTGCATCAAATCTATGGCTGTTCAATAATAGAATTATACTTGTTTAAGATATTGGTTGTTTCATTTGGTTATTCATATGTTCTAATTGACTAAAATTTTAATGCAGATCAGCCTTGTTGGTCAGCTTCATCTGCTTTCTTCAATGGTGACCATGTTGGCTGTACCATCTCCTTCATTAACAGCTACTTTGGCAAGTGAGTTGTGCATCGTGTGATTTTCCTGTATTTGTGTAAAACCAGATTTTATATATAGTTCTTGTTTCAATTTTTGCTATTGGGTGTTAAATATGATATTCATCAATGAGATATAATGCATGAAGGTGGAGGAAACCATCCTGCTGTGGCTGTTCCACTGGTTGCTTTGGGAACTCAAAATGGCTCGATTGATGTTATTGATGTTTCTGCAAATGCTGTGGCTGCAAGTTTTTCTGTCCATGATGGTGTTGTAAGAGGGTTAAGATGGCTTGGAAATACTAGACTTGTCTCGTTTTCACATAGCCTGGTAATCAATATGCTAAAACTAGTCAATTCATTATTAATATTTTTTAATTTCTTGGTTGCCTTATTGTAATCACATGCAAGAATTGTGTACTCAATTTAGGGAAATGAAAAATCAGGAGGCTTTGTCAATAGGCTTGTTGTTACATGCCTTCGCAGTGGTCATAATCGAACATTTAGGGTTCTACAAAAGCCTGAGCGTGTGCCAATTAGAGCTCTGCGGGTGTCATCTTCTGGAAGGTTGTACAAAAGTATTGTTTTGTTAATAGCAACCATAAATATTGAAGTGACTATATATTAAAAAAAGAAAATTCTGCATTGCTGCATGAGCTTTTATTGACACATTCATAATTTATTTTGTAGGTATCTTTTGATCTTGCTTCGTGATGCACCTGTGGAGGTTTGGGCAATGACAAAAACTCCAATTATGGTAAAATGGCTATTTTTATTATTGTTTATTTCATGTGTTATTTGCTGTTACCTTCATTCTTAAAGGTTTTTGGGGATCGTAGATCATTATAAAGTTACGTAACTTCTTGCCAGCTCACTTATATTGAAATGGCATGATGTTGGACCATGTTTTTGCTGAACAGTAAGTATTTTTTGTTAACTTTTTCTCCTGAAAATGCTAGCTGATGTCTGCCCACATGTAACTTCTTAGTTTCATCCCTATATAACTTATTAGTTCTACAGAGATTAACACAACACGTCATCAGTTGATTATCTTTTCATTACAAGCAACAAGAAATAAATGTGGGCTCATTCTGCATGTTTGCTATATTCAAGCGCTTCTCAACTCTGAGCTCTATAAAGAAACATTTTTTTTACTGTTACATTCATGATTCTGATTTTTGAAGAATTTTTTTATAACTTTGCTGCTATGTGGCATCTGCTCATTCCATTTGCTTCTTGCCTTCTTGGTGCTTAAACTTCAGAACTCAACTTCAAAAGAGATCATTTCTTCTCCGAATTCTAATCAAGATATTTTTTGCTATAATCTTTGCTTTTATCTGTAAGAGTAACCATATTCAACTGTGTAGTATTCGATATCTTAAAATGCTACTCTATCTGGATTATTGAGAATTTTAATAACATCTTGTAGTTTTGCAGATCAGTACTCATTTGTAAATGGCTGTTTACAAGAAAAGCATGAAACTATTTAATCGTTTCACATTTGGCCCACTTGTCTGAATTTCTATCATAGTTTTCTTCTTTTTCTTCTTTATTTATTTATATTTATTTTGCAGCTTAGGTCTTTAGCTCTTCCATTCACAGTTTTGGAATGGACTCTTCCTGCTGTTCCACGACCGAATCAGAATGAAGCATCTAAGCAATCTGTAGTTAGTTCTCAAGATCAGACCGCTGATGGGGCCCCTACAGACTCTAGTCAGTTTCTTATCACTTGATTTATGCTTTCATATCTTGGTAATTTACCCCTTGTGTTCTTGGAAGAAATAAGGTTTTCATTTATCCTCAAAAGTGACATGCAGATGGAGCTCAAGAGGACCTTACGGAAAGTTTTGCATTTGCTCTTGTAAATGGTGCACTTGGGGTGTTTGAAGTTCATGGACGAAGGATTCGAGATTTCAGGTACATCTTTTTTAAGGATGACAGTGAACAGTATTTTGCAATTGCAATATGTGGCTGACAGTGGATATTTAGAAATTCATAGTTCAACTAAGATTTGCTGCATTCATATATGTTCTAGTACATTAATGTTTGAAGATACTTGCTAATACTTCTTGACCCATATGATTTTTTTCCATTGGGCATTTGTTTTATTTAGTTTTTTTAACGAAAGATGGGTATCTCCTTTGTTCATTTATTTATTTTTGACAGTTACAAATTTTTATGCCTTGTAACAAAGAAATGATAAATGTGGCAAAACATTTTGTTTACATATAGGACTCTTCCAAACGCCTTGTTTCACAAAAAACCAGACCTCTTCAGGTTTAGGCATAATGTAGAGACGGGAACTTGATTTCTCAGCCATGTCAAAGTTATTTTGTTATCATTGGTAATACAGTAATTAAATATAATTTTCTTCGCCTTCTGTGGATAAAACTGCATTTCTTCATTCATATGAAACTAGAATAATATTTACTTATTTAGTTAATTTTGTTCAGCCTCTTTTCTTTCTTTATTTCTTTGATGTTTTTTTTACAAAACACAGAAGTTTAATCATAACTTAGCGTAAGTTGTTTCTGTCGATAAATCACATTACTTTTTCCTAATATTCAGACCAAAGTGGCCTGATGCGTCATTTATATCTTCCGAAGGACTGATTACAGCAATGGCTTATCGTATTCCTCATGTGGTTAGTTTAGCTTTCTTTCTTTTTCGTTGTTTTTTTTTTAAAGATTTTGTTGGTAACTTGTCTGTTGTCAGGTTATGGGGGACAGGGTAGGAAATGTTCGGTGGTGGGATGTGACAACAGGGCAATCTTCCTCTTTCAACACTCACAGGGAAGGCATCAGAAGAATCAAATTCTCTCCTGTTGTTCCTGGAGATCGTAGCCTTGGACGTATTGCTGTATTGTTTAATGACAATACATTTTCTGTGTTTGATCTTGTAAGTGAGAAAAGTAGCATATTTTGCTTCTTTTCTTACTCACGTATGTTGCAACATATTTTAGGTACATAATTAAGCTTTTAAAATTGGAACTCAAAAGCAAATTTTCTCTTGACATAGTGTCTGCTACAAAAAAAATTCATATCGAAAAATACATATGAACCAACATTAAATAGTATCTGTCAAATCATATAGAAATTTGTTACCTGGTATTCATTTGAATTATATTTTTCAAACCTTGTATAATTGAATCAAAATCTGTTTGTTTTCAGGATTCACAAGATCCATTAGCAAATTCCTTAATGCAGACTCAGTATCCAGGAACCCTTGTCCTGGAACTTGATTGGTTACCTGTGCGAACTGATAAAAATGATCCTTTGATATTATGTATTGCTGGAGCTGATAGCAGCTTTCGTCTTATTCAGGTTAACATGTATGCATCACATGGCACTTGCTTTGATTTCTTGTCACATAACTATTAATGTTAAAGGATATTTGCTGTACCATTTAAAATATTTTCATTTAGTGACAAAAGAACTGGTAACGAAAGCCATCCTGGATGTGTGAAGGAACGATTTCGGCCGATGCCTGTTTGTTCTCCAGTATTGCTTCCTACAGCACATGCCATGGTAATATTAAGTTTTTCCTGAGTAACTCAAAACAAAGTCAAAAAGAATAAAAAAACGTGACAGGTTGTTTACTTTATCCTTTCATTCTAAACATAAAGAGGGTTAAATTGTATTTACTTGTAATTTTCTTTTTCATTTTCCGCAGATGTAGATATTTTACAAATAGACCGATTATAAAAATGGACTAATTTTCTTAAGAGTTTTACTAATTATCTATTGTGTCTTGTGGTTCTAAGATTCTACATTTTTATTTGAAAACTTCTTTCTTATATCAGATGTATCTTTATGCTCAATCAATGTGTTCATGTTTCCTTGGAGGTCATTTGCAAAGTTCTGTTTAACATTTTGAACAACAGGCATTAAGGCTGATCTTGCAATATGGTGTAAAGCCTTCATGGTTTGACACTCATACTGCAATTCCAGATATCAAGGCGAATTCCCAAATATCAAGAAGTTTATCATCTGTTAGAGACCTTCGTAGTTATTTAATTGACGCATCACCTATTGGTGACTCTGTTGTCCCAGAATTGCTTCTTAAAGCATTAGATCCTTATCGAAGAGAAGGTAAGCTTTAAAGTGATTTAATTTTTTTTTTGACAAAAACGTTCATTAATGTTGCTTTCTTTGTTCTTTTATCTTCTATTTCTTTATTGAATCAGGTTCTATACTTGATGATGAAAGGGTGCAGCAATATGCCACAATATTCAATAAAGGTTCTGCTGCAAGGTTTTCTTTTGCTGCTGCAATATTTGGAGAAACCTTAGAGGCCTACTTTTGGTTGCAGTTACCGCGTGCACTAAAACATTTGTTGAACATGATGGCAAACAAGTCCCTGATAAAAGCACCTGTAAAATTTCCATCTACATCTATTGATGATACATCTATACTAACTAGGATGTTTACCAAGGGGAGATCTGTAGCCGCGTCAACATACACAAATTTAGTGGTAAGATTTATGATTCTTTACACGTTCACCTTGTAAGCATGAGAATTTTTTTGGAAGTAGGTGGTTTAAGAAACTACAAATGGTTTCTAGGTGATTTAGGAAACCCATTTTTGAAATAGTTGATCTGCTAATTGAAGTAACAGTGTGATCAGGTGGCCATGGGATCTGCTTGTTGCAGGGATTTGACAAATTTGAATTTTAAATTTAATTTTTTAATACTTAAGTCTGGATATAATTTGATTTTATTTTGTAGCTTGTAATATTAACCCTTTTAAAAAATTATAAAAATCATTGTTTTATTTATTTATTTATTTTGATAAACCATGTTCGTCCGAGAAAAAGTATCTATTATATGAAAATAATAATTTTTTTTCAAACGAACTTTGGTTTTTAACCAAAAGTATGCTGGAGTGTCCAAAAAAACTAAACAAAATGGGGTTTTTGGATTTTCTAAAAGGGGTATGTATTTTAAGTTATAAGATAAAATCAAATTATATTGTATACTAATTGTTAGAAATAATAATAAAAATTCAAATTTGAGTTTCGGCCACATCCGTTTCATGAAGTAGCAAATGTCATTACCACGCCACAACATCTGCTAGTTGAATGAGCAGACTTAGCCCAATGGTTAGGGCTATCTCCTTCCATAGTGAAGGTCATGGGTTTGAATCCATTTGGGACAAGTTTGAGGGACACCAAGTGAAGTCAACTTAGGGTTTATCCCAGGTTCGATCCCAATGGGAGGCGAAGGTTTACTATTCCACGGGGTTCCCGTTTATCTGGGGGACGTATGTCTTACCTCTGCCCGGTGGGCCCGGTTAGACAACATACGTGGTACGTAAGAACATCGCCGTTCAAAAAAAAAGCAGATCCCCTGTAATTAAAAAAACATGTATTTTCTGCCTGGAAACCATTTTGTCTTTTGAAATCTACCTAGAATAAAAAAAAATTGTAAGCACGAACACAATTTTCAGTTTGTTTGACGTGAAATGTTGGTATCTCTGTTGACAGAATGATGGTCAACTTAGGATGATGGCTTTTGACCAACAAGAGTTGTGGGAAAATGCTAGTGAACGTATTTCATGGCATGAAACATTGGAGGGTGAACAGTCTCTTCAGAACTGTGTGCATGAGTGGGTTTACCTCTTTATCTGCTTTCAGTTGAGGTGGGGGGTTGGGTACAAATGACAAAACCTTTAGGGTTAAGGTCTTGCTCCTTTTGAAGTCAAGGGTTCAAGCCTTGCTAAAGGCAGATGGTGAAAAAATGGTTCAAAAGACAAAAAAAATCTACATTCAGTTGTTATTTGCATTTGTTTTGCATTGATAAAGATAATTCATAATAGCCTAATCACAAATTGCATGTCCTAATTTTATATATGATAATTTAAGGCTTGTGACGGTTGGTAACTTGAATGCTGCTGTCAATTTACTGCTGTCTACTCCACCAGAGAGCGCGTATTTCTATCCCAATGCTTTACGTGCTGTTGCTCTTTCATCTGCAGTTTCAAGATCTCTCAATGAACTGGCAGTTAAGGTAGGTAAAGGTTTCTTTATCTACTTTCCACTTGAAACATGAAATTGTCTAGAAGTTTTACCAACTTTGATAAGGTCACTTGTTATTTATTTCTAGGTAGTTGCAGCAAATATGGTGAGGACTGACAGGTCATTGTCCGGCACACATCTGCTTTGTGCTGTAGGGAGATATCAAGAAGCTTGTTCACAGGTTGTATTCTACTATTCGAAATTGTTTATTCTTTCAAATGCATTATTGTCTTGCATATTTAAAAGAATGATTGCCTTTATGCAGCAAAAATCCTTGCATAATGCTTTGAAAAACTCAATAATTCATATAATTACATGATTTAGTTTCTTTTGAAAACATCAATATAACATATAAGAATACAAACATGTTACAACTAACCCAAACCTAATGCCCTATCTTAGAAGAGTTGACAATAAAAGGCAAAGGGCCGGCAACACTAGCTACGAAAACCTCTATATACATATTGACAAAAACCTTGTGAGACTCTTTTGACCTACTCACTGCAATATGATAGATTATAAAGGTTCCAAGCAATAGATAAGAAAACAAAATGGAACCTTTATTGACTCTTGCACCCTATATTAAAAGGGACTTCAAAATAAAGTAACTTGACCCCTTTTTGGCGTAACACTTGTCTTTACCAAAAGCACATCTATAAACTAATTAAAAATATCGTAACACTTGGACTTCATTATCCATCCTTTTTGTTTAACTTGTTGCCTTCTTAGTTGCAATTTAGGATATCCCACATTTAAAATGCCATGGTCTACTAGACTACTTGTACTAACCACTAAAGCTTTGACAACAATCTATGCCTTTTTCCATTTAAAAGTTATAAACCCATACAAAATTAAGGTTCTCTTAAATTGCACCATTTAAAAGATGTTTTTATATGATTCATTTACATTGAATGATACAATGATCCCTTAGCATCCATTATTCACCTATTTATCGCTACCCTTGTCGAAATTACACATACAAAAGTGAGTTTAGATCAATACCAAACAATCAAGAACATGCATAGACACCACATGAAACATCTTTCTTGGAAGTGCATTGACCCACCTATCTATTATGGTTAGATGTATCTTTGAGCCCTCTGGCATTAACAAAATTCTTGAGATCATTGACCATAAAGCTTCCTTGAGCATCCAATATCCACCTGTTTATCGCAACCCTTGTCGAAATTTAGGTAAATGTTATGAATTAATGGCTTCATTTCTTAAACACCAATAACCTCCATCCCACTCAACACCCCTTTCTAACCCCATTACCATGTCTAAATCCCTCCACTTCTTCCTCTCACATGCTTCAGTACTCTTATGGCTCATATGCCTTACACATCTCACATGGACAAACTTCGATGGAGCGCGACAATATGTGGAGAGCATATGTCAGTCGGAAAAGACAGCAAACTCATAGCATAAACCTAATTAGACATCCATGAATTTGACTATGCAAGCACGTTGTAAGATGAAATAAGGACTTGAAAGTGGTTTTTTTAATTAGCAACAATTGGTACCCACGAGGTGCTTGAGAAATTTAACTCTAGTGCGATGTAATCAAACGTCAAGAAGTAAACAAAGGTTGTGTTTTTTATCTATACATTTTTAAGTATGAAAAGATCATGTGTTTTTTGTGTTTTCCTAGCTATGTCATATGTAATTATTTGTTGGGCCCTTAAGAATACACACGTGTGAACTTTGGAGGTAGGAGAGGAGGATGTTGAGGTGGATGGGTGAGCACACAAGTTTTTACCAGATTTAGTAATGACGGTTTTTAGGTTAAATTGGGGGTGACACACATTTCATAGTATTTTTAGGAGGCATATAGATTTGTTAAGTACAAAAATGGTTTTCAAGAAACTAAGGTGCTGTTTGTTTTTTCAGAAGTAAAATGTCTGCAGTATGCGGACCACATCTGCAGACATCTGCAGAAGAAGAGTTGGACCAAATGTCTGCAGTCTGCTAAAATTGATTAAAATTTAAATAAACCATTATTGGTGAACACGAGCTTGCCATCATAAGACGCCATACTAAGAAAATGATAGGAAACAACATTGTTCAACAAAGATGCCAAAAATCCCATTAAAATTCACAAAAAACCCATCCTTTTCAAGGGAACAAATGATGGTATAAACAGATATGGGAAGACAGTAAACATGAGCAGACTTGGAAACCAATTTCATGTTAAAGTCAGCATAATTAGGTTTATTTATATTGATAACCACAACAAAAAAGCTAGCATCATAAAATCTTAATCTTGGCATCCCAATAAAACACAGCAAATGTAATTAATTCAGAAGCCAAACCATACACGATCAGACTATTAATAGCAACCTTAACTTTCTGAGGGTTTGAATGTAATGGGAATCTAGTTTCCCCTTGGGATTTGATCGCTGTGAAGCAAAATATGCCAAGAAAAAGAAGCACCAAGAAACAGAACTAATTATGATAATTTGATTTTGCGTGATCTTGGGTGGAATCTTGAACTCTTCGAAGAAAAAGAAGCCACAAGAAACGTCACGGCGGTGGAGAGCGAGAACAGGGAGGTGGAGAGCGGCGACGGGAGGGCTGGAGGTGGAGGCCGGCGACAAGAGGCAGCAGTTGTAGAGATCGAACAGAAGCAGCGGAGATCAAACACAAGCAGCTGTGGAGAAATCGAACTGATGAAGCGTGAACTGGTGAAGCGTGTTAACCTAATATCAGATGAAGAAGAGGTGGAGAAGTGGTAAGAAGTCCTTGGACCATGTCTGCCTCAAGAAGAGGCCGGGAAGACGTTTTTAAATGAAATGTCTTACAAAAAACAAACATACTGCAGAAGTAAACCTCTTCCCGTGGTCTGCGTGGCGCAGACATAAGAGGTCAGGAAGACTTTTTTCAAAAAAATAAACACCTCCTAAAGCTAAAGATAGAGTAGAAGAAGAAATCACAGGAGAAGAAGGAGAATAGCTCTCAAAATCAGTAGCTACCTTATTACGTCATATCACTTTATATGTATGTGAGCTAACAGAATAACCAACTATGACCACTATTACAAAACTAACCCTTAACTATTACAAGTTGTCTTTTAAATCTACTAATGGCAAATGACATGTAACAAGATTTTCCTTGGGCCTTCATGTCTTAAAGATGGTTTAAGCATGTGTAAAAGAGATAATGAACGATACTTTTAAGATGTGTGGGAACCCTCACAATGGAGGAGAGGAGGAGCATAGATAAACCCAAATTGACATGGTATCAGAAGATTCAGAAGGATTTGTTATACTTGCATCTCTCCGGTGACATGATCGATGATAAAAGTTCTTGGAGATACCTGATAAAAATTAGGGATTTGTGTGTTTGTGCTGGATGGAGGTCATGGTGTCTTGACTTATTACATGTTTCTTTGCCTTTCTAAGTTGTGGTTGGTTACTAGGTGATAGTTATTCTCTAGGCGATTTCAAAATCTTTTCTTCAGCTTTCCACTTTCTTTCCTTTTCCAATTGTAATATATATATATATACATATACATACATATATATATATATATGTTAGGGATATCACACACACGAAATCAATAAAGAACACGAGGGTTTAACGTGGTTCGGTCTAAACTGACCTACATCCACGGGTGGTAACTAGGATATTTTTATTGAGAGATGATTCAACATTACAAGTACAAGATCTATATATAGAGATTGAAAAAATAGAGTTGACAAAAATAGAACGGGCGTCATTAGGGTTAGGGCCGGCTGCCCTTCCCTTTGTTCTCTACCGTTTATTCAGCCCAATTAAGGACTACGAACCCAACAATCTCTCACTCGGAGGACTTGAATACTTTCTTCTGCGCTCCTGATCCCGATCGTACTTCTGTAATATGTCCATAGAAATGTATGCTCCTCCTAGTTACCACCGCCTTCTCATTAATTAACGTGAAGGCACGTTGAAGCTCCCACCGAGCTTCAACTTATCAGACATGGCACGAACTGCCATTGACCCGAACTGTATCTCTATCGGCTCCCACTGAAATGAACTGCCAGATCCTGAGATATCCCGAGAACAAACAACACTCTCCTTTTTAAGCAAGTGATTAACTGGAGAGACTTTATCAACTGGAACACTGGTTCTCTTAACCCATTGTTGTTTATGAACCCAAGCTGAAATACAACCCGTGCTCCCACTGCCACGAAGTCCTCTGACTGGTTTGCTTGAACATTCCATGCACATTCACTCTGAATCTTCACTTTGGCCCTGGGTTTCTCACTTGCAAAAGTCACCTTCTTCTGCCCACGAGATTCTGTGAATCAAACTTTATTTTTTTGAACTGGGACGGTCACTCCCTCATACGGTATGTTGATCAAATACAATGAACCTTTCTTCTTTCCTTGAGCCATGACTAGATTTCCTTTAACAACTTTCCACTGCGCGTTCTTGAACTTAACATCATGCCCTTGATTATCCAACTGCCCAACTGAAATTAACCTTCTTTTCAGGCTTGGAATTATACTGAGTTACTGGCATTCTTCAAATTCAATGAGCCAGCTGGAGTCTTTAAATCTGTCACCCATGCCTGTAACATCAAGAACTTCATTGTTAGCCAATCTTACCTTTCCAAAGTCACCAAATTTCAGATTCTTCAATTCTTCAGTGTTGTGGGTAGCATGAACTGAAGCACCAGAATCCATAACCTAGGAATCCACACTGCTCTCAACACTAAGAATCAAAACATCATCATCTGTGTCGTCTACTACAGCATTAACTTCCTCTTCGGTTTTAAACATTGATTCCTGAAATGTCCTGTTTCTTTGCAATTCCAACAGACCACATCTTTACGAGCCCTAGATTGACTCCTTTTCCTGTTCCCGCTCTCACAGTCTCTGTTATTCCTTCTACCTCTGCCAACATTTAATAGTTCACTCGATGATTCACCTGAACTTCTTCGTCTGACGTCTTCGCCCAGAATTAGATCCTGAATCCCCTCAAAAGTAAACTTGCTGGTCGAACTAGTAATCGCTGTAACTGTTCCAGACCAGCTATCACACAGTGAAGATAACAATAGTAAGGCCTGAACCTCATCCTCAAATTTGATTTCCACTGACATAAGCCTGGACAAAATCGAATTCAACTTGTTTATGTGCTCTGTAACTGAACTACCCTCTCTCATCCTAGTGTTCACAAGCTCCCAAATAAGATAAACTTTATTTGCTGCTGAAGGCTTTTCGTACATGTTGGATAATGCTTCCATCATACCACTAGTTGTGGTCTCCTTCAGGATGTTATAGGCGACATTCTTTGACAACGACAACGTAATCACTGCCTTAGCCTTTTTATCTATCTTTTCCCAATTTGCTTGTAACATATTTCCTGGTTTCTTACCCTCCAACACTACATCCAAGTCTTTCTGACGAAGTAGTGCCTCAATCTGCGTCTTCCACCAACCAAACTCCTTTCCGTCAAACTTCTCTATCGTAAATAGCTAAAATGAAACAATCAATAAACAGAGACAGACTCAGCAATGGCTCGGGCCTGAACTTAACGGCTGTTCTACTGAACCCTGTTAACAAATCAGTCTATCCAATGCGCAGCGGAATAGCGAACTAATGGTGAGATATCAAGAAGCTTGTTCACATGTTGTATTCTACTACTAAAAACTGTTTATTCTTTCAAAATGTATTTTTGGCTTGCATTTTTGAAAGAATGATTGCCTTTTTGCAGCAAAAATCCCTGCATAATGCTTTGAAAACTCAATAATTCATATAATTACATGATTTAGTTTTCTTTTGAAAACATCTATATAACATATAAGTATTCAAACATGTTAAAACTAACCCAAACCTAATCTTCTATCTTAAAAGAGTTGACAATAAAAGGCAAAAGGCCGGCAACACTAGCTACGAAAACTTCTATATACATATTGACAAAAACCTTGTGAGATTCTTTTGACCTACTCATTGCACTATGATAGATTATAAAGGTTCCAAGCAATAGATAAGAAAACAAAATGGACCATGTATTGACTCTTTATTAAAAGAGACTTTAAAATAAAGTAACTTGACCCCTTTTTGGCGTAACACTTGTCTTTACCAAAAGCATATGTGTGAACTAATTAAAAATATTGTACTTCATTATTCATCCTTTTTGCTTAACATGTTGCCTTATTAGTTCCAGTTTGGGATATCCCACATTTAATATGCCATGGTCTACTAGACCAATTGTACTAACCATTAATGCTTTGATAACAATCTATGCCTTTTTCCAATTAAAATTTATACATCCAATACAAAATCAATGTTCTCTTATATTGCACCATTTAAAAGGTGTTTTTATATGATTCATGTAACAAAATTCTTGAGATCATTGACCATAAAGTTTTTTTGAGCATCCAATATCAACCTGTTTATCGCAACCCTTGTCGAAATTTAGGCAAATGCTATGAATTAATGGCCTCATTTCTTCAACACCAATAACCTCCATCCCCCTCAACACCCCTTTCTAACCCCATTTCCATGTCTTAATCCCTCTACTTTTTCCTCACATGCTTTAGTACTCTTATACGCCCCATTTGCAGTGCACGCATATAATGTATATATGTGTGGGCCCTTAAGGGACAAAAGTAAAAGTGCACTAATTTTAACGTTATTTTAATTATTTTGTGAAAATAGGGTTAAAATCGTTGGGATGATCAACTTCAAACGATAACTTTGAGCCGGGGACTCTTTCGGAGCAACCTCTCTATCCCAATTGGGATAGGGGTAAGGTTTGTATCTATCCTTTCCCCTAGACCCTACTGAATAGTGGGAACATACTGGATAAGGTTGTTGTATGCTTTAGTACTCTTATGGCTCACATGCCTCACACATCATGTGTGGACAAACTTCGATGGAGCACGGCAATATGTGTAAAGCATTTGTCAGTTGGAAAAGACTGCAAACTCATAGCATAAACCTAATTAGGCGTCCATGAATTTTACTATGCAAGCACGTTAAAAGATGAAATAAGGACTTGAAAGTGGTTTTTGTTAATCAAAAACAATTGGTACCCACGAGGTGCTTAAGAAACTTAACTCTAGAGCGATGTAATCACACTTCAAGTCAAACTCAGTCCTCAACAATGCTTTAACATTTCTAATTTATTCCTTGCTCTTACAAGCCAATAACATATCATCTACATACGAAAGCAGATAAACATATTCATCATTTCCATATCCTTTAAAATAAACACAACTATCATAACTGCTTCTATAAAATCCATGAGTTATCATGAACTCATCAAACCTCTTGTACCATTGCCTAGGCGATTGTTTTAATCCATATAAGGATTTCTGCGATAGACACTCCTTTTCTTCTTCACCAGCAGCCTCAAAACCCTGAGGTTGACTCGTATAAATTTGTTCATCTAAATTTCCATGAAGAAAAGTTGTTTTCACATCCAATTACTCTAGTTCCAAATCCATACATGCAGTTAAAGCAAGAATAAATCTAACAGATGAATGCTTGACCATAGGAAAAAAAAACCCATTATAATCAACACCCATTCTTTGTGTAAACCATTTTGCTACTAATCTTGCCTTATTCCTTGGAGTCTCACCATGTAGATCATCCTTTATTTTATAAATTCACTTACAAGATACAAGTTTTTGATTTATCCGCAAGTCTCTATGTTTCATTCTTTTGCAAAGAATTCATTTCATCTCCCATAGCTGCAATCCACTTGTCTTTATCAACTGATAATACTGCCTCTTCAAAACTAATAGGCTCCTGCACATTTTCTTCCTCAACAATCATCAACACAAAAGCTGAAATATCACATGCGCTTCTATATCTTTTCTATATCTTGTAGGTGGTGCTACCTGTCTTCTAGATATATCTCTACCTAGATTGTAATTACTCAAATCAACACCAGAAGTCCTGGGTGTGTCAGAATTAACATCATACTTCACCTCAGGGGCGGTCCTAAGAATTTGTATGCTCAGGACGAACCGGGTAAAAGGCCCGTAACGCATTCAAGTATATAAATTTTTTTGTAAGGGACGACTTATTATACGAATAAATTATAAACATAACAAAATCATAATGTCAAGTTTAGTGAAATGCATATAACAATAATTAAAAGGTGATTCGTGAAGCTCACCTAGCATTCTTCATAGCAAATTGGTTGATTAGCTCTTCGCAGTCTAGCCTTTCTTTCCTTATTTACAGAGAAATGTCATTTGCTCATTTTCAACTAGATCAACGATTGGAAGATCGGATATGCCCCATCGCCTTAGTCGACTTGTTCCTGAGATGAGAAAGCTTAACTCGCATATCAGAGCTTGGAAACAGACTACGCACTTAGAAGCCCTACTCCATTGTGGTTACGCGGCGTTCAGAACCAGTCTTGAAGTGAATTGATTAGAAAGAACAAAGAAGTAAGGATATCACTTTCGATAGCTATCATGGCCAATCCACTAAGTCTTTCTTGAGACACTGTTGTTTGTAAGTAAGATTTCAGTAACTTCAACTTAGAAAACCTTGTTTCAGTAACTTTGTTTTTGACTACCAGAGAGTTCTTTAGGAGGCATAATTCCTTAATTCAAAAATTAGGAATGCAAATAAAGTAAATTAAACACATATGACCCATTGACTATAATTCAACAATTTATGCTCCAAATCTCTAATTATGAAAAAAAAGAAACACACAAATTCACAAAATTTGACGCTAAATCAGTGAATTCTAATTTAACAACACATAAACTTAAATCCTAATTAAAAAGCCACACAAAATGTGGACCTAAATCCTAATTGGGCAACACAACATTTGGCTTTAAACCCTAATTCAGCAACACATGATATTAGAATGTATAATCAACTAACATTATAACACTTAGAGGAGATTGAGTGTTCGTTCTTACCTAGTGAATGTCACAAATCGCAAGACCCGGTCAAAAATTGTGCACTCGTGACTCGTGCGCAGGGGTCGTTAGTCTTTGGCTGCATGGAATAAGGGGTCGGCCGTCGGCGGCTCGGTGCGGCTGTTGTATGGCGTCGTGGGCTCGCGTAGAAGGTGCCGTGAAGGGCTAAAGGCTGAAAAGAGAGCGGTCGGGCAGTGGCGTGATGCTGAGTGCCCTAATTGGCAAATTTTTTGTAATACAAAAAAATAAACATGGAGACTGGGGTGTGGGGTATTTAGATTTTAGATTCTCATGTTTCAAATACAAACAATATAAGTAATTAAAATAAAAAATTTTAAAATGGGCTTAAAAATGAGTTGGGTATATAAAAAATTGAAATGAGCCCAACTGAATACAAATTGTGCCCCTCTTTAAAATGAATATACAAATTTGTGTTTATTTAGTTTTTTTTTTTTAATAAATATATATAAAAAATTGGACCCTCTAAAAAATAGGCCCAGGACAGGGATTTTTCCAGGCATGCTAAAGCGCTCTAAGGCTCACATACTTGCGCTTCATGTAACCTAAGGCGAACAACGTACGTGAAGCTAACAGTTTTTCGATTTTTTGTGAAGCTTGAATCGATGTCACAGGTCGCTTTGGGTACAAAAGCGCATGAACAGGCCTGGCCTAATTTAATGTTTAACGGGCTTTTTATAGCCTGGAAAACAGGCCCAATATTCACCCATAAATAGTTGGCGGTAAATATTGGAGGGACTTTTACCCTAAAAGACGACAACGAAGGTAAAATTGGAGGGATTAATACTCCTATTCGCGCACCAGCCACCCAGGTACCAAGGTCAACCCTGTTTTTAGTCATGTTTTTGAAGTTCTGTTAGTTGATTCCACAACAATCCGACCCTCTGTCGGAGATGGAGATAAACATGTAGTTGAGGGGTTGCTGCAATAGAGAACAAAATCGAATTTTGTTGCAATAAAAAGATGTATGTCGAAATTTGCTACAGCAAGGAGTTAATCGAAGAGAAATAGAGGATGGAAGTGATCAACGGCTTTTTTGGATTTTAGGGATTGCATTCTTTTATAGCTTTTTATATTTTCTTTTAATTAAATTACATTTTCTTTCATAATGTTATAGTTTTTTTTTTTTTATCAAATATGACCCTAAACTTTTTCTAATTTGTTTATTTTAAGTTTTTTCCCCAGACCCGCTTCAAGTGGGATGCTTGGAGTCTTGGATAGTTGTACATGAAGACATGAAGTATATCATAGAGATTTTGTGCTTCATTAGGTTGTACATATGGATTATTTATTTAATTTATACATTAAATCATATATAAACCTTAATTATATCTATATTTTAGGTAGGGGATTCTAGAACCTATGGGATGTATAAAAATAAATTATATAAAAACCTTGCACCTTGCGCTTCAGTTTTAGACCCTATCGCTTTTATGCGCTTCGCGCTTTTTAAAACCAAGCAGGGGTCAGGTTTGCCACTCCCCCGGGTGGCCCCTCCTCCACCTCAATATGAACACCCTGATCAAACTATTCCTTTCCAACTTGTCTGCCAATTACATCTTTATACAATACATGTTCCTGAAATGCAACTACATTTCTACTAACAAATACCTTTGGACCTTCACCATCTAGCTTCCACAATATGTATCCTTTTACACCGGATATCCCAATACCATACACTTGATAGCTCTAGAATCCAACTTACTCTCATTCACATGTGTATATGCCACAGATCCAAAAACTCTAAGGCTTCCATAATCTGTCTTTTCACCTGACCATTTCTCCATAGGAACCATCATATCAATAGCTGAAGATGGTGACCTATTGTTCAAAGACACTGTAGTACTTACAACTTCGGCCCAAAAACCCTTAGGAAAGCCTGGCTCATGTAGCATGCACTTTACTTTATCAAGAATAGTTATGTTCATTCTTTCAACAAGCGCATTATGTTGTGGAGTTACTGGCACCGCCAAATGTCTCACAATACCATGACTTTTACAAAACTAACTAAACTCCCCACTACAAAACTCCATCCCATTGTCAGTCCTTAATTTTCTTATTCTTCTTCCAGTTTGAGTTTCAACCATTAGCTTCCACTCTTGAAACTTTTCAAATGTCTCATACTTATGCTTCAAAATATAAGTCCACACTCTCCTGGAATAACCATCTATAATTGAAAGAAAATACAAACCTCCACCTAAAGAAGTATACTTAGTAGGCCCCCACAGATCTGCATGAACATAATCCAATATTCCCTTTGTTTTATCAATTCCCTTCTTGAATGTTACCCTATGTGCCTTTCCCATCACACAGTGTTCACATAATCCAAATTCACAACTCTGCAAATCTGATATTACCTTCTGCCTTTTTAATTCTTTCAAACCTTGGCTACTTATATGTACCGGTCTTTTGTGCCACAATATATCATTATTCTTTGACATATCTTTTGCTACACATGCCTCGTTCTTCATCACATGCCCATCTAACACATAAATGTTATTGTCCATTCTTGAACCGAACAATACCACCATGGAACCTTGAACTACCTTGTCCTTTCCATTTCTCAGTCTAATATTAAACCCTACCCATTAAAATGTACCCAAGGAAATCAAATTCTTGGTTAACTCTGGGATGAATCTTACCTCTTTCAATTCTATTTCAGCACCACTGGATGACTTTAGCATTATAGTTCTATAGCCCTGAATTTTACACAGTCGATCATCACCCAGTCTAACCACGCCAAGATCTTCAAACTTTAATTGCTTAAAGAACTCCTTGATTGAAGTCATGTGATAAGAATATCCAGGGTCCATGATCCAATCATCTTTTGAACTGTACTTTGTAACCACAAGAACATCTGCACTATCATAACCAGCTGTTGATCCATCAGGTGAATAACTACCCTGAATTTTTGAGGAACTACCTTCATTTTTCTTTCTCTTGAATTATGGACAATCTCTTTTCAAATGCTTTTCAGAGTTACATACATAACACCTCCTCTTGAATCTTGACTTAGACCTGCTAAAGCTCTTCTGCTTGTTTCCTCTATGATCAACATTCTTGTGTTCAGGTCTTCCCCTGACAATCAATCCTTCCCCTGCCTCCTCTTTGACATCATTTCTCTTCTTTAATTCTTTGGAGTTTAGCGCTGATAACACATCCTTCATAGTTAAAGTATCCCTCCCAAACATGAGATTATCCACAAAATGTTCATAATTTTGTGGTAATGATGTCAATCATATAATTGCTTTGTCTTCATCATCAAGAACCACCTCTATGTTCTCCGGATCAAGTACTAACTTATTAAATTCGTCAGTTTGATCTTCAAGAGTTTTATACTTTGACCTGATGACATATGAAAGGTATACAACCTCTTCTTAAAGTACAACCGATTGGCCAACGACTTCGTCTTTGAAAGCAATAAACTAAACTTTATAAGTTTGAGTCAAGTATGTTTATATGTAAAGTCTAGGGTTTATATGTAATTATGTCAAAGTAGGGTAGTTAAATAACTGTCATCAAATTAGGGTTATAAATACCCTCAAAATGTACGTATGAAATGTGTATGTCCATGAACAAAATTTTCTGAAAAATTCAAGCAAGCATATATCAATTTCATTGTTGTCATCAATTCCACTCTGATTTTACCAACAGTCTTGTGCAAACTTTCAAGCTTCGTCCAAATTCCTACTGTCGAAGTCTCTTTCGATACTTCTCTTAATACTCTGTCCCCTAAACTCAAAATGATAGCACTGTGTTCCTTTTCTAATACATCATTCTGTGTACCTTTTCTAATACATCCTTCTTCTCTTTTTCATTCATCGTCTCTGGTAAATTCGCTTCGCCTCCAAGAACATCAACTACTCCTTGATATACCATTAGATCTCTCATATTGAGACGCCATAGACTAAAGTCATTATGCCCATCAAATTTCTCCAATTCAAATTTCGTAGATACCATTTTGAATTCTAATTTGACGAATCAGATGAATACTTCCCAAATTGAGAGTCGTAGCTCTAATACCAATTGTTAATGAAATCCTTCTAAGTTCTAACAAACCTCTAAACACAATTATACCGAGCTTAAAAATCAGACTATTTAAGCCCCTAAAGGCCTTAACTCTCAAGAATATACAAATTAAAAAATTGCCCTTACAACTATTATCAACTCAAGTAATGACTTAGGAACTTGGTATTAAAAAGTGTGTGTGAGGCACACCTAGGCACAAGGCGGACTCTAGCGCAAGCCCCATTTCTTCTTATGGCTTGAGGCGGTGAATATGTAGGTGCATTGTGCATATTCGCTTCACAGGCATGGGTGCGCCTCTTTTACATGAGAAGATTTTCTACACGAGGATGTAGATATAGCTTTTTAGGTTGTCATATAGGTTGTTTATATCTTAATCATATATAGAAATTATTTATATCTAGATTTTACGTGTATGATGCTAGAAACCTTTGAGAACTATTAAAGGATTTATATAAATGCCTTGTGCCTCATATACCTGATGTGGTGCGTGTTGCTTCTCGTGCTTTGGCTTCAGACCCTATCACTTGAGTGCACCTCGCTCTTTTTATTAATCAATATTAGAGAAGCATTTTGTACTTTCATGATCACCTTTCCATTGTATACATCTTTTTAATACTTTCTCCAAGAACTTTTTATCTAATTTAGCTTTTATTAACTTTTGTGGAGTTTTGAACTTAACAAGCAATAGCAAGTTCATGCTATATCATAACAAACTATAATATATTAATCTCATAATCTACAGCCCTCTACTGGTTTAGATTAATTTTCTTTGACATAACTCTTGCAAGAAAGTTATAGTTCCTGATCAACATCTAAAACTTGATACTTCGTTAGAGCTCTAGAATTGATTCTTATAGGCTTTAGTTATGTTCATATTTTTTCAGCTCCAAGATGCAGGATGTTGGACAGATGCTGCAACTTTGGCGGCAACACATTTGAAAGGAACTGATTATGCAAGGTTCAAACTTCAAATCTTCTATCTACCTAGTGAAGCATTTTAATGTCTTTGTATTTTTTACATTTGTTTTTTTTTTCATTTTCTTACTAGTTTATCTACTATAAGGGTGGTTGACTTGCATAATCAAATAATATAGTGCCTTAGCTTTGTACAACCCTATCCCCCTCCTAAAGGAATGTTAAGAGAATAAATAGGTGCAAATCAATATGTTCCTCTCCAAGTTTCTCATTATTAAATATGTTGGCCTCTTATACGTTGTTTCTTTTAGCTAGATCATCTTAATTGTTATCAAATTATTTTGATTGAAAATTTGCAAATCTAAGCATTTGATTTAGTAAGGGAGATGGTTTCGAAACGTTTTTTCCTTTATATTTTGACCGGCCATTATCTACTAATGAGGCCATGTTTATAACATGGATTATAGATTTAAAAGGTTAATCCTGATCATTTACCGTAGTTAAAGTATAGGGTCCATTTGTGTCAATATTGTAATTAGTTTAGTATGTTAAATCTCTTAAACCTCAAAGGTTATGAATGTAAATATAGGTTGTATATAAGCAACAAATTGTCTGTAAATTAAATCATTCGACTCATTTTTGTTTAAAGAAATTACTTTCTTGTTCTCTTTGTAATCAAACCATCTCTGGGTAACATTTGGTATCAGAGCCAACTTCAGATCGTTTCTACATGTTTGTTCGCCTGTTCAATTGAAGAGGATAAAACCAGGCGACGAATTTCGCTCTCTTCTTCCGATTAACAACATCACAAACGATTGCACATCACCACTGTGGGTGACGATTCCAAGCTTGATTTCTCTTTTTTTTTTTGTGAGTGTCAATATCGATATGCCGAACTCGTGTGGGTTCAACTTCATTCTTTTGATCAAAAATCAAAATCGATTAAGGATATTTTCTGATCAATTCGTGACACAAAAAGTGTTTGTGTTTCGTTCTTTTGATCAATTCGTGACAGTTTTTTTGAAACTTGGATTCCAGCCGTGAGATAAAAAAAGAGTTAAAGTATAGGGTCCATTTGTATAAATATTGTAATTAGTTTAGTATGTTAAATCCCATAAACTTAAAGGGTGATGAATGTAAATATAGGTTGTATATAAGCAACAAATTGTCTGTAAATTGAATCATTTGTGTTTAGAGAAATTTCTCAGTAATCAACCGATCTGGGCAACATTTGGTATGAGAGCAGAATCATTATTTTCGTTGTTTTGAATTCAGTTAAGGCATAGGGCTACAAATTGGATTCTTGGTTTCATTTGAAAAAAAAAAAACAAATCGTGAGTTTTTTTGGTTCATACGAGACTTTGTTTAAGATCAAAACATAAACATTTTGGACTAAGTTTACCCAGTCATTAAAGTAAGTAATTTTTATTTATTTTATTTTTGTTTGTGTCTTTTGTGTTTGATTCGTGATTACCTATTGAATTTAGTAATCAATTAAGTCTTGATGAAATTGTTTAATTCTTGTATTTGGTTTGGAATCTATTGTGGTGATTATTCAAACTAGGGGTGTTTAAATTCGGATATCCAGTGTTTCTGATATTCGAATTTCGGATATCTGAAAATTTCAATCCGAAATCAGGGGAAAAAATTAAAAAATTTTACAAAATATATTTCGGATATCCGAATATCCGAAAAAATAACTATTCCGGATAGTTCGGATATCCGAACTATCTGAAATTTTTAAAAATTAGTATATGAATCCGAATTTTTGGATATTCGACCCTTGGATATCTGAACCTTTGGATATCCGAATTTCCGGATACTTTGGGTTCGGATTTTCGGGTATTTCATGTTCGGGTCGGATACAAAATTTTTTTTGAACACCCTTGATTCAAGCCAAACTTGAAGCAAAGATGGGAAATTTGTTTTAAGTTATATCAAAGTTGTTTTTTTTTTGAATTAAAATAGTTAAATTACCATGTCTCGTGTTGAAATCTACGAATTACACCGTGTGGGCAATTCGTATGAAAACCATGTTAGAGGCAAATGGTTTATGGGAAATGATAGAACCAACTATTAATACAGTTGAAGATGTTAAAAAAGACAAAGTTGCAACTGCATACTTGTTTAAGGCTTTCCCTGAAGAACTTATTATACAAGTTGCAAGCTGTAAAATGCCAAAGAAGTGTGGGATACACTTAAAATAAGGCATGGTTTTCTGCTTACAAAAGGCTGTGATTAATGAGGATGTTAAGGATGAGGAAATTCTATTAAATGAGAAAAAGATTGAACCTAAACCTTGCACAAATTCAAATGATAGTGTATGATATTTGGATAATGGTGCAAGCAATCACATGAGTGGGAGTCATGAACATTTTATGGAAATAGACGAAAATGTCACATGACAAGCTTGTTTTGGAGATGGGTCATGTAATTGTAAACTGTGTTCAGATTTCTGAAATTAATAATAACAAATTGTCTAATGTTCTTGCAATTGTTCATATGTATTTGCTTGGGCCACACGGTTCCTCAATTCTCCTTTCATTTGTTGTATTTTACAGGGTAATGCAAAGATGGGCAGGACATGTCTTGAATGCTGAACATAACATTTGGAGGTATAATCCACTAGTAAATGTTTGATTCATTAAAATTTTAAAAACTTTTAACCTAACTTGACTCATTCATATTTTCATAATTAAATGGGTTGGTATTGCTGGTGGCACATTGATACTCTAGTAATCCGTCAGTGATCCAAAAACTAGCCGATCAAAAAAAGGGTTGAAATTGCATATTTTCTTGAAACTTTGATTCAAATAGTGAATTATCTTTACTATTCATCGAATACAGGGCGATAATAATGTATGTAGCAGCTGGTTCTTTGCAAGATGCATTAGCAGCACTGCATGAGGCTCAGCAACCAGACACAGCTGCCATGTTTATCATTGCATGCCGGGAAGTCCATGCTGAATTTCTAGAAAACTTAGATCCTGATGAAGAATCATCTTCTGAGATTAAGGATAAGTTGCTTGTGTTACGTGGATTAAGCCCGCAAAATGAAGTAGTTATCGCGGTTGGTGAATTATACACCAAGTACCAGCAGAAGCTAGTCCATCTCTGCATGGACTCACTACCATTTTCTGAATAATTGCATGAAACAGAAGCCAAGAGTGGCGCCACACTACTACAAGAACAATACAATTCGTCTTCTATCAAAGATGTTACTTTTGAAAGATGTTAAAACGTCTCATCAATGGCAGATAAAGGCTACCTGTAAGTTTTTATTTATTTTTTTATTACAAAATTAAATAGACTCTATCTTGATGCATGTGGAATGTGGTGTATACGGAATTTTATGAACGGATCTTTGTATAAAAATGTAAAGAGATGTATAAGATGCCGAGATCATTATTTGAAAGTTCTTTGGTTCCACAGCCATTTGAGTTTGGCTTACTTTGTATGTATAACGCCCCATTTGTGGTGCACGCATATAATGTATATATGTGTGGGCCCTTAAGGGGCAAAAGTAAAAGTGCACTAATTTTAATGTTATTTTAATTATTTTGTAAAAATAACGTTAAAATCATTGGGATGATCAACTTCAAACGATAACTTTGAGCCGAGGACTCTTTCGGAGCAGTCTCTCTATCCCAATTGGGATAGGGGTAAGGTTTGTATCTATCCTTCCCTCCCAGACCCTACTGAAAAGTGAGAATATACTGGGTAAGGTTGTTGTTGTTGTTTAGTTTGTATGTATGAATCATTATTTGCAAGTTATCAAGTCAAAATTAATGATCAAAAGATATTTATGATGACATCTTTTGGAACTAAGACCATGAATCACAAAAACTGTTGATTTTTGGGAAAAGTTGTGCTGTCACATGTGTGATTGTGTAATGGGTTGAAACAAAACAAGTTTGGCTTAAAACCAACTTCCAAGTCAAATTAGTATAGTCGGCTCTGAGAATAAAAAACATTTCGTGTCTGACGCAAAAAAAGTTAGGCACTCTTTAAAAAACTTACAAAAGCTATATATATATATAGGGAGATATTCAATTAAGAACCAGATTTTTATTAGGAACTTAAGAACTGCATAATAGACTTGTACATTATGCATAAAAATTTTAAAGTAGCAGGAGAAAGAAGTGAAGCAGTTAAAAAACCAACTCATGTATAAAACTTAAAGCGTAATGTACAAGTGTATTATGCAGTTTTTAAGTTCCTAACAAAATTTTGGTTCTCAATAGAATGCGTCTCTCTCTCTCTCTCTCTATATATATATATATATATATATATATATATATATATATATATATATATATATATAGGGAGATGATCAAATGTTAACTCACTCTTATTACGGTAACCCGTATAACCCCGCCAAAATCAATCCAAATCTTTGTTTTCTTTTTTTAAATATCATTATTATACATAAACAGTATTTTCTTTTTTTTATGTGTTTGTGTAAATTTATCTCGTAAGTTTTGGTTATATTAACAAGTTTTGGTTACATTAAGTAATGTAACCAAACTTGCACTACTTTTAAATCTTAAATTAGTGGCAAATTTATACATACACATAAAAGAAGAAAGTATTGTTTATATATAATAATGATATTTAAAAAAAGAAAACAAAAGTTTGGATTGATCTTTGCGGAGTTATACGGGTTATCGCAATAAGAGTGGGTTAACAAAGGAACAATCCCCTATATATATATATAAATTAAAATTTTGGGCCCCTTGAAAGGTCGGGTCAAAGGCCGCCGTTCACTTTGCCCCTTCCTCGGGTCAGCCCTGCCAATTAGTTACCACAAGTGATAGTAGATTCAACAACTAAAGTTGATTTTCTATAAAAAAAAACATCCTTGATGAACTTCTATGAAATTATACTAAATGGTTTAGCCAATTGTATTAATTGTCAAATTTCATTAAGAAATATAAATAAGTTTCAGTTATATCTTATTTTAAAATAAAATTTATAACTTTAAAATATTTATTATTTTTAATAATTTCAATAACGATTAATATGATATCCAACATATAAAATTTTCATAAAACTACTGGTTCGTAACATGTTAAATTTATTCATTTCATGTAAAATTATTTTCATGTAGTTATTAAACTTTTTAATTGATGTTTTACTGCTTAAAATATTTATTAATACGTAGCATAATCATTTTATATCAAAATATTATTTTATAATCTTTAAATTATCAGTTTTGACTATTTAATATTGTATATTTATTCCGTTTAATACACGGGGTAATAACCTAGCGCGTGTATATATATATATATATATGGAAGAAATCAAACAATAACCCACATTATTGCGTTAACCATTCAACTCAATCTATCCCATTAAAAATAGACACGACATTACACACATTTTACACTTGAAGGGCATTATGGTCTTTTACTCCAATTAGCATTTAATGCATGCACTTTTTTCTTGAATGATATAGAAGATTTCATAGTCTTTTTGTTTTTTACACTATAAAGGCATCATCATTACCTGCAAAACTTTATTTTTCTTGAGTATAATCACTGATCACTTCCATCTTTTTCAAAATAAATTTATTTTTATTGAGTATCATCACTACTCCATCTCATTTTTTTTAAATTTGAGCTAAATTCTACGTCTGGTTGTATATTTCGTTGATCTTATTGGATTTTGAGGATGTTGAATTCGATTCTTCAGTTGGTATAGCGACATATAATCTATTAGCAAGATGATGATCGCTCGTTGCTACCGAGCATGTGCTCTCAACCGTCGTATAAAGCCTGCATGTTTCCGATTGTGGTAATCACTTCAATTGTGGTAACTCACTAACCCATTTTGATTGGTTGATTTAAATAATATAATTTGAAATTAGTGTTCCATATTAATTTTAGAAAAATAAGTGATTGAGATTTGTTGAAGGGTATTTTGGGCATTCGTTGACTAACTTAATTTCATTTAAAAGATAAAGTTTACCTCCTATTTTTATACCTTTGTAACTTTTATATGTATTTTTATTTTTTTTTATAAAAATTACACTATTAAATTTATCACATTTTTATCTTTAATTCAAGTATAGTCTTGTCCAATTTTTTCAAAGTGTTCATAATCCTACGACGTAACGAGCTGTAACATTAATTAAATACCATTACATTGGTGTAATTACAGCTCGTCATGTAATAAATATTAGACAGCTTTAGTATATATATATATAGTTAGAGGGTTGAGTATATTAGTCATATTAATAAGTCATAATTATCTATTAATAGTTCATAAATTATCTATTAAGTTAGAGTCTTTTCAACTCCTCTAGAGGCTGTCTATCTTCTACAATCAGCCTATATATAGATGTTTGTTTGTACTCTCAATGATATACAAGAATACACTAACACAATACTTTATACAAAGTTTATTGTGGTATCACAGCCAGGGATCACAACCCTAATCCTGCCGCCACCTTCAATTGGCAGCCACCACCTTCAACCCTAATCCTGCCGCAGCCACCAGCCACCCTTCTCCTTCAGCCGTAACCCACCTCCACCACCAATCACCACCCTCTCATGGCTCTTCTTGCTCCCTTTTTGACTGCTGACAAAACCAGTCACAATTCTCACAAGTTTGGCTTCACCCTCTCTCCTACCAACTATGGGTTTTGGAAGAACATGATCAAACCGTTCCTTGTTACAAACAATCTATTCGGCTACATAGATGAATCCATACCCTGTCCACCCAAAACCATTCCACCTGCTAATGATAAAGATGAACCCCAGCCCAACCGTAACTATGCGACGTGGATTTCGAATGATGCACACGTTCGCACCATCCTTACCTCCACCATCTCTGAAGCCTCTTTCCAACATGTGCAGGGAGAAACCTCCCGTGATCTCTGGTTATCTCTTGAACGAGCCTATGCGCCACCAACATCCTCTCGTGTTTACACATTAAAGACTCAACTGATGCAGATCAAGATGAAAGGCGATGAAACAGCCTCTGCATACCTGACACAGGCACAATCCCTGTCGGATTCTCTGGCAAATATTGGCCATCCCATGGCCGAGACTGATTTGGTACTTGTTGTTATCGCAGGTCTCCGAGAAGAATACAATGGTTTAAAATCCATTCTGCTCACACGGCAGTTTCCAACAGCTTTTTCAGAATTGCATGGTTTGTTGGCTGATCATGATTATTTGATCACGAAAAATCAACCTGATGTTAACCCTACTCAGGCATTCGCTGCTACTACAATAAACCGCAACACAACCCCTGCTCCTGGCGCATCCACGGCTCCATCAGACACCTTACACGCACTTCAGCAGTTAACCTCTCAGCTTGGTTTACAACTCCAGCCTGCTTCCACTTCTAATCAGCCACCGCAGGCCCTGTATACAAACAGGTCTTTCTCTCTCGTGGCCGTGGCAATCGTCGTGGTGGGCGTGGTGGCAATCAGAACAGCTCTCGAAATTCAGTTGGCAACCAGAGTCAGTTTTCTTGGGCATCGAATCAGAACACAGTCTATGGTACGTGTAACCGTTGTGGGATTGGCCATCTCCCCTCACAATGCCCCAACCGTGATCCAGCTACTGTAAGGACACGCCAGCCATGTGCAAACTATGCTGACTATCGCTCACAAGCGTCTACAAGTACATGGCTACCGGATACAGGTTCTAGTAATCATGTTTCTCCAGATTTCACAGGATTTGAACACTCGGAGCCATATTTCGGTGATGACAATCTTCATGTTGGTAATGGTACACCTCTCCCTATTCTTCATATTGGCTCTACTCGGCTTTACTCACCCTCTAAAACTTTCTCTTTACACAATATTTTACATGTTCCTGAAATCAAAACTAACCTACTTTCTGTCCAAAAATTTTGTCAAGATAACAATGTCTTCTTCGAATTTCATGCTACTTTTTTTCTTGTGAAGGACAACTCTACACGCGCTACCCTCCTCATGGGTCCAAGTAATGGTGGCCTTTATTCTTTTCGTTTTCCAAAAGATCAACCAATCAAGAAAGTTGCTTTTTCCACAATTCGTGCTTCCTCCACCATTTGGCATCAACGGTTGGGACATCCACATCCACAACTTTTTGCTTCTATGATTTCTAAGTATTGTTTACCTGTTTTGAATAATGACACTGTTTCTCATTGTAATGCCTGTTCCATTGGGAAATCGTCCAAACTTCATTTATTTCCTTCAAATTATAAAAGTACTCATGTTCTTGATTTGGTTTTTTGTGATGTGTGGGGCCCTGCGCCTGTTGCTTCTTTTGATGGTCATAAATATTTTCTGTTGTGTGTTGATCATTTTACTCGGTTTATGTGGATTTTTCCGTTAAAATACAAATCTGATGTTTTTTAGCACATTTACCAACTTTATAAAAATGGCGGAACGCCAATTTCAAACTACTTTGAAATCCGTCCAGACTGACGGGGGTGGTGAGTTTCGAAAACTCACACCTTTTCTCTCCTCCCTAGGCATTCAACATCGATTCTCGTGCCCACATACGAGTGAACAAAACGGCATGGTTGAACGACGTCATCGTCATGTCGTTGAAACCGGCCTTACACTCCTGGCTCAGTCCAATGTTCCACACCGGTTTTGGCATTTTGCCTTCGAAACAGCGGTTTATCTCATCAACCGTATGCCATCTAGAACCAACTCGCACACTTCTCCATTTGAACACCTTTTCAAACGCAAACCTGACTTGTCCTTCTTGCGTGTCTTTGGTTGTCAATGCTATCCGCATCTTCGCTCCTATAACACACATAAGATGGATTTTCGATCCACTTCATGCATTTTCCTTGGCTACAGCACCGCACATCATGGATATCGGTGCTTTGATCCTATTACCGACCGCATTTATATCGCTCGTCATGTTCGCTTTAACGAGTTGTCCTTCCCGTTTGCCTCCATACCTCTCAAAATTTCTGTTCCATCACCTGAGTCTCCATATATCTCTTCCTACCCTAACCCATCTATACCTTTTTCAGATCCGAGTAATGCCGAGCTGAGTCACACACCTCCTCAATCTGCCACTACTAACCCAACAGCCCCGACCCAAACGGCCTCACCCCAAACAGCCTCACCCCAAACAGCCCCGACCCAAACAGCTTCACCCCGAACAGCCTCCCACCAAACAGCCTCGACCCAACCACCTTCGATCGACCAAACCAACCCTAATACACCTCCCAATACCTCTAATCAACCTCCACAACCATAACCCCGCCCTAGACCAGCTAATCTACGCCCTAACCCTAAACAAACTCAACCTTTTAATCCTGCCTCCTATCATACTACCTCTACCTCTCATCCACCTGAACCTACTTCATTTGCCATTGCCAACAAAGATCCTCACTGGCAACAAGCCATGGCTGCTGAGTATTCAGCTCTTATGAAAAATGGTACATGGTCATTGGTTCCTCGTGTTCCTGGTGCTAATTTGGTGGACTGTAAATGGGTATATAGACTTAAAAGAGACCAAACTGGCAAAATTACAAGATATAAAGCTCGCCTCGTGGCTAAAGGGTTTCATCAACAACCAGGAATTGACTACACCGAAACATTCAGTCCGGTTGTTAAGTCAACCACCATTCGTGTTGTGCTTTCTCTTGCGGTTACACAACAATGGTCTCTTCGCCAGCTAGATGTTCAAAATGCCTTTCTTCATGGAGATCTCAAAGAAACGGTTTACATGACCCAACCTCCTGGTTTTGTTGACACTACAAGACCTCATCATGTGTGTCGTTTGCACAAGTCCTTATATGGACTTAAACAAGCCCCTCGTGCGTGGTTTCATCGTCTGACATCGACGCTGACCACCCTCGGTTTTCAGGGTTCCCGGACTGATCCATCACTCTTTGTTTATTCTCGGCATGGTACACTTTTATATATGCTGGTATACGTTGATGACATTATTTTGACAGGAAATAACAGCGCCGCTATTGACACGGTTGTTCAGCGTCTCAGTCAGACATTTCCCATTCAGGATATGGGCGCCCTCTCTTATTTTTTGGGTATTGAGATTTCTCGTGCAGGTCTTGATATGCTTCTTTCGCAGCAGAAATACATCAACGATCTTCTGGTCCGTGCTGGTCTCTTTACTGCTAAACCAGTTCCTACACCAATGTCCACCTCACATACGTTGTCTCTTGGTGATATTCCTCCCTTCGCTGATCCGGTTAAGTATCGTCAGATCGTGGGTGTACTACAGTATGCCACCCTGACACGACCCGATATCTCGTTTGCAGTTAATAAAGTTTGTCAATTTATGCATTCACCTACAGAGAACCATTGGTCAGCAGTTAAACGAATACTCAGATATCTTAAGGGAACGTCCAACCAGGGCCTTTTGTTGTCTCACAAGTCTAGTTCTCAACTTCATGCTTACACGGATACAGCTTTCAACTCTCTGAGTGCTTTCTCTGACGCTGATTGGGCTGGCTGCCCGGATGACCGTCGATCCATGGGAGGATTTGCAATATATTTGGGTTCTAATCTGGTTTCATGGTCCGCGCGAAAACAACGCACTGTATCTCGGTCATCTACAGAATCCGAATACAAGGCTTTAGCAGATACCGTGGCTGAATTAACTTGGCTGCAAACATTATTACAGGAATTGCGAGTTCGGGTGCAATCGGTTCCAACTCTGTGGTGTGATAATCTGGGTGCTACTTATTTGTCAGCGAATCCTGTCTTTCATGCTCGCACCAAACATGTTGAAGTTGATTTTCACTTCGTTCGAGAAAAAGTTGCTCAGGGGCATCTATCAGTTCAGTTCATCTCAACACATGACCAGATTGCTGATGTCTTTACAAAACCTCTATCTACTGATCGTTTCACATTGCTAAGATCCAAGCTGCAGGTCGCTAACCGGCCTTAGCTTGCGGGGGAATATTAGACAGCTTTAGTATATATATATATAGTTAGAGGGTTGAGTATATTAGTCATATTAATAAGTCATAATTATCTATTAATAGTTCATAAATTATCTATTAAGTTAGAGTCTTTTCAACTCCTCTAGAGGCTGTCTATCTTCTACAATCAGCCTATATATAGATGTTTGTTTGTACTCTCAATGATATACAAGAATACACTAACACAATACTTTATACAAAGTTTATTGATAAAAGTTTGCCCTCTTAATTTTAAATTTTTCATAACTTTAAACACTTTGTCATTTTTTATAGGCATTTTTTTTTGTAAAAATGTATTGAAGTTCTATGGCTAAGATATAATGAACATTTTGTGTATTTTTGTGTGTCATAAAAAGAAATAGATTATATAAGATTAAAAATGTGGTGATAGAATAATACTACCATAATATGTCAATTGTCAAGTGATTTTCACTTCCTTTTTCTTTTTCTCTTTCCTTTTTTTTGCCTCAATTATCATTTAATTATATTTGTTATCATTATTGTTATTATTATTATTACCACAACTATTATATATATATATATATATATATATATATATATAGGGAAAGGAGTGAATGGTAACCCATGGTAATTGAGGTAACTTATAAACCCAATTTGATTGGTTGTTTAATTTAATGAATTTGAAATGTGTGGTCCATATTAAATCTGGAAAAAATGAGTGGTTGAGATTTCTTTAAGGGTATTTTGGAGATTTGTGAGGTGTACTTGATTTTATTTTTAAAATAAAAGTTTACCCCCCAATTTTATAAACCTTCATAACTTTTATATACATTATTATTTTTTTAAAAAAATTACACCATTAAATTTGTCACATTTTTATCTTTAATTCAAGTATAGTTTTGTCGAAAATTTTTAAAGTTTTCGAAATTACACTGATGTAACGAGTTGAATTTTTTCAAAGTGTTCGTAATTACATTGATGTAATGAGCTGAATTTTTTCAAAGTGTTCCTAATTACACTGATGTAGCGAGCTGAATTTTTCAAAGTGTTCATAATTACACTGATGTAACGAGTCGTCACACTGATGTAACGAGCTGTAACTTATTATTTTTTTTTACGTTACAATTATCTAACTTTCTATCTTATTTGATATAAATTTATCTAATTAACTAAATTTTATAATACAAAATAAGTTTCTAATATATATTTAAGATGAGAGAAAAAAAATTTTGATGGAAAATTTTTTAAAAAAGAGAAAAATTATTTTACTTATGTTTTTTACGTTAGTGTAATTACGAACGCTCGAAAAAAATTTGGCATGACTATAATGAAATTAACGAGAAAAATATGACGAGTCTAATGGTGTAATTTTTATAAAAAAATAACATAGTATAAAAAAGTTATAAGTGTATAAAAATCAAGGGGGGAACTTTAATTTAAAAATAGGAAAATAGATGGTTTTTTAAGAGTGTGACACTTGTCACTATTATATTAAATCTGATTTTTGTAATTAACACAAAAGACCATAATGCCCTTTTGTATTAAAAGTTAATTAATGACACATGTCACCATTAGATTAAATCTTGGAAATTTGAACCATTGGATTTGAGTTATATAGTTTTCTCAATTAAGGTGGGTTCTTATTTGATCCCTTCCCTATATATATATATATATATATATATATATTTTTTTTTTAAATTCAAGCTCACATTAGAAAAGTAAAAAGCCTCTTATATTCAACATAATTTTACCTTCAATTGATTATAAACATTATTCAAATCTGAACCTGTTCAAAGCTTGATTTCCTTTTATAACTTTGGGTATTGGCATATTTTTCAAATCTGAACATGTTCAATGCTTGGTTTCCTTTTATATGCGCAATTTTTTACATAATTTCTTTTTTTATTTCTATATATCTACCTCTACCTACTATAATAAATGAGTATTTTTAGGGGACAAGTGTCGTGTTCTGGTTAAATCTGAACAAGTTTTTCCTGCCTCTATCTCCTAATAAATATTATTAATTTTAGTAATTAACTTATATAATTAAATATTAAAAAATATAATTTTTCTTCTTCAAATAATTTACTAATATATTAAAATTTAATAAACAATAAGAATAATTTAATTATATCTTATCGTAAATATAATTTTATAATTGTTAAATATTTATTATTATTTAATGCTAATGAATTATATTTTCTATTATCGAACATGTGTAATACACGGGTTTTAGGCTAGTTTAATAATAATTGAGAACATTTTACGAGCAATCATTTTCACAAAACCTCGTCCGGGTCGGGTCGGGTCGGGCCTTGGATGGTCCCTCTCCTGGACTCACACTAGCATTTGTACTTGTGTGTCTAGATTTTTGAAGGATTAAGATCTTGAGGTTAGTAATTTTTTTTCCAAGGACCAAGCGACCAGCCAATCCCCTTCTTTGAGCTCTAATTACATGTAAACCGGCCTGAAAATTTATACCCAACTTTATTATCCATACGACTGCAGCTCCGCCGCCCTTCCCGTCTCCGCCCCTCCCGTCGCCGCCCCAATAAATAGAAAACGCCAATCCAGAACGCCATCTATTGCAGGCTATTTTCTCTGGATCATCATCCCGCTTCTTGAATTTTTGAATCTCGTTATGCATTAAGGATTCCGCATCAAAGCACACAATTACCAGCGGATCTACTAATTATTCTTCGATTCATTCGACACGGAGTAAGGTTAATAAGGTATTCTGTTGTATAAATCATGTATTATCTTTCATTATTGTCAAAGTAGGTATCAAACCTTCCGGATTTGTCCCTATCTAATCATTTTTATCTTATAATTGCTGATTCGATCATCAGAAAACACTTTAGTGTTTATCATAGGTTAATCACTTTTTGCAATCAGTAGTGTTTAATCCAATTGGCAATGGATTCGAACTGAGGACGTTTATTTTTTTAAATGACAAAATTTCATCAACTTTCATAGTGTTACGGTTGTCAACACTTCGGATCTGGTAAGTGTTTTGTGGAAATTTTTATAGTTAATAGTAACGCTTTTATGGAACATAAATTATTTGAACTATAAGAATTCCAATCTATGTGTTTGCTTTAACTATAATTTTCCCCCGTTCTGTATGTGTGTTTCTTTTAGGGTTGATTCAGTTGTATCAATCAGGAATGAAGTAAAATAGATCAAACTAATAGACATACTTTGCTTTGAAATCTGAATGCCGAACATATTGATTTAGGTTTTGATACTGCTACAAATATGTTTAATTTTTCTGATAGAATAAGTAGTTGTATGCGAAAGGATGATTACTCATGAGTCATGAACATGAGTGTTGTTAGCACACTAACACAGTCTGTGTTGAAACTCTAGAAGAATTATTATGTTATATATCATGTTGTTTTGTTTTGTTTTGTTTTCAAGACTTAAAATTTTATATACTGATCGTGTCATGTGTTTACACGTTATCCAATGGTCCATAGGTTGTTGCCACCATTTGCGTTCAAATAAACTTGACCGGTATTGGGGACCGGATTGATGCTTTAAAAAGGAGACGCCTTGTGTGCATGCAATATTAGCGGTGTAAAGTAATAGCAAAATGGATTTAGCAAATTATGTTCCAGGAGCCTTTACGGGTTTGTTTAAAAATGTAACTGAATTGATCACATTTGCATATGATGTGCCATTTGCTCGGGCTGTTGTTTTTGGGGTGCACATTGGAGGTATGTTGTCTAATGGAAGTCTCTGATATTAGTCCCAATTAATTTGTGATACTGATGTTGACTTTTCCTTTGATGTTGACTTACAGGTCATCTGTTTGTGGAAGGTCTACTCCTAGTAGTTATCATCTTCTTACTATCTCAAAAGAGTTACAAGCCGCCTAAACGTCCTTTAACAACGAAGGTTTGACTCTCTTTTTTTCTTTTTCTTTTCACTTGATGTCTTTTTTCTGGATTTTAATCTGTTTTTTTGATGTTTGTAGGAGATTGATGAGCTGTGTGATGAATGGGTTCCAGAGTCTCTTATACCACCTGTAACAGACGAGATGAAAAGGGAAGTTCCGGTATTGTTAAGGTCTCTCCCCCTCTCTTTCTAGGCACTCGTATAGACATGCATACATATACATACATATAGTACACATAGACATAATATGTGTGCATACATTCACTTATAATATGCGTGCATACATCCACCTATATGTACATGCACAAATAACTACACAAGCACTCCTAATCCCCTATATGTACATGTATATATATGTACCTCCAGGCATATATGTGTATCTATGCCACTTCTTTGAACATTCAGTTGTATGGCCAAGGTGCTAAAACAAAAGATACCCTTTTGACTTTTTAGGTCAAATCATATGCATGCTTATGGTTATGACATATGATACTTTGATCATTAGCTATTTAGGATTTTTGATAACTGACACATGTTTTCAAGTGTATTGAAAAATATTGCATATTTTGTATTAAACTATTAATTTAATATGAAAAAATATTTGCTTGACTTGATGCCATTTGTTCTTACAATTTACCTGTGTTTTTTACTATTTTTTTTGTAAGATTGCAAGGATTCACACAAATGAAAATGTTACATGTTAAATGTAAAATGACCTATAATGTGGTCATGTGAGATCCCAAGCATGTGGATGATGAAATATGATATTGCATGTGTAGTTTTTTTAAAATCCCTTTTCTGAGAATTGTGATTGTTTGTGTAACATATGAAAATTGGACTTGCCATACGGAGAACATATTTTACTACTATAGTACACTATTATAACTGTTGTATTACTTACAGTGCTGCAGGACCTCGCACAATAATCAACGGTAAAGAAGTGGTGAACTTTGCTTCAGCAAATTACCTAGGATTAATGGGCCATGAGAAATTGCTTGTGAGTAACTGGCCCTCTTTATTTACTTTAACAGTTTACATATAGTTTTATTTATATAAATTAATATGACAGAATTCATGTACTTCCTCGCTAGAGAAATATGGTGTTGGTTCTTGTGGTCCCCGTCAATTCTATGGAACCATTGGTATAAACCTATTAGTGATTTAACTAATCTTCTAAAAAACTTGAACTTTAGGTTTTTATAAGTTTAACAAAGAAACTAAATACTCTTTTGCTTTATCTTTTTATTTAGATGTTCACCTTGACTGTGAAACTAGAATAGCAGAGTTTTTGGGAACTCCTGATTCCATTCTCTATTCTTATGGACTCTCAACTATGTTTAGTGCAATTCCTGCATTTTCTAAGAAAGGAGATATCATTGTTGTGTAAGTCTTACTGTTTTGCCATTTTATTTCTTACTCTTTGTTAAATTGTACATTAGTACCATCTCTATTCCAAAATCAAGTATACAAAATGGACCTGTATGTGAAGCTGTTTGTGCTAATAAGCTTTCTGTTACACGTTCACTCTATTACTTTTAGGGATGAAGGCGTTCACTGGGGGATACAGAATGGCTTATACTTGTCAAGAAGCACAATTGTATACTTTAAGCACAACGATATGCAGTCTCTACAAAGTACACTTGAGAAAGTAACTCAAGACAACAAGCGAGCTAAGAAGCTGAGACGCTACATTGTTGTTGAAGCTGTATATCAGGTAGTATTTCTGGTCAGTTATGTTTAAAATTCTTTTTACTTTGTGGGCTTGGCTCATTAGGCTTGCTGAGCTGCTGATTTTGAACCACGGTATGCTTGATATCAATTTCGATAGTCATCAAATTGGAATCCATCAAGTTGACTTCTAATTTGGGCTCATTATGATGTGTGATATATGTTATTGGAATGTTCAGAATTCAGGTCAAATTGCTCCACTGGATGAGATTATCCAACTGAAGGAGAAGTACAAGTTTCGTGTTTTGTTAGATGAGAGTAACTCTTTTGGTGTGCTTGGCAAATCTGGTAGAGGTCTAACTGAACACTACCATGTTCCGGTACACACCTCTCTCTATATATGGATATATACATGTGCACGCGCATATACATACATATGCCTATACATTTATGTATAATATTTTGTGAAAATGGTGATGGTGGCTTTACTGTTGTAGGTTGATAAGGTAGATATAATAACCGCTGCTATGGGACATGCATTGGCCTCAGAAGGCGGGTTTTGTACCGGGAGTCACAGAGTTGTAGATCACCAAGTATGTAAAAGCACTCCTACATCTGCTTTATCAACCAAAAAATAAAATGTCTTACATTAAGTATTGCCATTTTTAAAATTTAGTATGGGTTAGGTTATTGGTACCCCAGTGTACCATTAACATTGTCTTTTTGTATTTTTTTTATATTTAAAAAAAGTAAGAGTAAAAATATTTAAAATAAGTATTGTTTGAGCCGGGGAGTCCTTCTGAGTAGCCTCTCTATCCCAACTGGGACAGAGGTAAGGTTTGTCTTCATCCTCCCCCCAAAGATTCTACTGAAGAGTGGGAATATAATGGATAAGTTTGTTTGTTTGTTTGTATGAGTAAAAGTATTGTGTGTAATGTGACTAAATTGACAAGAGTATGGTGTCTAGAAGATGAGCACGGTATGCGAATATTAGTACCTCTAATATTGATATTGATTTGTTTTGTTCAAAAAAGGACCAATGAATGCATGGAATTTTGATACAAATGCTACAAAGTTAAGATATAATTCCAAAATTTAACACGGGTTTGTGCCTTATGTTAAACCTGTTATGTTTTTGCAGCGCCTCAGCAGCTCAGGCTATGTGTTTTCTGCATCTCTCCCCCCATACTTGGCAAGTGCAGCAATTGCTGCTATTGATGTCATAGAGGAAAACCCTCAACTCATAACAAAGTTACGAGACAATTCGAAAATATTAAGCACAGGTTATCAATAACGCCATTATTTTGTCTTTTTCTTTGACGGGTTTTTGTTACATTTTTTTCTAAATTTTTCATAGATGTTTCATTAATATTTACAAATGCAGGATTGTTAGGAATGCAAGGCTTGGAACTTGCAAGTGACATAATGTCACCCCTTGTTTTCCTTCGACTCAAAAAATCCACAGGCTCATTGAAAAGCGATCTTCAATTACTTGAAGATCTTGCTGACCGGGTAAGTGTTAAGCCTTCGACTTTAAATTCTAACTAGTAGCATGCATTGTTAGGTTGTACAACGCTAGTCATTTGTTATTCATGAAAATGTTGCGATTGTAGGTACTGAAGGAACACTCGGTTTTTGTAACAACATCAAAAAGATCGTTTGTTGATAAATGCAATCTTCCTGTCGGGATTAAAATATATGTATCGGCCGCCCACACAGAGTCTGATCTGCAGAAAGCATGTGAATCATTGAAGATCGTTGCAGCTTCATTATTCTCGGATTAAAAACTAAATACTATGGTACAACACCTCATATTTTAAACAAAAAGTTGTGTGAAACAAAAAAGAAACCAAAGATGATTTTACTTGATTTCAGTTAATTTATCTTAATTTAATATGCTCTTGATATTTTCTCTAGCACTTCTTACATCTGAATTATTCAATAGAGGTAAGATTAAAATTAAACTGATTATGCATCAAAATAATAATAATAATAATAAATATAAATGCAATCTCTGGATTATTGCCGCCATACCTGATCTTCCTTCACACAATCAATTTTTGTTTTGTTATGTTTTGTTATGTTTTGTTTTGTTTTGTATTTTTGTATTTACTTTTTCATGTTAGTAATCTGCACATATGAAGGCGAAACCCCTAACCTTTCTTTTTTTCTTTTCTTTTTAACGGCAAATTTATCTTACTCCTACTAAACTACTCCAAGTTAATTTCCCCACTTTTAAGAGACGGCTAGTCTTCCATTAGCTGAAAATCTGGGTAAGTGATGCTGCACTAGGATTTGTTCCCACTGAGTGTATAGTCACAGCAGGTGTTGGCAATTCTAAGATGGGTGGTGGTTGTAATCTGGGTAATAACAAGTAGAATTTTGAACTCAAACGAAATGGTTTGCAACAGATTGAACGAAAAGCTTTCTAAACCGAGTATTGGATACAGGTTATCACCACCTAAAACTCCACTGTAGGTTCCAAAGAACTTCTCATGAACCGAAGACGTAGGAAACAAAGCATGCACAGGTGGGAGCAAATCTAAGAATGTGTGACCATTTGGAAAGTCTCCCCTTGGATAACTTAAAATAGATTCTTGGGCTTCTTTTACCATAATATTTTGCTTGTTAACTTCATTGTTTGGTTGCAGTTAAATTCTTATTCGGTTCTGTCAATCGAAAACACAACTATCATTATCATAGTGGTAGACTCATGAATCGATTTTAACCTCAGATTAAGTTTATGGTAACATAAGTGGATAGAAATGATAAAATGTAAGTAAATGTGTAGTTGATTTAAGTTTTCTTTGGAGAGACAGACGACAACAGTTGACCTTTATGATGTTTACTCCATTCAGACAAAGAATGTCCTTGACGTGTCAGTGGATATTATAGCATTAGCATGTATCGTATATATCCACTGTGCTTTACTAGGTGTACTACTCACTTGTATAAACACGTAGTATTTGTTACTATCATATGGCCCTTTTGTAGTTTCCATACACTTTCAGATATCGTTTATAGCAAGAGTGTAAACGAGCCAAGCTTGAGCGGCTCTCGGTTGACTTGTATTGACTTAAAAAAACTTGAACTTGAGCTTGGCTCGTTTGGAGTTTTATTTATAAAGCTCGAACTCGGCTCTATGAAGAATTTTAAGCTGAACTTGCCTCGGCTTGTTTATTATTAATTAATTGATTAATTAATCAATTAATTTCTTTTTATTATTAATTATACTTATAACATAATATATATGATTTTTTTATTTAATTTATCACAATCATACACACACGCACACTCCTATTTAATTTAGTAAAAATTTATAAATAAAAAGCTTGTTTAGGTTTACAAGTTGGCTCAAGCTTGTTAGCTAAGCAAGTCGTATTTAATTTCCAGGCTCAGGCTTGATCTCATTTATGGTTGGTTTCGTTTGAGTGTTTTACCGATCCAATTTCAAATTTTTCACGAGCCGATTTAATTCGATTACGCGCCTAATTTTAGGCCGTTTGTCTTTTAGTGTTTGGACAATGCTAGAATCCAGTAGTTAGTTATGACATTTAATCATTTATACACTCTTATGTATGATTTTTTTCCCTTTTGTGTTATATTTGACTTCCTGTGTTACATTCAAGTCAATTTGGGGATGAAGAGTAAGTGAAGCTACCAAACCATTAGGGTATGGTGAACTCCTTCTGTATGTATAACTTCTTGTAAATGTCTTCTTCTGTGCCTAAAAGAATCTGCATTGCATTATTGATTAAAACTTTTAATGTGTTATATAGTATCTGATACTTGTTTTTCATATCTTTTATATTTGAGTGGATGGGTCACCATCAAGAAAACTTAGATCCGACATTGTTTGCGGTCTTTTTGTAATATTTATTATCTTGTGTAATTTTGATTTACGATTTTAGAAAAAAATCAAAAATAATAATAATTAAATTAAAAAAATTACGATCATATCATACAAAAGCATTGAATAATGTTAAATTGTTAATGCCCCAGCACACATTAAACATCATACGTCACATCACTATTAAAATAGTTTAGGCAAATTTGTAATGGCATATGGAGTTGTTTTGCTAATTGAAAAGAAATAAAATAAAAACATTCATTTTTATTTATTTATTTGTAGAGCTATACAAACGCCATCGACCATACCTAAAACATATAATATAAACACGAGCACTTCTACGTATCGTTTTGTTTTGGCAAAAAAAAGGTTCATACTATCTTATGTGTTAATTGATTATATGATCTATATGATATGATTGACTAACATTAAAAAATGTTTCTAAGACTATTTAAAATAGACTTGGTCATTTACATATTTAACTTTTTATTTTAATTTTAACCTTTTTTTATTTGAGAGAGGGTCTGATGTATAAAGTGGTGTCTCTAAAGTATTAGACATATACCAAAGGTGTTTTAGCGAATTTTACTATCTCTTCTAAGAAGAGATCTTGAAGTCGAGTATCTTTGTAGGTAATTGCTTTTAAACAAAGAGAGATTTTATAACATGAATTTTCTCTTATATGATAGTGTTCAAGTTACTAATTTGTTGAGTATTCTTGATTTAGTAGTTAAAAAAAAAGAAATTAAGTATTACGTGCGATTAGGGGTGTTCATCGGGTCGGATAACGAGTTTTTCGAATCGGGTTTTTGGAATTTAAAAAATTTTGTGGCTTATCCGAAACCCGATTCGAATCTTAAAATATATTATCCGACCCGAAGAATCAAAACTCTTACATCCGAATAACCCGAACCTCAGAATATATTATACGACCTGAAAAACCCAAATTCTTACATCCGAACAACCCGAATAAACTTGTTTTATTAGGGTTTTTCGGATATCCGACCCGAAAAATAGTTTTTTGCATATCCAAAACCCGACCCGAATTTAAAAACATATTATCCGACCCGAACAACCCGAAATAGAATTCGGATTAGGTTTTTTCGGGTTTCGGATACGATTCGAATTTCAAATATTTTCAAGTTTCGGATATTTTGAACACCCCTGCGTGTGTGATGGTATGTTATGTGTGTTCATATAAACATCAATAAAGCAGTGGAATCAGTTGTATATATAATTTTTGTTTTGTTTCTCACAAGTTCTTCTGCTTTGCCCGCCAAGATCCATCCATCAGCACACTCAAAACCAATAATGTTCACTCTGAAAATTCACACCGTCGATGCGCACCAACCACCGTACGCGACGCCGGTAGGCGACGGCGCCGCCACATCGGGCACCAAGTCCGCCGTCGCCGTCGCTTCAAACCCTAGGTCAAAGAAAAACACGTTCAATCCTACTGAACTGAACGGCGTCGTTCATCTCTTTCGCAACCTTCCCTTCACCTCTTCTTCCGTGAACCCCGTCATGACGCTATGGAATGTCGCCACACGCACCACAATTGTGTTCATCGTCGCCGTACCCAACTATCTCTCGCCGGAAGAATTCGTAGCGTTTTGCGGTCGTCACGTTGATGAATTCACCGATCTTTGTTTCATCAGGTATTTGCGTCTGATTTTTGAATTTTGGGTGCTCGGTATTGGATTGATGTTGTGTGATTTTTGAAGAAACGATGCCGTGGAGGATCGTTATAGCGTGCTTATTAAGCTTGCGAATCAAGCGGCTGCTGATGGATTCTGTATTTCTTATCATGGGAAGCGATTTAGTCCTTCTGAGGTATTGTTGATCACAAACACTTTATAATTCAACTTTTTAAGTAAAATCACAAGATCAATTTTGGGTACATAATCTATGTATGCATAGATTCACTTGTAAATGACTGAATCTGATACAACATTTTGGTTGATTTAATTGTCAGAATGAGGTTTGCCATATCTACTTTGCTCAATTGGTGGAGTACACAGATTCAGCAGATGCAGCTAGCATCCCTCAACCAGGATATACAGAATTGCCCACTTGTCCGATTTGTCTTGGTAAGTTGTTAAATTATCAGTGATGTGTTAATGTATGCACACTTGGATTTCGTTGGTGATTTGTTTTGATTATTCTTAAAATGGTAGAGAGATTGGACCATGATACAAGTGCAATACAAATTACACATTGTGACCATTCATTTCAGTGTCCATGTATATCAAAGTGGACCTACTTTTCTTGCCAGGTTGGTTCTATAATACATTTTGTGTTCTTTGTTTTGTTTACTGTAATTTTGTACAAAAATTTTTGGTTTTTGGGTATAAATTTATCTAGCAACCTGTGGCCTCTAAACCAGCTCCTCTTGCATGAATCGACTTATGTGATTTGAAATACTTTAGCATTTTAGCTAGATTGTGAATTTTTTTTATTGTTCAGCTATAATGATGGCTTCAAAGAGTTTTGATGTATTCCTGATATTATTCTATATATAATTTAAGGTGAGGGGGAATAGTAACGTGGGCCCCACGGTTTTTTTTTTTTTTTTTTTTTTTTTCTCTTACACACACTCCCACATATTATATATATACACCCACTCCCACATATTATATTATATACACTGATATATTATTAAAAGAGATAAGGGGAGTAGTAAAATGGGTCACCTAGACTTTATCTGTACCATTGATTTGGAATTTTGAAAATAAAAATGTGGTGCGCATTGAATATGAATAAAAAAATTGGTTTTGAATAAACAAATCAGCTTTAATGTGGGTTAATGTGAACCACGTATTTATTTTCAAGATTCGAAATCGACGACCCAAATAGGGTTTAGGGGTTTTCTCTCTATGATTAGTGAGAAAATGTGGTCATTTCTACGGTTTTGGTGGTGTTCGAAAAAAGCAACTGTTATTTTTTGTCTTACACACACTCCCACATATTATATATATACACTCACTCCCACATATTATATTATATATACTGGTATATTATTAAAAGAGATAAGGAGAGTAGTAAAATGGGTCACCTAGACTTTATCTGTACCATTGATTTGGAATTTTGAAAATAAAAATGTGGTGCGCATTGAATATGAATAAAAAAATTGGTTTTGAATAAACAAATCAGCTTTAATGTGGGTTAATGTGAACCACGTATTTATTTTCAAGATTCGAAATCGACGACCCAAATAGGGTTTAGGGGTTTTCTCTTTATGATTAGTGAGAAAATGTGGTCCTTTCTACGGTTTTGGTGGTGTTCGAAAAAAGCAACTGTTATTTGTTTGTTTTCATATAAAATCGATGTGTGCTTAGGGATTTGGGGTTTTTTTAATTCAACCAATTGGTTGCAGATGAGAAGTTGCCAGTTTTTTTTAATTATTTTCGTAACATATTTGTATGGATTTTGTATGATTTCATGTTTTTATAAGAAATTTGTATAGAGTTCATGATAATAGATTTGATTTTGCTATGTAACTTATGTTTCTGCAAATGACATCTAATACACGTTGTCAGGAGTGTACTGTGATGACCCGCCGCAACGCGCGGCGGGTATAAACCTAGTTTATAGTAATAACGGATTGTGCAAATAGTGTCCCAATTAAAATTTGAAATCTTTAATGCTTAGTATTTTTGTCATCTAAGTTGTAACATTGGTAGTTTATTGGAATGCAAAAGTAGTTAACCTTTTCTTTTCTTGTGTTAGGTCTGTCGACTTTGTCAGCAGCAAGATGGTAAACCAACCTGTGAAGTTTGTGGCACATCTAGCAACCCGTGGGCCTGTCTGATATGTGGTTTTGTAGGATGTGGAAGGTAACATACTACTAATAACTTCAGTATGTTTTTTAGGTATCCACTATCCAACTGTTTATAACTTGGACTGCGATTATAGTATATTTAATATATTTAATGGTTATTAATGTTATAGGTATGAAAAAGGACATGCTATTGAGCATTATAGGCAAGCTCAACATTGCTATTCACTTGAACTAGAAACTCAACAAATTTGGGATTATGTTGGTGATAAATATGTGCATCGATTAAATCAATCAAAAGTTGGGAGCAAGTCAGTTGTGATGAATCATCAATCAAGTGAAGGGGAGTGTGGTGACAAAATGGATGATGAATTTAGTGGAGCACTTTTTAGCAGCAAAGTTGATACGGTAACTACATGTCAATCTTTATACATGTTACTACTTGCTGTAACAGTAATAACTTGATTTATTCAGATGCATTTTATTCAGATGTATTGTTAATTACTCTTTTACTTTAAAAGAACAGATTGTGGATGAGTACAACTTTCTTCTTACAACTCAGATGGAGACCCAGCGACAAGTATGGAAAACCTATGATATGCTCTTTTTATTGGTTAATTTGTTGTACAACTTTTGGTCACAAGATGATAAATTTTTCAGCATTATGAAGCACTACTTGCTGAGGCAAAAAGTCGAAAGGAAACATCCATATCTGAAACGGTTGAGAGAATTGAAGCTGAAAAGACACGTGAAATTCAACATAAACTGGATGAACTTTCTGAAGAGACTAAGGCGGTTTCACATGTTAGCTTTGTCATATTTTATATTTCTCTCATTCGGTTATGACTGATTTTAAGTGTACATTTATATTTTTGTTCTTTGTTGGTAGATTAATGAAGAGCTTGCAAAAGAACAAGAATCTTTGAGGAATAAGTACAAGGAGATTCAGCAGAGGTAGTTTTTCTTCTGTACACGAGTACTGTCTTTAAATGTAATGCATATCCCCCCCCCCCCCCCCCCCCTCTTACCTTTCTAACACACACATACAGAAACGATGATTTCAATAATAATGTGATCAATAAAAGTGACAATATTAGCTTGTTTAGGCATTGAATTATTAATTCGGTCGACTTGGGTTAAGTTTTCATTTTTAATGGGTTAAACTACGGGACTCAACTTACAAAGAAAATGATGCGAATCTTTTAAATAGTTCTAGAAATGGATGGTTATTTTTTTAATATTAAAGTTTTTGTTATGATATTTCACACATTATTTATTTTTAAAATTCAGGAAAATGGATTAAAATGTGTTTGCATGTCCCTTCAACCTGTTTCCATCCTTGACTTTTGAGTCACCTATTTTTAACTGAACCCGCTTTGTACTTCTCTAGTCGTTTGTAATTTGGGTTGACTTAAATTATTTGAAATCATGCATATTCAACGGATTATAAGATTTATCCGCATTGAAGCTCCTACCCAAGACATATATGGTGTTTTTAGAGCTTAATTCCTTGTATAGATAATTATTTCTTCTTTGGTTGCCATTATTGTCATTTCAGGGAAATATCGTTACTGAAAATGAAGGATGAGAAAATACTTGATATTCAAGAACAGGTAAAGTCTTGCAACCACATGTTTATTGTTTTGAAAACTAAATGACGAGTGTTTGACTTGTAATTATAGATCAGAGACTTGCAAATTTATATGGAAGCTCAAAAAACACTGGCTCAGTCGAATGAAATTGATGAGTTAAAGGGGGGCACACTTCTTCCAGTTCAATCAAATCCATCAAACACTAAGAAAAACACAAAAAGGCGAGGCCGAAAACGTAACTAGATAATCTGAGAAACATGGTGACTCGTGTGTACATGAAGATAAAAGCATGTGGCCCATTGTGACGATTAGTACGACTGGCGCACACACAATAAAACAGAGACAAGGGAATGGCTTGCTGGTTGATGTGTGTATATTATAATGTGTTATGGTCTTTGGTTTTTCCAAGCGGGTTATTTCCTGCAAATTTTACCAAAAGATCCATGTAATATAACATTTGAAAATTAAATTTTTATTATGATAAACAGTTTTACACCGGTTTTTGAGGACTCACTTAGGGTTGTATCCTACAAATTGCATTATGCCTAAGTTTTGACTCACTTTGGGTTGCATAACAATAAACATTCACTTTCATTTTTTATAAACAAACTGCACTCTCAAGTCTCAACTAAGATTTTAAATAATAATTCTATAAAAATTAAAACCACCTCATCAATCTGAACATTGTATATTCGGATAGAAGAATCATTCATGCCTATGGCAATAACATTGTTATCTTGTGGATGAAAGGCCAGAAAGGTTGCTGCAGGCGGAGGTGGCATAAGTGTAGTCATCGTCTGCATATAAAGAAACAAATAAATGAATAATATGGTATAAATATATTAGATAGCAATACAGCATATAGTTACCTTAAATGTCATCATATTAAACAGAGAAATCTTTCCGCCTGAAGCAGATGTAACATAAGAGTTGTTCAACAGTGCAAAGCATGCAATGGAATCCTTGGCGCTTGTACCACTAATATCATTCGTCATCATTATCCCGCTAGTTGGTTGCCATAGCTGAGGTGCCACACTAGCTGTTGCCTAAAGAGCCAAATAACCATAATTGCCAATAATTAAGTTGATAAAGGGATTAATAATATTCGAGAAAAAAATACCTTCCCAGTAGAATTATGATCACTTTTCGGCCATTTCCATAGTTTATGAACAGCATTGGCTGCTAGAGCTAAAAGTGCAAGTCCTGAATTTGTGTACATCAGTCTTGTGACCTATAATAAAATGCAAACATCATGTGAGAGGCCAAATGTTTAAAGAACGTAACAACCCACAGATAAGCTTAAATGCATGGGTTCCTTCATGAGTGCCTCAATGATTAATTAAAAGGGTGCTAGTTGGGGTCACTCCCTGATGAGTTCTGGCTGTATAAAACCAGTGATCCGCGCTCATAAGCAAGACTGAAAGGCAGGATCTAGTAAGGACACCGTACGGGCATACAAGACAGGTTTCGTGACATTTAACTCTTAATGTGGTTTCATGTGTTTGAAATAAACTAAATAAACGTAAAAACGTAATTAAATAAACACTGTAAAGCGTACCCGCATTGGTGAAGACGTGTTATCTGGAAGCTGTAAAAAACGAAAATGTGATAGTTTTGAGATTTCTGTCACTTTCCCATTTGTAGATCTGTCTGAGACCTTGTCTCCAATTCCGGGCCTATCAGCCAAATTCTGAATCTCACTATTCTATAATCACACCCCACAAATATTTCATTGATATAATGAGCATATATTAGGATTATCAATATAAGAACAATAGCTCACCGTATTCGTTATCGGGGGCATACTTCCTCAGACTTCCTTGGTCTCTTGGATGCATGTTCGGTGTAAGCTGTTCGATGAGCCACAGCTGGACTATTAGCAAGAAGAGTTCTGGGGCGCGGGCGCTTCAAAATAGCTACCATGTGGCAAAAAAGGAACGACTAAATAAGTGTTGTGAACAATGAATCTCAGGATATTTATGATGCAATCACTACAAATTTTTAAGGCTTTTTTGTTCTCAATCCGTGCTTATAATTTGTTGAATCATATACCTGGAATATTAGGTGGAACTAAACCTCTGGGACCAGCAGAAGATGATGGATGAGCCATAGCTGGATTTGCTATCCAGACAGGAAAATTTGAGGGCATAGGTGGTAGTGGCGGTGGTGCTGCCTGAACAAGCTTGATATGCAGAACATGAAAATAAAAGTCAAAGACACTTTGAACATGATTTTTTGAATTTAAACCACTGAAAACTAGAATAAATCTTACACCATGAGCACCCAATGGTGGTAGGCCTGAGGGCTTTCGTACAGCACCCAATAATGGATTGGTAGACAGGGATGAAGCATGTGCACTGTTTGGTTGCGATGGCCCACAACAATGATCAAAAAACAAAGTATTTATATCAGGATTCAGCTTCGGTTCTTTGCATTGCTTATGTTGCCAGTTCAAACTATAATTCCAAAAAATACAGTCAAAAGCAACTCTTATATGCCTAGAATTGAGCAACAAAATTCACATCCACAACCCAAGATACAAACCTTTGATTAATAAAAGTCCTCAATCTTGTACTCTTTAAACTTGGAAAAGTTAGCTTACCATGAAAAACGGGATTTGATTCAATCAACTTTTTAATTCCATCTAGCATTATACGCCTAGAAGAGTTAATATCTCCATGTCCGGATAAATGTTCGTTCTCTCTGAACACATTTATTTAAAATTTAATAAGTCACAAATTATAAAATAAAACTCATAATTTGATATGAATTTAACCAATTGATATCACAAAAAGGAAAGCTCTTGAAGGGTTTAAACCTGAAATTGTCTAAAGTCAAAAGCAGTGCCAATTCTTTGAAAATATTTTCACTAAAAATCGAAAACGCTTTCAAGTCCTTAAATAAAATTTCAACAGCTTTAGCACTATCCTTGCTGCAAATAGAACCGTCATAAATAATTTACAATGGGATCAAAGTCTAATTTACAAAATACATATAAACATACTATTAGCCAACTTATATGTAATTAGGAGACAATAGATACATATTATGTTAGTGTATATATTACAATTGGTAATTATCTATTCCTAACTTACTGTTTTGTAATTCCTTGAATCTCCTCTCATATATAACAGGATTTGATCTCTCAATGATAACTAAGTAATTGAGTTATACCATAAACACTTTTATGGAATTAGAGCCATGGTTCTAAAACCCTAGTCTAATCCATTACCAGTTGATCCTGTATTCCTTTGTATCAATTTTTCTTCAAACATAAGAATAAATTTTAGTTTTCGATTTCCTCTAGCAAACCTAAACATGTCGTTTTCTTTCTCTCCATGATCTGTGTACCCACCTTCTTTGATTTCCCCAGCAAACAGAGGAATTAATTTGGTTTTGTCCACCTCTTGTTCAGAAAAATCATACGGAATTAATCTGGTTTGTCGAACTCGATTTGTGTGCCATCCTTTTAATTCACAACAAATCGTTGCTGCATTGCATGTCATCTTGTTTTTTTCTTTTAATTAGTTATTTTTTTATTTGATGACCAACAGACAGAAATTTTTTTAATGTACTCCTCTGTTCCCAACCGTAAATCATGACTGGCTCAAAATGAAGGCTCATCTAGCTCTAACTCTAAAGCCATGGCTTTGCACCTAGGGCTGTTCACGAGCCGAACCGAACCGAGCGAGGGTATGCTCGTGCTCGGCTTGTTTCGGATTTGCAAAATCGAGCCAAATGTTGTGAATTCCACTAGTTAACTCTTACTCAGTTTAATTGCAAAATAAAGAAACTCCAATGTCATCTTGGTGGTGAATTTGACAATCAAGAGTTTAAATCCTTTGCTCAACAAAGCAGCCTCGTATTTTTTATTTCTCATGTCCCCAAGCATCCCAACAAAACGGATGTGCCTAACGGAAGATCCGTCGTCTCAATGATATCATCAGTACCTTACTAACTCATGCTCATCCACCACCTTCATTTTGGGTATAGGCTCTTTATATCGCTGCCTGTCTCCACAACATATAACCAACAAAACGGCTCAATTTTTCTAGACCAACTTATGCCTTATACATGTAACACCCAACCAGTGACCATCTACGTGTCTTTAGGCGCATATGTTGCCCGAACATGTCCACCACCTCACCTCACAATTTACGTTCTTGCTCCATTACATGTATCTTCCTTGGATATCCTGAAAACTTCAGGAATACCACTGTTATGACCCTTCCACAGTGAAAGTTCAGCTTTCCCAACATGTTACCTTTGATCAAAACCCGTTTCCTTTTTTTGACCTTTCACCTATCATGACCAACCCACACCAACTAATACTTCCACACAACCCACTCCATCAACGATGCCTAGAACTCCCACACCTGCACCCCTACCTTTCCCATTACCTATTCTCCCCAAGACCATCCCCAAAGTACTGCTACTCCACCCCATTCTGTTTCCATCATCGTCCCAACTATTACTACACCTCCACCACCCACTCACCCGATAAACACTCGCGGCAAATACAAAATCATCAATCTGTCTCCATCCTTATTCTACACACTTCGGTGGTGTTTGTTTTTTCAGAGGTAAAACGTCTGCAGTCTGCGGACCACGTCGGCAGACTTCTTTTGCAACATCTACAAGAAGAGATTTTGGGGTGTTTGTTTTTTACCTCTTCCCCTATCCTAAGCAGACAAAAAGAGGTCACCTCTTAAAAAAAACCCTAACCATCTTCCCACCGACACCATCATCACCGACCGGAATCTTCCCCACCGGCCAAACCCCTGTAATCTTCCCCACCCGACACCTGCAATCTTCGATGAAACCCTAACCTTGAATCTTCCCCACCGGCCAAACCCCTCGATCGAACCCTCGTTCTAAAACCCTAACGAGCGGCAGTAGAGGACTTACCAGTCGTGATCGGTGGTTGCTTGAGGCGGAATCACGAGCGGCAGTGGAGGACGGATGAAGACGGTGGTTCAGGGCATAGCGGCGGAGGAGTAGTTCTATCGAAGGAGGAGTTCTGTCGAAGGCATGGAGTAGGTCGGCGACGACGACGGCGGTGGAGTAGGTCTGCGACGACGAGCAGGGCGGTGGAGCAGGGCGGCGACGGCGAGTAGGGCGGTGGAGCAGGGCGGCGACGGCGAGTAGAGCGGTGGAGCAGGGCGGCAACGGCGAGTATGGCGGTGGAGGAGTTCGGTTGAATGGCTGAAAATGGAGGAGTAGGTTGGAAGAGGTTGGAAGACCTCAAGAAAAGCTTGGTCCACGTCTGCGCCAAGAAGAGGCCGCGCAGACGTTTTTTAATGAAATGTCTGCGAGAAAAAAAACGATCTGCGAACCTCTAACCTCTTCCCGCGTCTGCGTGGCAAAGACATAAGAGGTTAGAAGAGGTTTTTTAAAAAAAACAAACAACCCCTTCTACTACCACACCTCCTTTCTCGTTACCTACATCTTTCACCAGGGCTTACATGAACCCAAATTGGAAACTTGATATGGAAAACAAGTTCAGGCTTCACATGATAACAAAATACGGAAGTTAGTACTACGTACACTTAATCACTAGATCATACGATGCATGTGGCTTTATCACCACAAGTTCCAATCTGATGGAATCCTTGACTGATACAAAGCTTGATTGGTTGTTAAGGTTTAATCTTAAATGATAGTGGTTGATTATGACACGACTTTTATCATGATTGTTACATTGTCTACCATTTGGAAAGTCTTAATGTTGGCTATCTCCGTGTCACGGCCCATTCACCAATTAGATATCAAGAATGCATTCTTGCACAGTGACCTAAAGAAAAGGTTTACATGCACCAAGCCACCAACCTCTGGGTTTTGTTGATCACCGATTTCTTTCACACATTTTTCTTCTTTAAAGGTTGTTGTATGGGCTTAAATAGGCATCTTGGTATGTATAACCGATTCACTACTTATATTTCTTTCACACATTTTTCTTCTTCAACACACGATTTACAGATCCAGTGTTGAACCTAGATACCAAGGTGTAGTTAATGCCGTGTATGAAACCACTTGGCTGCGTAATTATTAATCGAGTTGCATATCCCGCTTCCAAAAGCCACTATTGTTAATTGTGACAATGTCTCGACGGTTTATATGTCCGACAATCTAGTCCAACATCAACGAACAACGAATATAGAAATCAACATTCACTTTGATCGCAAAAAACGTTTGCATGGGTCATGTTCGGGTCCTACATGTATCGTTCTCTTTGTAATGCACTGATATATTCACTAAGGGTTTACCTCGCCCGCTTTTTCAATAGTTTCGCTCTAGTTTGACCATCTGTCAAAATCCCACATAAATTACGAGGGAATATTAGCCGACTTATTATAACTAGGAGATATGTATTATGTTAGGATATATCTTATATTAGGATCAAATCCCTAACTTATTGTTTTGTAATTCCTTATATGTTCTCTCCTATATAATGGGGTTTGATCTCTCAATGATAATCAAGTAATTGAGTTATACCATAAACACTTTTACATACCTGTCTAAAGCTTCAAAATACTTCTGCATGTGCATCTTAAAGAAGATCCTCGTCGAATGTTGGTTATCCTCAACCTTTGTAAATCCAGATAGGTACTTAAAAGCCTCCTCCCATTCGCCATTTGTTATCATTTCCTCAAAGTAACGCATATTGAAGAAAACTCCAGATTCAAGCTCCAATCTCCACAAAAAAAAAAAAAAAAACACCAATTACACCTAAAGACAATCACAATCCAAATAAACTGAAAATCAAAACCACTAAACCCTACCTGTGAGCAGTATCTTTAAATTTCTCTTCATTAAGAAACTGAAGTAATAAAAACACAAGCTCTCTGCTGAGAGAAACCATAACTTTCACTTTTCCCCAAAACTGCAAGAAATTTAAATAAAAATGCACAAATTCAGGCAACACAGAATTAGAATCCTGTAAATCATCAAAGATCAAACAAGAACAGTATAACCTCAATTTCAGTAACATTTAACAAAGATAAATAAAAAATAACGAAGAAAACAGTGTCTAAATTTGTTCATTCAACGAGAAACCTAAATTTCCAAAAACGGACACGTATGTAAACGCAAAACAGTTAGATCATGCATAGTTACAGAACAGTCTGAATGTATAATCAGTGTATGTGTATACTTTTAGGTTGAAATTGGGAATCGAAACATCAAATACCTTTGAATTAGGTGATGAAATGTTCTGAAGTTAGATCGGAGGGTTTCGCTCTCTCTTCCTTGGAGAGAATTGTAGAGAAAGAAAGCATAAAGTTTGAGAGAGAGAGAGAGAGGGGAAAGAAATGAAACGACCAGATAATTAGGATAAAAAATAGGGATATGATACGTCTGATTACTTATCTCCACGTTGGATTTGTAGATTGTCTTATTAGCTGATATGTAAAAGCACTTATCTCCACGTTGGATTTGTAGATTTGTACCCAACTATCTCTCGCCGAAGAATTCGTAGCGTTTTGCGGTCGTCACACTGACGAATTCACCGATCTTTGTTTCATCAGGTATTTGCGTCTGATTTTTGAATTTTGGGTGCTCGGTATTGGATTGATGTGTGATTTTTGAAGAAACGATGCCGTGGAGGATCGCTATAGCGTGCTTATTAAGCTTGCGAATCAAGCTGCTGCAGATGGATTCTGTATTTCTTATCATGGGAAGCGATTTAGTCCTTCTGAGGTATTGTTGATCACAAACACTTTATAACTCAACTTCTTAAGTAAAATCACAAGATCAATTTTGGGTACATATCTGAAACGATAGAGAGAATTGAAGTTGAAAAGACGCATGAAATTCAACATAAACTGGATGAAATTTGTAAAGAGACTAAGACGGTTTCACATGTTAGTTTTTCCATATTTTATATTTCTCATTCATTATATGACTGAGATTTTAACTATACATTTATATTTTTGTTCTTTGTTGGTAGATTAATGAAGAGCTTGCAAACGAACAAGAGTCTTTGATGATTAAGTACAAGAAGATCCAGCATAGTTAGTTTTTCTTCTGTACAAAAGTACCGCCTCTTTCATGTGATCAATAAAAATGACACTACTATGCTATTAGCTTATTTAGGCATTTAATTATAAATTCGGTCGACTTGGGTTAAATTTTCATCTTTGATGGGTTAAACTACGGGATTCAACTAAAAAGGAAAATGATGTGAACCTTTTAAACAATTCTAGAAATTGATAAAAATAATTTTCATATTAAAGTTTTTGTTATGATATTTCACACTTTATTTATTTTTAAAATTCAGGAAAACGGATTAAAATGTGTTCGCCGATCCCTTCAACCTGTTTCTGGAGTTGCCTATTTTTAACTAATCCGCTTTGCACTTCTCTAGTTGTTTGTATTTTGGGTTGACTTAAATTATTTGAAGTCATGCATATTTGACGAATTATAAGATTTATCCACATTAAAGCTCCTACCCAAGACACATATATGGTGTTTTTAAAGCTTAATTCCTTGTATAGATAATTATTTCTTCTTTGGTCACCATTATTGTCATTCCAGGGAAATATCATTACTGAAAATGAAGGATGAGAAAATACTGGATATTCAAGAACTGGTAAAGTCTTACAACCACACGTTTATTGTTTTAAAAACTAAATGATGAGTGCTTGACTTGTAATAATAGATCAGAGACTTGCAAATTTATATGAAAGCTCAAAAAACACTGGCTCGTTGCTTCATCAAGTTCACTGAAATTGAATCTTCTTCCCACAAGGCAAGAAGCAAATCTAATTATAACTCAGGTTTACATGTTATCTCTAATTCTCTAAAGGTGTGAGAAACTATTATTTTTTCACATGTACTATAAAAACTAATGCCTTTATCCAAAAATTCTGTTCCATCTTTATCGGCTGATAGTTTGAACGATCAACTCATCTTTTCCTTTAAAACCCTCTTTCAATTCAACCGAGAACAATTTGGTGTTTTCTTTGTTCTGATCTTAGTTATGATATGACATGTTATATCATATGCCAGCAGACTAATGTTTGATCTTGGTTTAAACAGATTGCATGCAATGACTACACGTTTGACAATCAATCGGGCATATATATCCTAAAAACTCGTCCTAATTGCTTGTTATTTATAGCATTTACTCAACCGACTGAAACTTTTGCATGTTTCTAAGGTAACATCAGAAGCAGATCATAATGTTTGCCCCTCTAATCTAAACACTAAACCACTAAATTTCAGGTATATGTAAAAAAAGGCAGGAAAAAAACTGTACCCACAAAATCTTGTATCTTGCTATGAAAAGTTCTATTTTCACACTGCACTATCTTTCAGCTTGATCAGTTGTATTTTCAGCAGTGCTACCACTAGGGCCAGCATCATTTTCAACACCAGGTGAACTCCCCCATTTCCCTTCTGACTCAAGGGGGCTCGATTACACACACACCACCATCCGTAAGTCCCAAAGCAAACTGATTAGGTTTAGATGGATGTGCAGCGACTACAAGTGGATACACTTTGGACTACAAAAGCACAACATATATTATAAACAACTCAAGATATATAATGCGGGTTCAAATAAGGACCAATTTTTCAACATCGAATCTAATTATAAATATTTATTAAATTGGGTGGGGAATTGGGTCCAACTGGCAAAGCCGGTGTTGCTCCCCTTGAGGTCAAGCACTCAAGCCTTTAAGCCCGGTCGATGAGTGTGTCTATTGTGTCTCTTAAATAAAAAATTACATAAAGAACATGATGTTATTATACACTACATATAATGCATACCCTATCTATATCTGAGAATATATATTAGTTCGTAATGTCCTATATGTAGCTAATGGGCCATGGGAAATGGTTTGGCACAGGTTCTCTTCTTAATAAATATATTCAAATGATGATGTAAATAAATACGACAAACATATACAAAATATATCTTTGCATGTCCTAAATCATTTCTACTTGTGCTTGGTCTGGGATTTTAATTATGAGGTTATAAAATTGGGGTTGACAAAACTTCATATGATCATTTAATGTTCTTTAGTTCGTCTATTTAGGATGCATTCTTCTTCTTGTAGATGTGGATGATATAATTACTAGAAGTGATGAAATCAACATCTCGGAAGAACCATTGCTAAACTATGTTACCATTGCTCATCCTCTCATTGCATATCCAGTAAGTGTGTCTAACTGTCAAGTCAACTTAAGTCGTCACCAAGAACCTCACATTGGTAAGCCTTTGGTCAAATTTTAATATATTTGTTGTGTTCTATACCAAAACCATGGTCACTATATCATGTAAGCATAGACTGATTATAATGGAAGGCCCAAAGCAAGCAATCCACTATAGGTTGGGTTCTCATTGGGTTAATCTTGTGTCATGAAAAAGAAAGAAGCATCATTTTATCTCGTTCAAGTGCGGAATATAAAGCTATTGCACAAACCAATTGTAAACTTATTTAGCTTCGGTACCTACTTGGTGAGATTGATTAGACAAACAAAATCAATAAAACTATGGCAGTAATGACACAACCATTCACATTGCAAATACTTGGATATTCCATGAATGAACCAAACACATTGAAGTGATTGACACTTCACTTGAAAGAAGGTGAAGACAAAATGATCACTACTCATGTCAGGTTTGTTCAGTGGGTATTCAATAGAGCATTACTGGGAAGGCACTTTTGCCACATTCATAACAGCTAGACATGATCAATATCTATGCTCCAGCCTTAGGGGGAGTGTTGGATCATATCATTTCCCGTACGTAGCCCAATGGACCTTAGGGTTTACTTTAGATTAGGCTCCCTTCAATAAATAAATACTGACTATGATATACATAGATACAATAAATATATTTAAGGTTCATCCTGTGTCCTCAACGTCACTGATTATGTAGGTGTGCGGGTGGTATGCATACCAAAAATGCAACATACCATAACATGTTAAACAGGGAAAGACAGACTCACGTTGAGTTTGAGGGCAAATATGAAGTGAGACTGAGCCGGCAGCTCAATCTGAGTGTTGAAGCTGTTAGAATATCAATACTTCCATCCTCAAAGCGACATATATGATTTCACTATCACATGAGTAAGCAGCATGTGTAATTGCACCATTTGCTTGTTGAGGGCCCCACTAAACATGAACAATAAAGATAACATATAATTAACAGAAAAACAAGAAGAAATTGACCACCAGCCTTGTTTAAATTCAAAAACAGACCTGCTTCAAGCATTCCAGTTTAGGCGCTTCAAAAATGACTATTTGAGTTTCATGCACCACTAGCAACTGTGATTGATCTTGGTGAAATTGTACGAGTATCAGCAAAGGGAGCAGCTACACGTCCCCCTGGAATTTGCAATTTTCTACTTATTTGCTTCTCCCATCTGTTTGTACTCCACAGACAACTGCAAAAATAGACCACAAAAAATATATGAAAATAAAAATCCTCATTCTAAATTCAATCAATACACTTTTTCCTTGTGAAATGACAATGAAATGAAATATTACTTGAGAATCAGCACCAGAAGATGCAAGAACATTATGATTACTAGAGAATGCGAGGCTTGTTACTCTTTTATGATGGCCTTTAAGCTTGGTTTTGACCTTGTCGAATTAACAATAAACACTCACTTTCATTTTCATAAACATACTGCACTCTCAAGTCTCAACTAAGATTTTAAATAATAATTGTATAAAAATTAAAACCACCTCATCAATCTGAACATTGTATATTTGGATAGAAGAATCATTCATGCCTATGGCAATAATATTGTTATCTTGTGGATGAAAGGCCAGAAAGGTTGCTGCAGGAGGAGGTGGCATAAACGTAGTCATCGTCTGCATATAAAGAAACAAATAAATGAATAATATGGTATAAATATTAGATAGCAATACAGCATAAGTTACCTTAAAGGTCATCATATTAAACAGAGAAATCTTTCCGCCTAAAGCAGACGTAACATAAGAGTTGTTGTTCGACAGTGCAAAGCATGCAATGGAATCCTCGGTGCTTGTACCACTACTATCATTTGTCATCAATATCCCGCTAGTTGGTTGCCATATCAGAGGTGCCACACTAGCAGTTGCCTAAAGAGACAATTAGACAAATAACCATAATCACCAATAATTAAGTTGATAATGGGATTAATAATATTTGAGAAAATAAATACCTTCCCAGTAGAATTATGATCACTTTTCGGCCATTTCCATAGTTTATGAACAGCATGGGCTGCTAGAGCTAAAAGTGCAAGTCCTGAATTTGTGTACATCAGTCTTGTGACCTATAATAAAATGCAAACATCATGTGAGAGACCAAATGTTTAAAGATCCCATAAATAAGCTTAAAAGCATGGGTTCCTTCATGAGTGCCTCAATGATTAATTAAAAGGGTGCCAGTTTGGGTCACTCCCTGATGAGTTCATGGCTGTATAAAACCAGTGATCCGTGCTCATAAGCAAGACTGAACGCGAGGATCTAAGGACACCATACGGGCATACAAGACAGGTTTCGTGACATTTAACTCTTAATGTGGTTTCATGTGATTGAAATAAACAAAATAAACGTAAAAACGTAATTAAATAAACACTCTAAAGCGTACCCGCATTGGTGAAGCTGTGTTATCTGGAAGCCGTAAGAAACGACAATGTGATGGTTCAGAGATTTCTGTCACTTTCCCATTTGTAGATTTGTCTGAGACCTTATCTCCAATTCCGGGCCTATCTGCCAAATTCTGATTCTCACTATTCTATAATCGCACCCCACAAGTATTTCATTGATACAGTGAGCATTAATTAGGATTATCAATATAAGAACAATAACTCACCGTATTCATTATCGGGGGCACTGTGGTAACTATATCCATATTGCTTGATCCCCCGGTTGCATTAGCAGAAGCACCAGATGTGGTCTTTGCAGAATTCTGTACATGTTTTTAGTTTCATAAACAGTTCAATTTTATGGTCTGAACAATGATAAAAGAACCGGAATATTTCTACCTTCACAGCAGATCAAGATGCAACTCTTGAGGCATCAACAGATCGATTCTCCATAGCTCTTAAAACTTTAACTCCATCTGAATTTGCTAGAATTTTAATTCCATTACCATTTGTTAAAACAGCCAATAACATTCCTTCTTTGTTAAATCGAACACAAGGAGAAGCCTGCAAATAAATAATTTATCCAACCATTATTATCAGCAAGTAGAAAATGTTTATATTTTAATAAACATATATAATTGTAGATTATTACCGGTAAATCACCCTCAGCATCAATGGCCATCAACCCATTAGCATTGTCCATATTCCAATACTTGACCAACCATTCATCACCAGCAACAATGTATTGGTTTTTTGTAGTATCAAACTGTACAGGCCTATTAGCCCGTTTAATGAGCCCACTATATGTACGTTTGGCAACGCCTTCACTTTCATCCCAGTCAAGAAGGAAAGATTGTCCATCTTTATTTGTTCCACATGAAAATAACCGTTTCCCGTCTGCACTATATGCCATGATGGATGGTGAATGACCTGGCGCAGTATAGTCAATCTTGAACCCTTGTCGTCATACAGCCATGCCTTTATCTTCCCGTGCGTTGCCGATGAGTAAACAAACTAGTTTTAGGAGAAAATAAAGTTAGACATGTTACAATTACAATGAAAGAAGGCAAATACTAGGTAGCATGGATTTTAAAAGAAACAGTGGTACCAGAAGATTTTCTTTAGAATGAGGGCATACAGAATATACGGGTGCTTCATGACCTTCAAATTGATTCTGTTTATCTCCTGTTACTGCATTCCATACCTGTATGGAACTTTATATTATAAGTAAACAGGTTTCGTAATTTTAAAATTTTAAATGAAGCAAACTAGTGAGATACTACCTTTATTAGCATATCATCTCCACAAGTTGCAATGCTGAGTGTTTGATTTGGAAAAGAAAAAGCAAGATCATTAACACAGCCATTGTGTGGGCCTCAATCTGTATTAAACCAAATCCAGAAAAATTAATAATTAAACACACACATTTAATATGAAGAAGTGCCCTACCTCCAAGTGCTTTCGTATATCACCACCACCATGATACGAGTACATCTGTACAATGTTCTTCGAGTATGCATCAACTATATGAAAGTTCATTATATTCAAATATCAAAAGGTGTTCATATTTGTGTTTTTAACTTTTTGTTATTATCAGCCAACAAGCTACCATCAAAACAGAAACCCTAACCACGTGGGACGGGAAACCACCGAAGGTTGAGGCCACCGACGAGCCACAACAGAAACCCTTTATCTCTCTCTCTCTACACCCCTTGGTCTCCCTCTCTCTCTACCGCAGTATCTAGCAGCACTCTTTCTTCACTTATCTCTCTCTCTCTCCTCTTCTATCTCTCTCTCTCTCCGGCCGGAAACAACCGACTCACCAGAAGCAGGGACAATTTTAGCCCTTCGGTGCCTGTTTTCGTGTTTGTTTTGTTTTCAGTTTCTTGGCAAGTACAGTGGGACAGGAAAGCATCGTTAAACACACGACCAACGCAAGGACGGCATGGTCTCGGTCAACCCGTGGTGAGATTGTTTCATCTCTTGTTGGATTTTACTGCTGAAGTTTGACATACTTGTAGCTTCAAGTCCTACAGTTTTTAGGTGTTTGTCTTTGTGTGCATTACAACGCTAGGAAACTCTATTTTGTTGGTATTGCGTGCAACGTGTTAGTAGGGTGTACTTTAGGCTCAGTGCCGGTTATTTGCTGATCATTGTGTGCGCTTGTATGCTCTCTGTTTCATTTTTCATATACTTCGTTCCTTTCATTGTGGTGTGCTTGATTTTACAACATAGACAGTAGGGATCACTATGCTTCCTTGAGATCGTGTCCTGGGAGGGGAGGTGTGGGTAGGGGGTAAATGGGGGACATATTTTGCGTGTAGGGTCGTGGAACATAGGAACACTGACCGGAAAGCTGCTGGAGCTGGTGGATGTATTGCGAAGACGCAGAGTACAAGTAGCTTGCCTTCAAGAGACAAGGTGGAAGGAGAAAAGAGGAAGAGAGTACAACAGGTACAAACTGTGGTACTCAGGTGTGGATGGAGCAAAAAATGGAGTGGGGTTCTTAGTCGCTAGAGAACTTCAACACACGGTGGTCGAGGTGAGAAGGTATAATGATAGAATCATGGTGCTGAGAATGGTGCTAGGTGAGGAAGTGGTAGCAGTGGTGAGCGCCTACGCACCACACGTTGGGTTAGGGGAGGACGAGAAGAGAAGGTTCTGGGATTGTATGGACGAAGTCATGGGAAACATACCAAATGACGAGAAAGTCTGTATTGGAAGCGACTTCAATGGTCATATTGGAAAGGAAAATGACGGCTTCTTATCGATACATGGAGGTTCCGCTTTTGGGTCCAGAATCGAAAGTGGCAACAGCCCACTGGACTTTGCAATGGCTCATGATCTAGGAATAATAAACTCATTCTTTAAGAAGAAGGATTCACACCTGATCACGTTCAGCAGTGGAGGACGAGATACACAGATTGATTACCTCTTGATGCGAAGGCGAGAGCGTGGCATGTGGTTGGATTGCAAAGTCTTCCCGAGAGAGACAGCGGCGTCGCAACACAAACTTTTATTGTCAGATATTGCCATGAGAAAGAAGCTAATGGAGGGGAAAAAAGTTATATCTAGGATTAGACGGGGCAGTCTAAAAGGAGACAAACTACAGGTGTTTAGGGACAAGGTTATAGCTGGAAGAGACAGCGTACAATACGAAGACGCAAATGCCATGTGGGAGGCAATGGCTGACAATGTGAAAAGAGTAGCAAGAGAGACGTTGGGGATGACAAACGGAAACTCAGGCGGCCAGAGGGAGTCGTGGTGGTGGAACGATGAGGTGCAACACAAGGTTCGAGAAAAACAAGAGAGATTTAGAGAGATGGTCACATGCACGAAGGAAGCGCAAAAGGAAAGCTTAAGGACAAGACATATGAGTAGTGAAATTCATAAAGAATGAGGACGGTCGGGTCCTGGTGAAGGAGAATGGCATCAGGAAGAGGTGGCAAACGTATTTTAGTAAGTTATTCAACAATAACAGTGACACGGAAGGTAGGGACAACCTAACGACCGGAGGAGAATCAAGAAACAACTGCTACTGTAGACGCATAACGTCGGACGAGGTGCAAAGAGCTCTTAACAAGATGGGAAGGAAGAAAGCGTTGGGACCAGACAATATTCCTATCGAAGCATGGAAATGTCTACAAGAAGAAGGGGTTACATGGCTGACAACGTTGTTCAACAAGATACTTAAAACCGGTAAGATGCCAGATCAGTGGAGAAGTAGCATCCTAGTCCCCATATATAAGAAGAAGGGAGATGCCCAAGGTTGCGAAAACTATAGAGGAATTAAACTTATGAGTCATACCATGAAACTTTGGGAACGAGTGATCGAGACAAGACTGAGGAGAGAAACACAGGTAACTGCGAACCAATTTGGATTCATGCCGGGGAGATCGACCACAGAAGCAATACATGTACTGAGGAGGCTCATAGAGAAATACCGAGAGAAGAGAAGAGATTTACACATGGTGTTCATCGATCTAGAGAAGGCGTATGATAGCGTACCACGTCAGCTAATATGGGATAGCCTCCAGAGTAGAGGTGTAAAGGATACGTATGCAAGTGCTAAAACGAGCGTTAGAGCTCCAGTGGGTGATACAGACTTCTTCCCTGTGGAGGTGGGATTACACCAAGGTTCGGCACTGAGCCCGTTCCTTTTTGCGGTGATTTTAGATGAGCTGTCAAAGTCTATTCAAGAAGACATTCCATGGTGTATGTTGTTTGCAGATGATATTGTGCTGGTGGTAGAAAGAAAAGAGGACCTAAATGCGAGGCTAGAAGAATGACAATTAGCCTTAGAGAGTAAAGGACTACACATCAGTAGGTCAAAGACGGAGTATCTTTGTTGTAACTTCAGTGAGACTGACGAGGAGGAACACGAGGAGCATCATGTGACTATTGGAGGGCAACAGGTGCCACAGACAACAAAGTTTAAATATCCAGGATCTTTTGTCCAGAGTGATGGAGATATTGATTGCGACGTAGCTCATCGTGTTTAGGCGGGCTGGAACAAGTGGACAGCGGCTACAAGCATGTTATGTGACAAGAGGTTCCCAGACAAATTAAAGGGTAAATTCTATAGAGTAACAGTTAGACTAGCCATGATGTATGGAAGTGATTGTTGGCTGATCAAAAAGACTCAAGAAAGGAAGCTAGAAATGGCAGAGATGAGGATGCTAAGATGGATGTGTGGCCACAAAAGACTTGACCGTATAAGGAACGAAACCATCAGGGGAAGACTGGGGATAGCGTGCATCTCAGATAAAGTAAGGGAAGGAAGATTGAGATGGTTCGGTCATGTGAGGAGAAGAGACGTGTTGGCACCGGTTCGAAACGTAGAGAACCAATTTGTGGATGGAAGGAGGTATAGGGGGCGACCTAGGTTGACATGGGATGAGCAGATTAGACATGATTTGTTAGCATTGCACCTCTCGAAGGACATGATCAGTGATAGGATTTCTTGGAGAAGTAGAATAAAGGTTAGAGAATATTAAGTCTTTTGAATACAGGTTAGAAAACCTACTTTTTGATGACCGTTTGAATGACATGTTGATATGTTTGTTTTATGTGTTGTATGATTGCTTGTGTGGTGTTTGCCTGAGATAGTATGTGACTCTTGACTGACTCTTGATTGTTTGTCTAGTTGCTAGATACTTGGTTAGTATGGTATGTTGGTTTTTTTTGCTCTATTACTAAATGTTTGTTTTGTGTGTTATATGATTGTCTATGTGGTGTATGGCTGAGATAGTGTGTGACTCCTGAGAAACTCTTGATTGTTAGCTGCTAGATACTTGGTTAGTCTGTTTTGCTGGTTTATTGCTCTATTGCTAAACATGCTTGGTTCATATGTGGCTATGTATAACCGTTTGTCCTATATCCCTCCAGTGTGTTAAAAAAAAAAAAAAAAAAACTTGAGCCGAGGGTCTCTTTAGAAGCAGCCTCTCTACCCTTTTCGGGTAGGGTAAGGTTTGTGTTCATCTCTCCCCTAGACCCTACTTTAAAGTGGGATTTCACTAGGTATGTTTGTTTGTTTGTTTATTATCAGTTTACCAAACAGGGTTCCATCAGGACTCCAAGTTACACGGTTGACTGATGCAGTATAGTCATTAGTCAAAGTTGACTGTTACAAACACTCAAGTCAGATTATAACTAATTTTAACCCATGTGTATTGATAATGAAATATATTCCAACTAATAGATTTAAAAGGAGATTAATTACTGACCTGAAGGGGCATTGAACAAGCACCAAAATCCCAAACCTCGAACTTCTTCTGAGCAAGCCTCTCTTTGCTGCCCAAGTCCCATATAAAAAATTCTCCAGCATTTGTTCCAACTAATGATTCCCAGCACAACACAAAACAAGTGACTACATTAAATAAATACCAAGAATTGAACATTTCAGAAAGCATAAACTAACAGTATAACATGAGTTTAATATCTTAAACAAATGGGGACTAACCAAGAAGCAGAATTTGCTGTATGGGGTGAAAATTCTCCAGCATTCGATTGCATATTCAGTAAGTGTGTCAAGTCAACTTAAGTCGTCACCAAGAACCTCACATTGGTAAGCCTTTGGTCAAATTCTAATAAATCTGTTGTGTGTTCTATACCAAAACCATGGTCACTAGATCATGTAAGCATACATTGATTATAATGGAAGGCCAAAGCAAGCAATCCACTATAGGTTGGGTTCTCATTGGGTTAATCTTGTGTCATGAAAAAGAAAGAAGCATCATTTTATCTCGTTCAAGTGCGGAATATAAAGCTATTGCACAAACCAATTGTGAACTTATTTAGCTTCGATACCTACTTGGAGAGATTGGTTAGACAAACGAAACCAATAAAACTATGGTGGTAATGAGACAACCATTGACATTGCAAATACTTGGATATTCCATGAATGAACCAAACACATTGAAGTGATTGACACTTCACTTGAAAGACGTTGAAGACAAGATGATCGCTACTCATGTCAGGTTTGTTCAGTGGGTATTCAATAGAGCATTATTGGGAAGGCATTTTTGCCACATTCATAACAGCAAGACATGGTCAATATCTATGCTCCAGCTTAAGGGGGGGTGTCGGATCATATCATTCCCAGTACGTAGCCCAATGGACCTTAGGGTTTACTATAGATTAGGTTCCCTTCTATAAATAAATACTGATTATGATATAAATAGATACAATAAATATCTTTAAGGTTCGCCTTGTGTCCTCAACTTCGCTGATTATATACGTGTGCGGGCGGTACGCATACCAAAAATACAACATACCATAACATGTGAAACACGGGAAAGACGAAGACTCACTTTGAGTTTGAGGGCAAATACGAAGAGAGACTGAGCTGGCAGCGCAATCTGAGTGTTGATGCTGTTAGAATATCAATACTTCCATCCTCAAAAGCGACATATATGATTTCACTATCACATGAGTAAGCAGCATGTGTAATTGCACCATTTGCTTGTTGAGGGCCCCACTAAACATGGACAATAAAGATAACATATAATTAACAGGAAAACAAGAATAAATTGACCACTAGCCTCGTTTAAATTCAGAAACAGAACAGCTTCAAGTATTCCAGTTTAGGCGCTTCAAACATGGCAATTTGAGTTTCATGCACCACCAGCAACCGTGATTGATCTTGGTGAAATTGTACATGAGTATCAGCAAAGGGAGCGGGAGCAGCAACACGTTCCTCCGGAATTTGCAATTTTCTACTTATTTGCTTCTCCCATCTGTTTGTACTCCGCAGACACAACTGCAAAAATAGACCATAAAAAATATATATAAACTATTCTAAATTCAATCAATACACTTTTTCCTTGTGAAACGACAATAAAATGGAATATTACTCGACAATCAACACCAGAAGATGCAAGAACATTATGAATACTAGAGAATGCGAGGCTAGTTACTCTTATACGATGGCCGTTAAGCTTGGTTTAGACCTTGTCGAAAGAACAATAAACACTCACTTCCAGTTTCATAAGCAAACTGCACTCTCAAGTCTCAACTAAGATATTAAATAATAATTATATAAAAATTAAAACCACCTCATCATTCTGAACATTGTATATTTGGATAGAAGAATCATTCATGCCTATGGCAATAATATTGTTATCTTGTAGATGAAAGGCCAGAAAGGTTGCTGCAGGCGGAGGTGGCATAAATGTAGTCATCGTCTGCATATAAAGGAACAAATAAATGAATAATATGGTATAAATATTAGATAGCAATACAGCATATAGTTACCATAAAAGTCATCATATTAAACAGAGAAATCATTCCGCCTGAAACAGATGTAACATAAGAGCTGTTCTTCGACAGTGCAAAGCATGCAATGGAATCCTCGGTGCTTGTACCACTAATATCATTTGTCATCAATATACCGCTAGTTGGTTGCCATATCTGAGGTGACACACTAGCTGTTGCCTAAAGAGCCAAATAACCATAATCGCCAATAATAAAGTTGATAATGGGATTAATAATATTTGAGAAAATAAATACCTTCCCAGTAGACTTATGATCACTTTTCGGCCATTTGGCCCATTTCCATAGTTTATGAACAGCATTGGCTGCTAGAGCTAAAAGTGCAAGTCCTAAGTATGTGTACATCAGTCTTGTGACCTATAATAAAATGCAAACATCATGGGAGAGGCCAAATGTTTAAAGATCGTAACAACCCATAAATAAGCTTAAACGCATGGGTTCCTTCATGAGTGCCTCAATGAGTAATTAAAAGGGTGCTGGTTGGGGTCACTCCCTGATGAGTTCTGGCTGTATAAAACCAGTGATCCGCGCTCATAAGCAAGACTGAAAGGCAGGATCTAGTAAGGACACTGTACGGGCATACACGACAGGTTTCGTGACATTTAACTCTTAATGTGGTTTCATGTGTTTGAAATAAACCAAATAAACGTAAAAACGTAATTAAATAAACACTATAAAGCGTACCCGCATTGGTGAAGACGTGTTATCTGGAAGCCGTAAGAAACGACAATGTGATGGTTCTGAGATTTCTGTCACTTTCCCATTTGTAGATTTGTCTGAGACCTTGTCTCCAATTCCGGGCCTATCAGCCAAATTCTGATTCTCACTATTCTATAATCACACCCCACAAATATTTCATTGATATAATGAGCATAAATTAGGATTATCAATAATATAAGAACAATACCTCACCATATTCGTTATCGGGGGCACTGTGGTAACTATATCCATATTGCTTGATCCCCCAGTTGCATTAGCAGAAGCACCAGATGGGGTCTTTGCAGAATTCTGTAAATGTTTTGAGTTTCATAAACAGTTCAATTCTATGGTCTGAACAATGATGAAAGAACCGGAATATTTCCACCTTCACAGCAGATGAAGATGCAACTCTTAAGGCATCAACAGATCGATTCTCCATAGCTCTTAAAACTTTAACTCCATCTGAATTTGCTAGAATCTTAATTCCATTATCATTTGTTGAAACAGCCAATGACATTCCTTCTTTGTTAAATCGAACACAAAGAGAAGCCTGCAAATAAATAATTTATCCAACCATTATTATCAGCAAGTAGAAAATGTTTATATTTTAATAAACATATATAATTGTAGATTATTACCGGTAAATCACCCTCAGCATCAATGACCATCAACCCATTAGCATTGTGCATATTCCAATATTTGACCAACCATTCATCACCAGCAACAATGTATTGGTTCTTTGTAGTATCAAACTGTACAGGCCTATTAGCCCGTTTAATGAGCCCATTATATGTACGTTTGGCAACGCCTTCACTTTCATCCCATTCAACAAGGAAAGATTGTCCATCTTTATTTGTCCCACATGAAAATAACAGTTTCCTGTCTGCACTATATGCCATGATGGATGGTGAATGACCTGGCGCAGTATAGTCAAGTCTCGAACCCTTGTTGTCATACAGCCATGCCTTTATCTTCCCGTCTGTTGCCGATGAGAAAACAAACTAGTTTTAGGAGAAAATAAAGTTAGACATGTTACAATTACAATGAAAGAAGGCAAATACTAGGTAGCATGGATTTTAAAAGAAATAGTGTTATCTGAAGATTTTCTTAAAAATGAGGGCATACAGAATATACGGGTGCTTCATGACCTTCAAATTGATTCTGTTTATCTCCTGTTACAGCATTCCATACCTGTATGGAACTTTATATTATAGGTAATAGGTTTCACAATTTTAAAATTATAAATGAAGCAAATTAGTAAGATACTACCTTTATTAGAATATCATCTCCACAAGTTACAATGCTGAGTGTTTGATTTGGAAAAGAAAACGCAAGATCATTAACACAGCCATTGTGGGCCTCAATCTGTATTAAACCAAATCCAGAAAACTTAATAATTAAGCACACACATTTAATATGAAGAAGTGCGCTACCTCCAAGTGCTTTCGCATATCACCACCACCATGATACGAGTACATCTGTACAATGTTCTTTGAGTATGCAACACCTATATGAAAGTTCATTATATTCAAATATCAAAAGGTGTTCATGTTTGTGTTTTTAACTTTTTATTATTATCAGTTTACCAAACAGGGTTCCATCAGGACTCCAAGTTACACGGTTGACTGATGCAGTATAGTCATAGGTCAAAGTTGACTGTTACAAACACACAAGTCAGATTATAACTAATTTTAATCCATATGTGTATAGAACTATAGATAGATAATGAAATATTCCAACTAATAGATTTGAAAGGAGAATAATTACTGACCTGAAGGGGCATTGAACAAGCACCAAAATCCCAAACCTCGAACTTCTTCTGAGCAAGCCTCTCTTTGCTGCCCAAGTCCCATATAAAAAAAATTCTCCAGCATTTGTTCCAACTAATGATTCCCAGCACAACATAAAAAACAAAACAAGTGACTACATTAAATAAATACCAAGAATTGAACATTTCAGAAAGCATAAACTACCAGTATAACATGAGTTTAATATCTAAAACATATGGGAACTAACCAAGAAGCAGAATTTGCTGTATGTGGTGAAAATTTATACTCTTCACAGATGAACCCAGATTTAGGGTCATCACAACAACTTTCGGAAGATCTTCAGCTGAATACGAGCTTTGGCCACTGTAAACAGTGGCTGGCACATTTACAGGCATAGGATTGACCTATATAAAGATCAAGGATATGCAGCATTTAGCATGCAGTTGAGTTTGGCATTTCAAGAAAATTAGTAAATATAAAAGAATTCAAAGTTGATGGGATACGGTAAAACACGACAATTGAGCTTTAAATAGTCAAATATAGACGTGTAAGCTTTAAATAGCCATAGTGGTTCATACTTCCTCAGACGTCCTTGGTCTCTTGGATGCATGTTCGGTGTAAGCTGTTCGATGAGCCACAGCTAGACTATTAGCAAGAAGAGTTCTGGGGCGCGGGCGCTTCAAAATAGCTACCATATGGCAAAAAAGGAACGACTAAATAAGGGTTGTGAACAATGAATCTCAGGATATTTATGATGCAATCACTACAAATTTTTAAGGCTTTTTTGTTCTCAATCCGTGCTTATAATTTGTTGAATCATATACCTGGAATATTAGGTGGAACTAAACCTCTGGGACCAGCAGAAAATGATGGATGAGCCATAGCTGGATTTGCTATCCAGACAGGAAAATTTGAGGGCATAGGTGGTAGTGGCGGTGGTGCTGCCTGAACAAGCTTGATATGCAGAACATGAAAATAAAAGTCAAAGACACTTTGAACATGATTTTTTGAATTTAAACCACTGAAAACTAGAATAAATCTTACACCATGAGCACCCAATGGTGGTAGGCCTGAGGGCTTTGGTACAGAACCCAGTAATGGATTGGTTGACACAGGGGCGAAGGATTGTTCAGACCGGGGGGGGCGACCGCCCCTCCTGTTTTTTCGCGTAGTAGTGTATATTTCCCGACACGTAGTGTAAAATTTTTTAAAAATCTCTAATTCGGCCCCCCTGGAAATTTTTTTTTTTATTTCGCCCCCCCTGAGATCCTCGTCAAGCTTCGCCACTGGGTTGACTTGACAGGGATGAAGCATGTGCACTGTTTGGTTGCGATGGCCCACAACAATGATCAAAAAACAAAGTATTTATATCAGGATTCAGCTTCGGTTCTTTGCATTGCTTATGTTGCCAGTTCAAACTACAATCCCAAAAAACACAGTCAAAAGCAAGTCTTATATGCCTAGAATTGAGCAACAAAATTCACATCCACAACCCAAGATACAAACCTTTGATTAATAAGGGTCCTCAATCTTGTACTCTTTAAACTTGGAAAAGTTAGCTTACCATGAAAAACGGGATTTGATTCAATCAACTTTTTAATTCCATCTAGCATTATACGCCTAGAAGAGTTGATATCTCCGTGTCCGGATAATTGTTCGTTCTCTCTGAACACATTTATGTAAAATTTAATAAGTCACAAATTATAAAATAAAACTCATAATTTGATATGAATGTAACCAATTGATATCACAAAAAGGAAAGCTCTTGAAGGGTTTAAACCTGAAATTGTCTAAAGTCAAAAGCAGTGCCAATTCTTTGAAAATATTTTCACTAAAAATCGAAAACGCTTTCAAGTCCTTCAATAAAATTTCAACAGCTTTAGCATTATCCTTGCTGCAAATAGAACCGTCATAAAGAATTTACAATGGGATCAAAGTCTAATTTACAAAATACATATAAACATACTATTAGCCAACTTATAAGTAACTAGGAGACAATAGATACATATTATGTTAGTGTATATATTACAATTGGTAATTATCTATTCCTAACTTACTGTTTTGTAATTCCTTGAATCTCCTCTCATACATAACAGGGTTTGATCTCTCAATGATAATTAATTAATTGAGTTATACCATAAACACTTTTATGGAATTAGAGCCATGGTTCTAAAACCCTAGTCTAATCCATTACCAGTTGATCCTGTATTCCTTTGTATCAATTTTTCTTCAAACATAAGAATAAATTTTAGTTTTCGATTTCCTCTAGCAAACCTAAACATGTCGTTTTCTTTCTCTCCATGATCTGTGTACCCACCTTCTTTGATTTCCCCAGCAAACAGAGGAATTAATTTGGTTTTGTCCACCTCTTGTTCAGAAAAATCTTACGGAATTAATCTGGTTTGTCTAACTCGATTTGTGTGCCATCCTTTTAATTCACAACAAATCGTTGCTGCATTGCATGTCATCTTGTTTTTTTCTTTTAATTAGTTATTTTTTTATTTGATGACCAACAGACAGAAATTTTTTTAATGTACTCCTCTGTTCCCAACCGTAAATCATGACTGGCTCAAAATGAAGGCTCATCTAGCTCTAACTCTAAAGCCATGGCTTTGCACCTAGGGCTGTTCACGAGCCGAACCGAGCGAGGGTATGCTCGTGCTTGGCTCGTTTACAAGCGGCTCGGCTTGGTTCGGATTTGCAAAATCGGGCCAAATGTTGTGAATTCCACTAGTTAACTCTTACTCAGTTTAATTGCAAAATATAGAAACGCCAATGTCATCTTGGTGGTGAATTTGACAATCAAGAGTTTAAATCCTTTGCTCAACAAAGCAGCCTTGTATATTTTATTTCTCATGTCCCCAAGCATCCCAACAAAACGGATGTGCCTAACGGAAGGTCCGTCGTCTCAACGATATCATCAGTACCTTACTAACTCATGCTCATCCACCACCTTCATTTTGGGTATAGGCTCTTTATAACGCTGCCTGTCTCCACAACATATAACCAGCAAAACGGCTCAATTTTTCCAGACCAACTAATGCCTTATACATGTAACACCCAACCAGTGACCATCTACGTGTCTTTAGGCGCATATGTTGCCCGAACATGTCCACCACCTCACCTCACAATTTACGTTCTTGCTCCATTACATGTATCTTCCTTGGATATCCCGAAAACTTCAGGAATACCACTGTTATGACCCTTCCACAGTGAAAGTTCAGCTTTCCCAACATGTTACCTTTGATCAAACCCGTTTCCTTTTTTTGACCTTTCACCTATCATGACCAACACACCTTTATATATGATCCCTCTTTCCTTTTCTTTCCTTCTGGTCAACTTATGCCCTCCAATCCAATCTCACCTACTACACCAACTAATACTTCCACACAACCCACTCCATCAACGATGCCTAGAACTCCCACACCTGCACCCCTACCTTTCCCATTACCTATTCTCCCCAAGACCATCCCCAAAGCACTGCTACTCCACCCCATCCTGTTTCCATCATCGTCCCAACTAATACTACACCTCCACCACCCACTCACCCGATAAACACTCGCGGCAAATACGGAATCACCAATCTGTCTCCATCCTTATTCTACACACTTCTACTACCACACCTCCTTTCTCGTTACCTACATCTTTCACCCGGGCTTACATGAACCCAAATTGGAAACTTGATATGGAAAACAAGTTTCTGGCTTCACATGATAACAAAACACGGAAGTTAGTACTACGTACACTTAATCACTAGATCATACGATGCATGTGGCTTTATCACCACAAGTTCCAATCTGATGGAATCCTTGAGTGATACAAAGCTTAATTGGTTGTTAAGGTTTAATCTTAAATGATAGTGGTTGATTATGACAAGACTTTTATCCTGATTGTTAAACCGTCTACCATTTGGAAAGTCTTAATGTTGGCTATCTCCATGTCACGGCCCATTCACCAATTAGATATCAAGAATGCATTCTTGCACGGTGACCTAAAGAAAAGGTTTACATGCACCAAGCCACCAACCTCTGGGTTTTTTTGATCACCGACTTCTTTCACACATTTTTCTTCTTTAAAGGTTGTTGTATGGGCTTAAATAGGCATCTTCGTATGTATAACCGATTCACTACTTATATTTTTTTCACACATTTTTCTTCTTCAACACACGATTTACAGATCCAGTGTTGAACCTAAATACCAAGGTGTAGTTAATGCCGTGGATGAAACCACTTGGTTGCGTAATTATTAATCGAGTTGCATATCCCGCTTCCAAAAGCCAATATTGTTTATTGTGACAATGTCTCGACGGTTTATATGTCCGACAATCTAGTCCAACATCAACGAACAACGAATATAGAAATCAACATTCACTTTGTTCGCGAAAAAAGTTTGCATGTGTCATGTTCGGGTCCTACATGTACCGTTCTCTTTGTAATGCCCAGATATATTCACTAAGGGATTACCTCGCCCGTTTTTCAATAGTTTCGCTCTAGTTTGACCATCTGTCAAAATCCCGCATAAATTGCGAGGGAATATTAGCCGACTTATTATAACTAGGAGATATATATCATGTTAGGATATGTCTTATATTAGGATCAAATCCCTAACTTACTGTTTTGTAATTCCTTATATGTTCTCTCCTATATAATGGGGTTTGATCTCTCAATGATAATCAAGTAATTGAGTTAAACCATAAACACTTTTACATACCTGTCTAAAGCTTCAAGATACTTCTGCTTGTGCATCTTAAAGAAGATCCTCGTCAAATGTTGGTTATCCTCAACCTTTGTAAATCCAGATAGGTACTTAAAAGCCTCCTCCCATTCGCCATTTGTTAACATTTCCTCAATGTAACGCATATTGAAGAAAACTCCAGATTAAAGCTCCAATCTCCACAAAAAAACAAAAAACAAAAAAAAAACACCAATTACACCGAATGACAATGACAATCACAATCCAAATAAACTGAAAATCAAAACCACTAAACCCTACCTGTGAGCAGTATCTTTAAATTTCACTTCATTAAGAAACTGAAGTATTAAAAACACAAGGTCTCTGCTGAGAGAAACCATAACTTTCACTTTTCCCCAAAACTGCAAGAAATTTAAATAAAAATGCACAAATTCAGACATCAAAGAATTAGAATCCTGTAAATCATCAAATATCAAACAAGAACAGTATAACCTCAATTTCCGTAACATTCAACAAAGAAGAATAAAAAATAACGAAGAAAACAGTGTCTAAATTTGTTCATTCAACGATAAACCTAAATTTCCAAAAACGGACACGTATGTAAACGAAAAACAGTTGCGTATCACACATGTTCATAATCAATTTATCAATGTGTAATCATGCATAATTACAGAACAGTCTGAATGTATAATCAGTGTATGTGTATACTTTTAGGTTGAAATTGGAAATTGAAACATCAGATACCTTTGAATTAGGTGATGAAAAATTCTGAAATTAGATCGGAGGGTTTCGTTCTCTCTTCCTTGGAGAGAATTGTAGAGAGAGAAAGCATACCGTTTGAGAGAGAGAGGGAAAGAAAATGAAACGACATGGAGATGATATACGTAGTGATATATACGGGTCAAACGAGATAATTAGGATAAAAAATAGGGATATGATATATTGATATGTAGGAGTACTTATTTCCACGTTGGATTTGTAGATTATCTTATTCGTTTTTTTTTGAACCGCTTGGTACAACGACACTAAAGACGAGATTTTAACTATCTCCTCGGATTTGACGCTCTGGGCGTATGTTCGAGCCCATCCCAGGAGGAACCCCACAACTAGGTAAACCCCTGACCTTGTTTCAGCAAATATGCATCAGTCCGAATTCAAAAACAAGACCTTCCATATGAAGTCAAGGGGTAACTATTAGGCTAGAAGCCCTTGGTTATCCAGTTTATCAGAATTTTTTTAAAAAAGTATGGCCAATACTAAAAAATCATCACAAAGTGTTGGAGGATTTTTTGTTTCACAAATGACGTTAATTTCATTACTAGTGGATAATTAGAGGTGAGAGAAAAATGAAATGTATGGGTGTCAGGTGGTGCCGCTGTCAAGAAAAAGTTGGTACAATTCGGTCAAATCGATGGTGAAATTGTCACTACTAGTAGAAAATAGACTGAAATCGCCACTGCTAGTACAGAATAAGTTGAAATCATCACTAGCAGTGGATAATAGGTGTACATCACCACTACTAGTAAAGAATAGATTGAAATCGCCACCGCTGGTGGAGAGGGTTTGAATAAATCAATTTTTTTAATGTCTGTACCATCTGACACAAGTATGGGGATAAATCAATTTTTAATGTCTATACCATCTGACACTCCTATTCGACATTAGCAATGGAGTCAGCATCATTTATGGAAAAAAAAATCCCCAACACCTCTTATGATGCATTTTTTAATATTGACCCTATTTTTTTTAAAGCAATTCGGTTTATCATGGATTTATATAGGTAGGTACAAATTTATTATTATTTAAAAAAATTACTATATATTATTAGAATGAAAAATACACGAATGTAATTCTATTTTTAAAGTTATTTGATACTTGTCTCGCATAATTTTACTTTATATGTCTCTATAATAGATGACAAACATCTTAATCATCAAAGGAATGGAATGATATCGGGTGAACATAATCTCTGTCTCGGATTACTTGGATATTAGGGATCAATATGATGACCGGTTTGTTTGGGTGCCCTTTTTTTAATGGCCAATTCCCTCTTCTAAGATCACAACATATTGAAACCAAGGCAACAGAAAGATAAAATATCGGAGAGATCGAAAGGGGCATAGGTGCTTTACTTATCACCGGGTAGAGATGAATACTATATAATAGCAACAGGAAAATCTTTGGCCTTGAATCAGGGTATTCAGGAAGAACAGGTTGTTCCAGCTATAACGACCGATTTTCAACTAGTATGTATGTGTGTTTCATTACTCAAAAGAAACAAATATTATTATATATTTAATTATGTTTTTATAAAAATATAATAACAATTGGGTGTTAGAGTTTACTAGTAACTAACTTGATTAGGTTAGTTAGGCTAGTTTTTTTTTTTACCAGATTTGACCAAAAGATCCATGTAATATAACATTCGAAAATTAAATTTTTATTAAGAAAACAGTTTTACCCCGATTTTTAAGGAATGTTAGTTAGATAACTCACTTAGGGTTGTATACTACAAATTGCATTATGCCCTAATTATCCTCATTGGGTTTTGACCCACTTTGGGTTGCATAAAGATTTACAGGAAATACGAACATAAATTTTGGTTTCATCATTAAAAGGATTGTTTTGAGATGGATCTCCTCATTGCTTCATCAACTTCACTAAATTGAATCTTCTTCCAACAAGGCAAGAAGCAAATCTAATTATAACTCATGTTTACATGTTCCTCTAAATCTCTAATTCTCTAAAGGTGTGAGGAACTATTATTTTTTTCACATATACTATATAAATTAATGCATTTATCCAAAAATTCTATTCCATCTTTATCGGATGATAGTTCGAACGATCCGCTCATCTTTTCCTTTAAAACCCTCTTTCAATTCAACCAAGAACAATTTGGTGTTTTCTTTGTTCTGATCTTAGTTATGATATGATATGTTAAATCATATGCCAGCAGACTGATGTTTGATCTTGGTTTAAACAGATTGCATGCAATGACTACACGTTTGACAATCAATCGGGTATATATATCCTAAAAGCTCATCCTAATTGCTTGATATTTATAGCATTTACACAACCGACCGAAACTTTTGCATGTTTCGAAGGTAACATCAGAAGCATATCATAATGTTTGCCCCTCTAATCTAAACTCTAAACCACTAAGTTTCAGGTATATGTAAAATAAAGGCAGAAAAAAAAAACTGTACCCACAAAATCTTGTATCTTGCTATGAAAAGTTCTATTTTCACACTGCACTATCTTTCAGTTTGATCAGTTGTATTTTCAGCGGTGCTACTACTAGGGCCAGCATCATTTTCAACACCAGGTGAACTCCCCCATTTCCCTTCTGACTCAAGAGGCTCGATTACACACACACCACCATCCGTAAGTCCCAAAGCAAACTGATTAGGTTTAGATGGATGTGCAGCGACTACAAGTGGATACACCTTTGGACTGCAAAAGCACAACATATATTATAAACAACTCAAGATATATAATGCAGGTTCAAATAAGGACCAATTTTTCAACATCGAATCTAATTATAAATATTTATTAAATTGGGTGGGGAATTGGGTCCAATTGGCAAAGCCGGTGTTGCTCCCCTTGAGGTCAAGGGCTTAAGCCCGGTCGATGAGTGTGTCTATTGTCTCTTAAAAAAAATTACATAAAGAACATGATGTTTTTATACACTATATATAATGCATACCCTATCTATAGCTGAGAATGTATATTGGTTTGGGATTTTAATTATGTGGTTATAAAATTGGGGTTGACAAAACTTCATATGATCATTTAATGTTCTTTAGTTCGTCTATTTAGGATGCATTCTTCTTCTTGTAGATGTGGATGATATAATTACTAGAAGTGATGAAATCAGCATCCTGGAAGAACCATTGCTAAACTATGTAACCATTGCTCATCCTCTCATTGCGTATCTAGTAAGTGTGTCAACTGTCAAGTCAAGTAAGTGTGTCAACTGTCAAGTCAACTAAAGTCGTCACGAAGAACCTCACATTGGTAAGCCTTTCGTCAAATTCTAATTAATCTGTTGTGTGTTCTATACCAAAACCATGGTCACTAGATCATGTAAGCATACATTGATTATAATGGAAGGCCCAAAGCAAGCAATCCACTATAGGTTGGGTTCTCATTGGGTTAATCTTGTGTCATGAAAAAGAAAGAAGCATCATTTTATGTCGTTCAAGTGTGGAATATAAAGCTATTGCACAAACCAATTGTAAACTTATTTAGCTTCGCTACCTACTTGGTGAGATTGGTTAGACAAACGAAATCAATAAAACTATTGAATATTCCATGAATGAACCAAACACATTGAAGTGATTGACACTTCACTTGAAAGAAGATGAAGACAAGATGATCACTACTCATGTCAGGTTTGTTCAGTGGGTATTCAATAGAGCATTACTGGGAAGGCATTTTTGCCACATTCATAACAGCTAGACATGATCAATATCTATGCTCCAGCTTAAGTGGGAGTGTTGGATCATATCATTTCCCGTACGTAACCCAATGGCCCTTAGGGTTTACTTTAGATTAGGTTCCCTTCAATAAATAAATACTGATTATGATATAAATAGATAAAATAAATATATTTGAGGTTCGTCTTGTGTCCTTAACGTCACTGATTATATACGTGTGCAAGTGGTACGCATACCAAAAATGCAACATACCATAACATGTGAAACGGGGAAAGACAAAGACTCACTTTGAGTTTGAGGGCAAATATGAAGTGAGACTGAGCCGGCAGCTCAATCTGAGTGTTCATGCTGTTAGAATATCAATACTTCCATCCTCAAAAGCGACATATATGATTTCACCATCACATGAGTAAGCAGCATGTGTAATTGCACCATTTGCTTGTTGAGGGCCCACTAAACATGGACAATAAAGATAACATATAATTAACAGATAAACAAGAATAAATTGACTACTAGCCTCGTTTAAATTCAGAAACAGACCTGCTTCAAGCATTCCAGTTTAGGCGATTCAAAAATGGCTTTTTGAGTTTCATGCACCACTAGAAACGGTGATTGATCTTGGTGAAATTGTACATGAGTATCAGCAAAGGGAGCAGCAACACGTCCCCCCCGGAATTTGCAATTTTCTACTTATTTGCTTCTCCCATCTGTTTGTGCTCCACAGACACAGCTGCAAAAATAGACCACAAAATATACAAATATAAAAATCCTCATTCTAAATTCAATCAATACACTTTTTCCTTGTGAAATGACAATGAAATGGAATATTACTTGACAATCAGCACCAGAAGATGCAAGAATATTATGAATACTAGAAGATGCGAGGCTTGTTACTCTTTTATGATGGCCTTTAAGCTTGGTTTTGACCTTGTCGAATTAACAATAAACACTCACTTTCATTTTCATAAACATACTTTACTCTCAAGTCTCAACTAAGATTTTAAATAATAATTATATAAAAATTAAAACCACCTCATCAATCTGAACATTGTATATTTGGACAGAAGAATCATTCATGCCTATGGCAATAATATTGTTATCTTGTGGATGAAAGGCCAGAAAGGTTGCTGCAGGCGGAGGTGGCATAAATGTAGTCATCGTCTGCATATAAAGAAACAAATAAATGAATAATATGGTATAAATATTTGATAGCATTACATCATATAGTTACCTTAAAGGTCATCATATTAAACAGAGAAATCTTTTCGCCTGAAGCAGACGTAACATAAGAGTTGTTGTTCGACAGTGCAAAGCATGCAATGGAATCCTTGGTGCTTGTACCACTAATATCATTTGTCATCAATATCCCACTAGTTGGTTGCCATATCTGAGGTGCCACACTAGCAGTTGCCTAAAGAGCCAAATAACCATAATCACCAATAATTAAGTTGATAATGGGATTAATAATATTTGAGAAAATAAACACCTTCCCAGTAGAATTATGATCACTTTTCGGCCATTTCCATAGTTTATGAACAGCATTGGCTGCTAGTGCTAAAAGTGCAACTCCTGAATTTGTGTACATCAGTCTTGTGACCTATAATAAAATGCAAACATCATGTGAGAGCCCAAATGTTTAAAGATCGTAACAACCCATGAATAAGTTTAAATGCATGGGTTCCTTCATGAGTGCCTCAATGATTAATTAAAAGGGTGCCAGTTGGGGTCACTCCCTGATGAGTTCATGGCTGTATAAAACCAGTGATCTGTGCTCATAAGCAAGACAGAAAGCCAGGATCTGACACCGTACGGGCATACAAGACAGGTTTCGTGACATTTAACTCTTAATGTGGTTTCATGTGTTTGACATAAACCAAATAAACGTAAAAACGTGATTAAATAAACACTTTAAAGCGTACCCACATTGGTGAAGACGTGCTATCTGGAAGCCGTAAGAAACGACAATGTGATGGTTCTGAGATTTCTGTCACTTTCCCATTTGTAGATTTGTCTGAGACCTTATCTCCAATTCCGGGCCTATCTGCCAAATTCTGATTCTCACTTTTTTGTAATCACACCCCACATATATTTAATTGATATAATGAGCATAAATTAGGATTATCAATATAAGAACAATAACTCACCGTATTCAGGGGAACTGTGGTAACTATATTCATATTGCTTGATCCCCCGGTTGCATTAGCAGAAGCACCAGATGGGGTCTTTGCAGAATTCTGTAAATGTTTTTAGTTTCAAAAACAGTTCAATTCTACGGTCTGAACAATGATAAAAGAACAGGAATATTTATACCTTCACAGCAGATGAAGATGCAACTCTTGAGGCATCAACAGATCGATTCTCCATAGCTCTTAAAACTTTAACTCCATCTGAATTTGCTAGAATTTTAATTCCATTATCATTTGTTGAAACAGCCAACGACATTCCTTCTTTGTTAAATCAAACACAAGGAGAAGCCTGCAAATAAGTAATTTATCCAACCATTATTACCAGCAAGTAGAAAATGTTTATATTTTAATAAACATATATAATTGTAGATTATTACCGGTAATTCACCCTCAGCATCAATGACCATCAACCTATTAGCATTGTCCATATTCCAATACTTGACCAACCATTCATCGCCAGCAACAATGTATTGGTTTTTTGTAGTATCAAACTGTACAGGCCAATTAGCCCGTTTAATGAGCCCATTATATGTACGTTTGGCAACGCCTTCACTTCCATCCCATTCAACAAGGAAAGATTGTCCATCTTTATTTGTCCCACATGAAAATAACCGTTTCCCGTCCGCACTATATGCCATGATGGATGTTGAATGACCTGGCGCAGTATAGTCAAGTCTCGAACCCTTGTCGTAATACAGCCATGCCTTTATCTTCCCGTCCGTTGCCGATGAGTAAACAAACGAGTTTTAGGAGAAAATAAAGTTAGACGTGTTACAATTACAATGAAAGAAGGCAAATACTAGGTAGCATGGATTTTAAAAGAAACAGTGGTACCAGAAGATTTTCTTTAAAATGAGGGCATACAGAATATACGGGTGCTTCAGGACCTTCAAATTGATTCTGTTTATCTCATGTTACTGCATTCCATACCTGTATGGAACTTTATATTATAGGTAATAGGTTTCATAATTTTAAAAGAACCAAACTAGTGAGATACTACCTTTATTAGCATATCATCTCCACAAGTTGCAATGCTGAGTGTTTGATTTGGAAAAGAAAAAGCAAGATCATTAACACAGCCATTGTGTGGGCCTCAATCTGTATTAAACCAAATCCAGAAAAATTAATAATTAAGCACACACATTTAATATGAAGAAGTGCCCTACCTCCAAGTGCTTTCGCATATCACCACCACCATGATACGAGTACATCTGTACAATGTTCTTTGAGTATGCATCACCTATATGAAAGTTCATTATATTCAAATATCAAAAGGTGTTCATATTTGTGTTTTTAACTTTTTGTTATTATCAGCCAACAAGCTACCATCAAAACAGAAACCCTAACCAAGTGGGACGGGAAACCACCGAAGGTCGAGGCCACCGACGAGCCACAGCAGAAACCCTTTATCTCTCTCTCTCTCTACACCCCTCGATCTCCCTCTCTCTCTACTGCAGTATCTAGCCGCGCTCTTTCTTCACTTCTCTCTCTCTCTCCTCTTCTATCTCTCTCTCTCTCGCCGGCCGGAAACAACCGACTCACCAGAAGTAGGGACAATTTTAGCCCTTTGGTGCATGTTTTCGTATTTGTTTTGTTTCAGTTTCTTGGTAGGTACAGTGGGACAGGAAAGCATCGTTCAACACACGACCAACGCAAGGATGGCATAGTCTCGGTCAACCCGCGGTGAGATTGTTTCATCTCTTGTTGGATTTTACTGCTGAAGTTTGACATACTTGTAGCTTCAAGTCTTACAGTTTTTAGGTGTTTGTCTTTGTGTGCATTACACCGCTGGGAAACTTTGTTTTGTTGGTGTTGCGTGCAACGTGTTAGTAGGGTGTACTTTAGGCTCAGTGCCGGTTATTTGCTGATCATTGTGTGCGCTTGTATGCTCTCTGTTTCATTTTTCATATACTTCGTTCCTTTGATTGTGGTGTGCTTGATTTTACAACATAGACAGTAGGGATCACTATGCTTCCTTGAGATCGTGTCCTGAGAGGGGAGGTGTGGGTAGGGGTAAATGGGGGCCATATTTTGCATGTAGGGTCGTGGAACATAGGAACACTGACCGGAAAGCTGCTGGAGCTGGTGGATGTATTGCGTTAGAAACCCTACTTTTTGATGACCGTTTGAGTGACATGTTGATATGTTTGTTTTATGTATTGTATGATTGCTTATGTGGTGTTTGCCTGAGATAGTATGTGACTCTTGATTGTTTGTCTGGTTGCTAGATACTTGGTTAGTATGGTATGTTTACTAAATGTTTGTTTTGTGTGTTATATGATTGTCTATGTGGTGTATGGCTGAGATAGTGTGCGACTCCTGAGATAGTCTTGATTGTTGGCTGCTAGATACTTGGTTAGTCTGTTTTGCTGGTTCATTGCTCTATTGATAAACATGCTTGGTTCACATGTGGCTATGTGTAACCGTTTGTCCTATATCCCTCCAGTGTGTTAAAAAAAAAAAAAAAAAAAAAAAAAAAAAAAAAAAAACCCTAGAGCCGGGGGTCTCTTTTAAAGCAGCGTCTCTACCCTTTTCGGGTAGGGTAAGGTTTGTGTTCATCTCTCCCCCCCAAACCCTACTTTAAAGTAGGATTTCACTGGGTATGTTTGTTTGTTTGTTTATTACCAGTTTACCAAACAGGGTTCCATCAAGACTCCAAGTTACACAGTTGACTGATGCAGTATAGTCATTGGTCAAAGTTGACTTTTACAAACACTCAAGTCAGATTATAACTAATTTTAACCCATGTGTATTGATAATGAAATATATTCCAACTAATAGATTTAAAAGGAGATTAATTACCGACTTGAAGGGGCATTGAACAAGCACCAAAATCCCAAACCTCGAACTTCTTCTGAACAAGCCTCTCTTTGCTACCCAAGTCCCATATAAAAAATTCTCCAGCATTCGATTGCATATCCAGTAAGTGTGTCAAGTCAACTTAAGTCGTCACCAAGAACCTCACATTGGTAAGCCTTTGGTCAAATTCTAATAAATCTGTTGGGTGTTCTATACCAAAACCATGGTCACTAGATCATGTAAGCATACATTGATTATAATGGAAGGCCAAAGCAAGCAATCCACTATAGGATGGGTTCTCATTGGGTCAATCTTGTGTCATAAAAAAGAAAGAAGCATCATTTTATCTCGTTCAAGTGCGGAATATAAAGCTATTGCACACAATTGTGAACTTATTTAGCTTCGATACCTACTTGGAGAGATTGGTTAGACAAACGAAACCAATAAAATTATGGTGGTAATGAGACAACCATTGACATTGCAAATACTTGGATATTCCATGAATGAACCAAACACATTGAAGTGATTTGACACTTCACTTGAAAGAAGTTGAAGACAAGATGATCGCTACTCATGTCACGTTTGTTCGGTGGGTATTCACTAGAGCATTATTGGGAAGGCATTTTTGCCACATTCATAACAGCAAGACATGATCAATATCTATGCTCCAGCTTAAGGGGGGGTGTCGAATCATATCATTCCCAGTACGTAGCCCAATGGACCTTAGGGTTTACTTTAGATTAGGTTCCCTTCTATAAATAAATACTGATTATGATATAAATAGATACAATAAATATATTTAACGTTCGCCTTGTGTCCTCAACGTTGCTGATTATATTCGTGTGCGGGTGGTACGCATACCAAAAATGCAACATACCATAACATGTGAAACAGGGGAAAGACGAAGACTCACTTTGAGTTTGAGGGCAAATACGAAGAGAGACTGAGCCGGTAGCGCAATCTGAGTGTTGATGCTGTTCGAATATCAATAATTCCATCCTCAAAAGCGACATATATGATTTCACTATCACATGAGTAAGCAGCATGTGTAATTGCACCATTTGCTTGTTGAGGGCCCCACTAAACATGGACAATAAAGATAACATATAATTAACAGGAAAACAAAAATAAAGACCACTAGCCTCGTTTAAATTCAGAAACCGACCTGCTTCAAGCATTCCAGTTTAGGCCTTCAAAAATGGCAATTTGAGTTTCATGCACCACCAGCAGGCAGCAACCGTGATTGATCTTGGTGAAATTGTACATGAGTATCAGCAAAGGGAGCAGCAACACGTTCCCCTGGAATTTGCAATTTTCTACCTATTTGCTTTTCCCATCTGTTTGTACTCCACAGACACAACTGCATAAATAGACCATAAAAATGTATATATAAACAAAAATCCTCATTCTAAATTCAATCAATACACTTTTTCCTTGTGAAACGACAATAAAATTGAATATTACTCGACAATCAGCACCAGAAGATGCAAGAACATTATGAATACTAGAGAATGCGAGGCTTGTTACTCTTTTACGATGGCCGTTAAGCTTGGTTTAGACCTTGTCGAATGAACAATAAACACTCACTTCCAGTTTCATAAGCAAACTGCACTCTCAAGTCTCAACTAAGATATTAATTAATAATTATATAAAAATTAAAACCACCTCATCAATCTGAACATTGTATATTTGGATAGAAGAATCATTCATGCCTATGGCAATAATATTGTTATCTTGTGGATGAAAGGCCAGAAAGGTTGCTGCAGGCGGAGGTGGCATAAATGTAGTCATCGTCTGCATATAAAGGAACAAATAAATGAATAATATGGTATAAATATTAGATAGCAATACAGCATATAGTTACCTTAAACGTCATCATATTAAACAGAGAAATAATATTGCCTGAAACAGATGTAACATAAGAGCTGTTCTTCGACAGTGCAAAGCATGCAATGGAATCCTCGGTGCTTGTACCACTAATATCATTTGTCATCAATATACCGCTAGTTGGTTGCCATATCTGAGGTGACACACTAGCAGTTGCCTAAAGAGCCAACTAACCATAATCGCCAATAATAAAATTGATAATGGGATTAATAATATCTGAGAAAATAAATACCTTCCCAGTAGAATTAAAATCACTTTTCGGCCATTTCCATAGTTTATGAACAGCATTGGCTGCTAGAGCTAAAAGTGCAAGTCCTGAATTTGTGTACATCAGTCTTGTGACCTATAATAAAATGCAAACATCATGGGAGAGGCCAAATGTTTAAAGATCGTAACAACCCATAAATAAGCTTAAACGCATGGGTTCCTTCATGAGTGCCTGAATGAGTAATTAAACGGGAGCTAGTTGGGGATGAGTTCTGGCAGTATAAAACCAGTGATCCGCGCTCATAAGCAAGACTGAAAGGCAGGATCTAGGAAGCACACCGTACGGGCATACAAGACAGGTTTCGTGACATTTAACTCTTAATGTGGTTTCATGTGTTTGAAATAAACTAAATAAACGTAAAAACGTAATTAAATTAACACTGTAAAGCGTGGCCGCATTGGTGAAGACGTGTTATCTGGAAGCCGTAAGAAACGACAATGTGATGGTTCTGAGATTTCTGTCACTTTCCCATTTGTAGATTCGTCTGAGACCTTGTTTCCAATTCCGGGCCTATCTGCCAAATTCTGATTCTCACTATTCTGTAATCACGCCCCACAAATATTTCATTGATATGGTGAGCATTAATTAGGATTATCAATATAAGAACAATAACTCACCGTATTCGGGGGAACTGTGGTAACTATATCCATATTGCTTGATCCCCCGGTTGCATTAGCAGAAGCACCAGACGGGGTCTTTGCAGAATTCTGTAAATGTTTTTAGTTTCAAAACAGTTCAATTCTATGGTCTGAACAATGATAAAAGAACAGGAATATTTATACCTTCACAGCAGATGAAGATGCAACTCTTGAGGCATCAACAGATCGATTCACCATAGCTCTTAAAACTTTAACTCCATCTGAATTTGCTAGAATTTTAATTCCATTATCATTTGTTGAAACAGCCAACAACATTCCTTCTTTGTTAAATCGAACACAAGGAGAAGCCTGCAAATAAATAATTTATCCAACCATTATTATCAGAAAGTAGAAAATGTTTATATTTTAACAAACATATATAATTGTAGATTATTACCGGTAAATCACCCTCAGCATCAATGACCATCAACCTATTAGCATTGTCCATATTCCAATACTTGACCAACCATTCGTCGCCAGCAACAATATATTGGTTTTTTGTAGTATCAAACTGTACAGGCCAATTAGCCCGTTTAATGAGCCCATTATATGTACGTTTGGCAACGCCTTCACTTTCATCCCATTCAACAAGGAAAGATTGTCCATCTTTATTTGTCCCACATGAAAATAACCGTTTCCCGTCCGCACTATATGCCATGATGGATGTTGAATGACCTGGCGCAGTATAGTCAAGTCTCGAACCCTTGTGGTAATACAGCCATGCCTTTATCTTCCCGTCCGTTGCCGATGAGTAAACAAACTAGTTTTAGGAGAAAATAAAGTTAGACATGTTACAATTACAATGAAAGAAGGCAAATACTCAGGTAGCATGGATTTTAAAAGAAACAGTGGTACCAGAAGATTTTCTTTAATATGAGGGCATACAGAATATACGGGTGCTTCATGACCTTCAAATTGATTCTGTTTATCTCCTGTTACTGCATTCCATACCTGTATGGAACTTTATATTATAGGTAATAGGTTTCGTAATTTTAAAATTTTAAGTGAAGCAAACTAATGAGATACTACCTTTATTAGCATATCATCTCCACAAGTTACAATGCTGAGTGTTTGATTTGGAAAAGAAAACGCAAGATCATTAACACAGCCATTGTGGGCCTCAATCTATATTAAACCAAATGCAGAAAACTTAATAATAGATTTGAAGGGGCATTGAACAAGCACCAAATTCCCAAACCTCGAACTTCTTCTGAGCAAGCCTCTCTTTGCTACCCAAGTCCCATATAAAAAATTTTCCAGCATTTGTTCCAACTAATGATTCCCCACACAACACAAAAAACAAAACAAGTGACTACATTAAATAAATACCAAGAATTGAACATTTCAGAAAGCATAAACTACCAAGAAGCAAAATTTGCTGTATGGGGTGAAAATTTATACTCTTCACAGATGAACCCAGATTTAGGGTCATCACAACAACTTTCGGAAGATCTTCAGCTGAATACGAGCTTGGGCCACTGTAAACAGTGGCTGGCACATTTACAGGCATAGGATTGACCTATATAAAAATCAAGGATATGCAGCATTTAGCATGCAGTTGAGTTTGGCATTTCAAGAAAATTAGTAAATATAAAAGAATTCAAAGTTGATGGGATACAGGTAAAACACGACAATTGAGCTTTAAATAGTCAAATATAGACGTGTAAGCTTTAATTAGCCATAGTGGTTCATACTTCCTCAGGCGTCATTGATCTCTTGGATGCATGTTCGGTGTAAGCTGTTTGATGAGCCACAGCTGGACTATTAGCAAGAAGAGTTCTGGGGCACGGGCGCTTCAAAATAGCTGCCATAGGGCAAAAAAGGAACGACTAAATAAGGGTTGTGAACAATGAATCTCAGGATATTTATGATGCAATCACTACAAATTTTTAAGGCTTTTGTGTTCTCAATCCGTGCTTATAATTTGTTGAATCATATACCTGGAATATTAGGTGGAACTAAACCTCTGGGACCAGCAGAAGATGATGGATGAGCCATAGCTGGATTTGCTATCCAGACAGGAAAATTTGAGGGCATAGGTGGTAGTGGCGGTGGTGCTGCCTGAACAAGCTTGATATGCAGAACATGAAAATAAAAGTCAAAGACACTTTGAACATGATTTTTGGAATTTAAACCATTGAAAACTAGAATAAATCTTACACCATGAGCACCCAATGGTGGTAGGCCTGAGGGCTTTGGTACAGAACCCAATAATAGATTGGTAGACAGGGATGAAGCAAGTACACTGTTTGGTTGCGATGGCCCACAACAATGATCAAAAAACAAAGTATTTATATCAGGATTCAGCTTCGGTTCTTTGCATTGCTTATGTTGCCAGTTCAAACTACAATTCCAAAAAATACAGTCAAAACTCAAAAGCAAGTCTTATATGCCTAGAATTGAGCAACAAAATTCACATCCACAACCCAAGATACAAACCTTTGATTAATAAGTGTCCTCAATCTTGTACTCTTTAAACTTGGAAAAGTTAGCTTACCATGAAAAACGGGATTTGATTCAATCAACTTTTTAATTCCATCTAGCATTATAAGCCTAGAAGAGTTGATATCTCCATGTCTGGATAAATGTTCGTTCTCTCTGAAGTCTGAACACATTTATTTAAAATTTAATAAGTCACAAATTATAAAATAAAACTCATAATTTGATATGAATGTAACCAATTGATATCACAAAAAAGGAAACCTCTTGATGTCTTCACCTGAAATTGTCTAAAGTCAAAAGCAGTGCCAATTCTTTGAAACTATTTTCACTAAAAGACGAAAACACTTTCAAGTCCTATAATAAAATTTCAACAGCTTTAGCATTATCCTTGCTGCAAATAGAACCGTCATAAAGAATTTACAATGGGATCAAAGTCTAATTTACAAAATACATATAAACATACTATTAGCCAACTTATATGTAATTAGGAGACAACAACAACCTTACCCAGTATATTCCCACTTTTCAGTAGGGTCTGGGGGGGAAGGATAGATACAAACCTTACCCCTATCCCAATTGGGATAGAGAGGCTGCTCCAAAAGAGTCCCCGGCTCAAAGTTATCGCTTGAAGTTGATCATCCCAATGATTTTAACGTTATTTTCACAAAATAATTAAAATAACGTTAAAATTAATGCACTTTCACTTTTGCCCCTTAGGAGACAATAGATAGATATTAAGTTAGTGTATATATTATAATTGGTAATTATCTATTCCTAACTTACTGTTTTGTAATTCCTTGAATCTCCTCTCATATATAACAGGGTTTGATCTCTCAACGATAACCAAGTAATTGAGTTATACCATAAACACTTTTATGGAATTAGAGCCATGGTTCTAAAACCCTAGTCTAATCCATTCCCAGTTGATCCTGCATTCCTTTGTATCAATTTTTCTTCAAACATAGGAATAAATTTTAGTTTTCGATTTCCTCTAGCAAACCTAAACATGTTGTTTTCTTTCTCTCCATGATCTGTGTACCCACCTTCTTTGATTTCCCCAGCAAACAGAGGAATTAATTTGGTTTTGTCCACCTCATGTTCAGAAAAATCATACGGAATTAATCTGGTTTGTCGAACTCGATTTGTGTGCCATCTTTTTAATTCACAACAAATCGTTGCTGCATTGCATGTCATCTTGTTTTTTTCTTTTAATTAGTTATTTTTTTATTTGATGACCAACAGACAGAAATTTTTTTAATGTACTCCTCTGTTCCCAACTGTAAATCATCACTGGCTCAAAATGAAGGCTCGTCTAGCTCAAACTCTAAAGCCATGGTTTTGCACCTACGGCTGTTCACGAGCCGAGCCGAACCGAACGAGGGTATGCTCGTGCTCAGCTCGTTTACAAACCGAGCGGCTCGGCTTGGTTCGGATTTGCAAAATCGAGCCAAATGTTGTGAATTCCACTAGTTAACTCTTACTCAGTTTAATTGCAAAATAAAGAAACTCCAAGGTCATCTTGGTGGTGAATTTCACAATCAAGAGTTTAAATCCTTTGCTCAACAAAGCAGCCTTGTATTTTTTATTTCTCATGTCCCCAAGCATCCCAACAAAACGGATGTGCCACACGGAAGATCCGTCGTCTCAACGATATCATCAGTACCTTACTAACTCATGCGCATCCACCACCTTCATTTTGGGTATAGGCTCTTTATATTGCTGCCTGTCTCCACAACATATAACCAACAAAACGGCTCAATTTTTCCAGACCAACTTATGCCTTATACATGTAACACCCAACCAGTGACCATCTACGTGTCTTTAGGCGCATATGTTGCCCGAACATGTCCACCACCTCACCTCACAATTTACGTTCTTGCTCCATTACATGTATCTTCCTTGGATATCCCGAAAACTTCAGGAATAGCAATGTTATGACCCTTCCACAGTGAAAGTTCAGCTTTCCCAACATGTTACCTTTGATCAAAACCCGTTTTCTTTTTTTGACCTTTCACCTATCATGACCAACCCACACACCTTTATATATGATCCCTCTTTCCTTTTCTTTCCTTCTGGTCAACTTATGCCCTCCAATCCAATCTCACCTACTACACCAACTAATACTTCCACACAACCCACTCCATCAACGATGCCTAGAACTCCCACACCTGCAACCCTACCTTTCCCATTACCTATTCTCCCCAAGACCATCCCCAAAGTACTGCTACTCCACCCCATCCTGTTTCCATCATCGTCCCAACTATTACTACACCTCCACCACCCACTCACCCGATAAACAGTAGTGGCAAATACGGAATCACCAATCTGTCTCCATCCTTATTCTACACATTTCTACTACCACACCTCCTTTCTCGTTACCTACATCTTTCACCCGGGCTTACATGAACCCAAATTGGAAACTTGATATGGAAAACAAGTTTCAGGCTTCACATCATAACAAAACACGGAAGTTAGTACTACGTACGCTTAATCACTAGATCATACGATGCATGTGGCTTTATCACCACAAGTTCCAATCTGATGGAATCCTTGACTGATACAAAGCTTGATTGGTTGTTAAGGTTTAATCTTAAATGATAGTGGTTGATTATGACAAGACTTTTATCCTGATTGTTAAACCGTCTACCATTTGGAAAGTCTTAATGTTGGCTATCTCCATGTCGCGGCCCATTCACCAATTAGATATCAAGAATGCATTCTTGCACGGTGACCTAAAGAAAAGGTTTACATGCACCAAGCCACCAACCTCTAGGTTTTGTTGATCACCGATTTCTTTCACACATTTTTGTTCTTCAAAGGTTGTTGTATGGGCTTAAATACGCATCTTGGTATGTATAACCGATTCACTACTTATATTTCTTTCACACATTTTTCTTCTTCAACACACGATTTACAGATCCAGTGTTGAACCTAAATACCAAGGTGTAGTTAATGCCGTGGATGAAACCACTTGGCTGCGTAATTATTAATCGAGTTGCATACCCCGCTTCCAAAAGCCACTATTGTTTATTGTGACAATGTCTTGACGGTTTATATGTCCGACAATCTAGCCCAACATCAACGAACAACGAATATAGAAACCAACATTCACTTTGTTCGCAAAAAAAGTTTGCATGGGTCATGTTCGGGTCCTACATGTACCGTTCTCTTTGTAATGCACAGATATATTCACTAAGGGTTTACCTCGCCCACTTTTTCAATAGTTTCGCTCTAGTTTGACCATCTGTCAAAATCCCACATAAATTACGAGGGAATATTAGCCAACTTATTATAACTAGGAGATATGTATTATGTTAGGATATATCTTATATTAGGATCAAATCCCTAACTTATTGTTTTGTAATTCCTTATATCTTCTCTCCTGTATAATGGGGTTTGATCTCTCAATGATAATCAAGTAGTTGAGTTATACCATAAACACTTTTACATACCTGTATAAAGCTTCAAGATACTTCTGCATGTGCATCTTAAAGAAGATCCTCGTCGAATGTTGGTTATCCTCAACCTTTGTAAATCCAGATAGGTACTTAAAAGCCTCCTCCCATTCGCCATTTGTTATCATTTCCTCAAAGTAACGCATATTGAAGAAAACTCCAGATTCGAGCTCCAATCACCACACAAAAAAAACACACACACACCAATTACACCTAATGACAATCACAATCCAAATAAACTGAAAATCAAAACCACCAAACCCTACCTATCAGCAGTATCTAAAAATTTCTCTTCATTAAGAAACTGAAGTATTAAAAACACAAGGTCTCTGCTGAGAGAAACCATAACTTTCACTTTTCCCCAAAACTGCAAGAAATTTAAATAAAAATGCACAAATTCAGACATCAAAGAATTAGAATCCTGTAAATCATCAAAGATCAAACAAGAACAGTATAACATCAATTTCCGTAACATTTAACAAAGAAAAATAAAAAATAACGAAGAAAACAGAGCCTAAATTTGTTCATTCAACGAGAAACCTAAATTTCCAAAAACCAACGCGTATGTAAACGCAAAGCAGCTGCATATCACATATGTTCAAAATCAATTATCAATGTGTAATCATGCATAGTTACAGAACAGTCTGAATGTATAATCAGTGTATGTGTATACTTTTAGGTTGAAATTGGGAATCGAAACATCAGATACCTTTGAATTAGGTGATGAAATGTTCTGAAATTAGATCGGAGGGTTTCGTTCTCTCTTCCTTGGAGAGAATTGTAGAGAGAGAAAGCATAGAGTTTGAGAGAGAGAGAGAGGGAAAGAAAATGAAACGACCTGGAGATGATATACGTAGTGATGATATACGGGTCAAACGAGATAATTAGGATAAAAAATAGGGATATGATATATTGATAAGTGAGAGTACTTATTTCCACGTTGGATTTGTAGATTATCTTATTAGCTTTTTTTTTTTAACGGTTTGGTACAAAGATTCTCAAGACGGGATTTCAATCGTGCCTAGGATTTGACGCTCTGGGGCGTATAACTGAGCTCTTCTCAGGAGGAACCTCACAATTGGATAAACCCCCTATCTTGTTTCAGTAAATATGTCTTAGCTCGGATTCGAACCCAATACCTCCCATAGAGAAGTCAATGGGTAACCATCAGGCTAGAAGCCCTTGGTTATCCAGTTTATCAGAATTTTTTTAAAAAAATATGGCCAATACTAAAAAATCATCACAAAGTGTCGGTGGATTTTTTTTTTCACAAATGACGTTAATTTCATTGCTAGTGGATAATTAGAGGAGAGAGAAAAATGAAATGTATGGGTGTCAGGTGGTGTCGCTGTTAAGAAAAAGTTGGTACAATTCAGTCAAATCGATGGTGAAATCGTCACTACTAGTAGAGAATAGGATGAAATCGTCACTGCTAGTAGAGAATATGTTAAAATCACCACTAGCAGTGGATAATAGGTGCACATCGCCACTACTAGTAAAGAATATGTTGAAATCGCCACCGCTGGTGCAAAGGGTTTGAATAAATCAATTTTTTAATGTTTGTACCATTTGACACAAGGACGGGGATAAATCAATTTTTAATGTCTATATCATCTGACACTTCTATTCGACATTAGCAATGAGTCAACATCATTTATGAAAAAAAATTCCCAACACTCCTTATGATTCATTTTTTGATATCGACCCTGTTTTTTTAAAACAATTCAGTTTATCATGGATTTATACAGGTAGGTACACAATTTATTATTATTTAAAAAACTTACTATATATATTTTAGAATGAAAAATACACGAATGTAATTATATTTTTAAAGCTATTTGATACTTATCTAGCATAATTTTAATTTATGTCTCTATAATAGATGACAAACATCTTAATCATCAAATGAATAGAATGATATCGGGTGAACATAATCTCTGTCTCGTATTCCTTGGATATTAGGGATCAATATGATGACCGGTTTGTTTGGGTGCCCTTTTTTTTGGTGGCCAATTCCCTCTTCTAAGATCATGACATATCGAAACCAAGGCAACAAAAAGATAAAATATCGGAGAGATCAAAAGGGGAACAGATGCTTTACTTATCACCGAGTAGAGATGAATACTATATGATAGCGATAGGAAAATCTTTGGCCTTAAATCAGGGTATTCAGGAAGAACAGGTTGTTACAGCTGTAACGACCGATTTTCAACTAGTATGTGTGTGTGTGTTTCATTATTCAAAAGAAACAAATATTATTGTATATTTAATTATGCTTTTGGTAAAAATATAATAACAGTTGGGTGTTAGAGTTCACTAGTAACTAACTTGATTAAGTTAGTTAGGCTAGCTAAATTTGACCAAATTTGACCAAAAGATCCATGTAATATAACATTCACAAACTAAATTTTTATTAAGATAACAGTTTACCCCGTTTTTCAAGGAATGTTAGTTAGATCACTTGGGGTTGTATACAACAAATTGCATTATGCCCTAATTCTCCTCATTGGGTTTTGACTCACTTTGGGTTGCATAAAGATTTACAGGAAATACGAACATAAATTTTGGTTTCATCATTAAAAGGATTGTTTTGAGATGGATCTCCTCATTGCTTCATCAACTTCACTAAATTGAATCTTCTTCCAACAAGGCAAGAAGCAAATCTAATTATAACTCATGTTTACATGTTCCTCTAAATCTCTAAATCTCTAAGCGTGAGGAACTATTATTTTTTCACATATACTATATAAATTAATGCATTTATCCAAAAATTCTGTTCCATCTTTATCGGATGATAGTTTGAACGATCCACTCATCTTTTCCTTTAAAACCCTCTTTCAATTCAACCGAGAACAATTTGGTGTTTTCTTTGTTCTGATCTTAGTTATGATACAACAACAGACTAATGTTTGATCTTGGTTTAAACAGATTGCATTTACACAACCGACCGAAACTTTTGCATGTTTCGAAGGTAACATCAGAAGCAAATCATAATGTTTGCCCCTCTAATCTAAACTCTAAACCACTAAGTTTCAGGTATATGTAAAAAAAAGGCAGAAAAAAAAAAACTGTACCCACAAAATCTTGTATCTTGCTATGAAAAGTTCTATTTTCACACTGCACTATCTTTCGGCTTGATCAGTTGTATTTTCAGCGGTGCTACTACTAGGGCCAGCATCATTTTCAACACCAGGTGAACTCCCCCATTTCCCTTCTGACTCAAGAGGCTCGATTACACACACACCACCATCCGTAAGTCCCAAAGCAAACTGATTAGGCTTAGATGGATGTGCAGCGACTACAAGTGGATACACCTTTGAACTGCAAAAGCACAACATATATTATAAACATGATATAATTACTAGATGTGATGAAATCAACATCCTGGAAGAACCATTGCTAAACTATGTTACCATTGCTCATCCTCTCAATGCATATCCAGTAAGTGTGTCAGCTATCAAGTCAACTTAAGTCGTCACCAAGAACCTCACATTGGTAAGCCTTTGGTCAAATTTTAATATATCTGTTGTGTTCTATACCAAAACCATGGTCACTAGATCATATAAGCATACATTGATTATAATGGAAGGCCCAAAGCAAGCAATCCACTATAGGTTGGGTTCTCATTGGGTTAATCTTGTGTCATGAAAAAGAAAGAAGCATCATTTTATCTCGTTCAAGTGTGGAATATAAAGCTATTGCACAAACCAATTGTAAACTTATTTAGCTTCGATACCTACTTGGTGAGATTGGTTAGACAAACGAAATCAATAAAACTATGGTGGTAATGACACAACCATTCACATTGCAAATACTTGGGTATTCCATGAACGAACCAAACACATTGAAGTGATTGACACTTCACTTGAAAGAAGGTGAAGACAAGATGATCACTACTCATGTCAGTTTTGTTCAGTGGGTATTCAATAGAGCATTACTGGGAAGGCATTTTTGCCACATTCATAACTAGACATGATCAATATCTATGCTCCAGCCTAAGGGGGAGTGTTGGATCATATCATTTCCCGTACGTAGCCCAATGGACCTTAGGGTTTACTTTAGATTAGGCCCCCTTCAGTTAATAAATACTGATTATGATATAAATAGATACAATAAATATATTTAAGGTTCGTCTTGTGTCCTCAACGTCACTGATTATATCCGTGTGCAAGTGGTATGCATACCAAAAATGCAACATACCATAACATGTGAAACAGGGAAAGACAGACTCACTTTGAGTTGGAGGGCAAATATGAAGTGAGACTGAGCCGGCAGCTCAATCTGAGTGTTGATGCTGTTAGAATATCAATACTTCCATCCTCAAAAGCGACATATATGATTTCACTATCACATGAGTAAGCAGCATGTGTAATTGCACCATTTGCTTGTTGAGGGCCCCACTAAACATGGACAATAAAGATAACATATAATTTACAGAAAAACAAGAAGAAATTGACCACTAGCCTCGTTTAAATTCAGAAACAGACCTGCTTCAAGCATTCCAGTTTAGGCGCTTCAAAAATGGCTATTTGAGTTTCATGCACCACTAGCAACTGTGATTGATCTTGGTGAAATTGTACATGAGTATTAGCAAAGGGAGCAGCAACATGTCTCCCCGGAATTTGCAATTTTCTACTTATTTGCTTCTCCCATTTGTTTGTACTCCACAGACACAACTGCAAAAATAGACCACAAAAAACATATAAAAATAAAAATCCTCATTCTAAATTAAATCAATACACTTTTTCCTTGTGAAATGACAATGAAATGAAATATTACTTGAGAATCAGCACCAGAAGATGCAAGAACATTATGATTACTAGAGAATGCGAGGCTTGTTACTCTTTTATGATGGCCTTTAAGCTTGGTTTTGACCTTGTCGAATTAACAATAAACACTCACTTTCATTTTCATAAACATACTGCACTCTCAAGTCTCAACTAAGATTTTAAATAATAATTATATAAAAATTAAAACCACCTCATCAATCTGAACATTGTATATTTGGATAGAAGAATCATTCATGCCTATGGCAATAATATTGTTATCTTGTGGATGAAAGGCCAGAAAGGTTGCTGCAGGAGGAGGTGGCATAAATGTAGTCATCGTCTGCATATAAAGAAACAAATAAATGAATAATATGGTATAAATATTAGATAGCAATACAGCATATAGTTACCTTAAAGGTCATCATATTAAACAGAGAAATCTTTCCGCCTGAAGCAGACGTAACATAAGAGTTGTTGTTCGACAGTGCAAAGCATGCAATGGAATCCTCGGTGCTTGTACCACTAATATCACTTGTCATCAATATCCCGCTAGTTGGTTGCCATATCTGAGGTGCCACACTAGCAGTTGCCTAAAGAGCCAAATAACCATAATCACCAATAATTAAGTTGATAATGGGATTAATAATATTTGAGAAAATAAATACCTTCCCAGTAGAATTATGATCACTTTTCGGCCATTTCCATAGTTTATGAACAGCATTGGCTGCTAGAGCTAAAAGTGCAAGTCCTGAATTTGTGTACATCAGTCTTGTGACCTATAATAAAATGCAAACATCATGTGAGAGACCAAATGTTTAAAGATCGTAACAACCCATAAATAAGCTTAAATGCATGGGTTCCTTCATGAGTGCCTCAATGATTAATTAAAAGGGTGCCAGTTGGGGTCACTCCCTGATGAGTTCATGGCTGTATAAAACCAGTGATCCGTGCTCATAAGCAAGACTGAAAGCCAGGATCTAAGGACACCGTACGGGCATACAAGACAGGTTTCATGACATTTAACTCTTAATGTGGTTTTATGTGTTTGAAATAAACCAAATAAACGTAAAAACGTAATTAAATAAACACTGTAAACCATACGCGCATTGGTGAAGACGTGTTATCTGGAAGCCGTAAGAAACGACAATGTGATGGTTCTGAGACTTCTGTCACTTTCCCATTTGTAGATTTGTCTGAGACCTTATCTCCTATTCCGGGCCTATCTGCCAAATTCTGATTCTCACTATTCTGTAATCACACCCCACATATATTTAATTGATATAATGAGCATAAATTAGTATTATCAATATAAGAACAATAACTCACCGTATTCGTTATCGGGGACACTGTGGTAACTATATCCATATTGCTTGATCCCCCGGTTGCATTAGCAGAAGCACCAGATGGGGTCTTTGCAGAATTCTGTAAATGTTTTTAGTTTCATAAACAGTTCAATTCTATGGTCTGAACAATGATAAAAGAACAGGAATATTTCTACCTTCACAGCAGATGAAGATGCAACTCTTGAGGCATCAACAGATCGATTCTCCATAGCTCTTAAAACTTCAACTCCATCTGAATTTGCTAGAATTTTAATTCCATTATCATTTGTTGAAACAGCCAATAACATTCCATCTTTGTTAAATCGAACACAAGGAGAAGCCTGCAAATAAATAATTTATCCAACCATTATTATCAGCAAGTAGAAAATGTTTATATTTTAACAAACATATATAATTGTAGATTATTACCGGTAAATCACCCTCAGCATCAATGACCATCAACACATTAGCATTGTCCATATTCCAATACTTGACAGACCATTCATCACCAGCAACAATGTATTGGTTTTTTGTAGTATCAAACTGTACAGGCCTATTAGCCCGTTTAATGAGCCCACTATATGTACGTTTGGCAACGCCTTCACTTTCATTCCATTCAACAAGGAAAGATTGTCCATCTTTATTTGTCCCACATGAAAATAACCGTTTCCCGTCCGCACTATATGCCATGATGGATGTTGAATGACCTGGCGCAGTATAGTCAAGTCTCGAACCCTTGTCGTTATACAGCCATGCCTTTATCTTCCCGTCCGTTGCCGATGAGAAAACAAACTAGTTTTAGGAGAAAATAAAGTTAGTCATGTTACAATTACAATGAAAGAAGGCAAATACTAGGTAGCATGGATTTTAAAAGAAATAGTGGTACCTGAACATTTTCTTTAAAATGAGGGCATACAGAATACACGGGTGCTTCATGACCTTCAAATTGATTCTGTTTATCTCCTGTTACTGCATTCCATACCTGTATGGAACTTTATATTATAGGTAACAGGTTTCATAATTTTAAAATTTTAAATGAAGCAAATTAGTGAGATACTACCTTTATTAGCATATCATCTCCACAAGTTACAATGCTGAGTGTTTGATTTGGAAAAGAAAAAGCAAGATCATTAACACAGCCATTGTGGGCCTCAATCTGTATTAAACCAAATCCAGAAAACTTAATTATTAAACACACACATTTAATATGAAGAAGTATTAAACACACACATTTAATATGAAGAAGTGCCCTACCTCCAAGTGCTTTCGCATATCACTACCACCATGATACGAGTACATCTGTACAATGTTCTTTGAGTATGCAACACCTATATGAAAGTTCATTATATTCAAATATCAAAAGGTGTTCATATTTGTGTTTTTATTATTATCAGTTTACCAAACAGGGCTCCATCAGGACTCCAAGTTACACGGTTGACTGATGCAGTATAGTCATTGGTCAAAGTTGACTGTTACAAACACACAAGTCAGATTATAACTAATTTTACTCCATATGTGTATAGATAACGAAATATATTCCAACTAATAGATTTGAAAGGAGATTAATTACAGACCTGAAGGGGCATTGAACAAGCACCAAAATCCCAAACCTCGAACTTCTTCTGAGCAAGCCTCTCTTTGCTACCCAAGTCCCATATAAAAAATTCTCCAGCATTTGTTCCAACTAATGATTCCCAGCACAACACAAAAAAACAAAACAAGTGACTGCATTAAATAAATACCAAGAATTGAACATTTCAGAAAGCATAAACTACCAGTATAACATGACTTTAATTTCTTAAACATATGGGAACTAACCAAGAAGCAGAATTTGCTGTATGGGGTGAAAATTCATACTCTTCACAGATGAACCCAGATTTAGGGTCATCACAACAACTTTCGGAAGATCTTCAGCTGAATACGAGCTTTGGCCACTGTAAACAGTGGCTGGCACATTTACAGGCATAGGATTGACCTATATAAAGATCAAGGATATGCAGCATTTAGCATGCAGTTGAGTTTGGCATTTCAAGAAAATTAGTAAATATAAAAGAATTCAAAGTTGATGGGATACGGTAAAACACGACAATTGAGCTTTAAATAGTCAAATATAGACGTGTAAGCATTAAATAGCCATAGTGGTTCATACTTCCTCAGACGTCCTTGGTTTCTTGGATGCATGTTCGGCATAAGCTGTTCGGGGAGCCACAGCGGGACTATTAGCACGAAGAGTTCTGGGGCGCCCGCGCTTCACAATAGCTGCCATACGGCAGAAAAGGAATGACTAAATAAGGGTTGTGAACAATGAATCTCAGGATATTTATGATGCAATCACTACAAATCTTTAAGGCTTTTTTCTTCTCAATACATGCTTATAATTTGTAGAATCATATACCTGGAATATTAGGTGGAACTAAACCTCTGGGACCAGCAGAAGATGATGGATGAGCCATAGCTGGATTTGCTATCCAGACAGGAAAAATTGAGTGCATAGGTGGTAGTGGCGGTGGTGCTGCCTGAAAAAGTTTGATATGCAGAACATGAAAATAAAAGTCAAAGACGCTTTGAACATGATTTTTTGAATTTAAACCACTGAAAGCTTGATATGCAGAACATGAAAATAAAAGTCAAAGACGCTTTGAACATGATTTTTTGAATTTAAACCACTGAAAGCTAGAATAAACTTACACCATGAGCACCCAAAGGTGGAAGTCCTGAGGGCTTCGGTAAACCCAATAATGGATTGGTAACCAGGGATGAAGCATGTGCACTGTTTGGTTGCGATGGCCCACAACAATGATCAAAAAACAAAGTATTTACATCAGGATTCAGCTTTGGTTCTTTGCATTGCCTATGTTGCCAGTTTAAACTACAATCCCAAAAAATACAGTCAAAAGCAAGTCTTATATGCCAGAATTGAACAACAAAATTCACATCCACAACCCAAAATACAAACCTTTGATTAATAAGTGTCTTCAATCTTGTACTCTTTAAACTTGGAAAAGTTAGCTTACCATGAAAAACGGGATTTGATTCAATCAACTTTTTAATTCTATCTAGCATTATACGCCTTGAAGAGTTGATATCTCCATGTCCGGATAATTGTTCGTTCTCTCTGAACACGTTTATTTAACATTTAATAAGTCACAAATTATATAATAAAACACATAATTTGATATGAATGTAACCAATTGATATCACAAAAAGGAAAGCACTTGATGTCTTCACCTGAAATTGTCTAAAGTCAAAAGCAGTGCTAATTCTTTGAAAATAGCTTCACTAGACGAAAACGCTTTCAAGTCCTTCAATAAAATTTCTACAGCTTTAGCATTATCCTTGCTGCAAATAGAACCGTCATTAAGAATTTACAATGGGATCAAAGTCAAATTTACAAAATACATATAAACATACTATTAGCCAACTTATATGTAATTAGGAGACAATAGATACATATTTTGTTAGTATATATATTATAATTGGTAATTATCTATTTCTAACTTACTGTTTTGTAATTCCTTGAATCTCCTCTCATATATAACATTTGATCTCTCAATGATAACCAAGTAATTGAGTTATACCATAAATACTATTGTGGAATTAGAGCCATGGTTCTAAAACCCTAGTCTAATCCATTCCCAGTTGATACTGTATTCCTGTGTATCAATTTTTCTTCAAACATAGGAATTAATTTTAGTTATCGATTTCCTCTAGCAAACCTAAAAATGTTGTTTTCTTTTTCTCTCCTTGATCTGTGTACCACCTTCTTTGATTTCCCCAACAAACAGACGAATTAATTTGATTTTGTCCACCTTCTTTGTAGAACTCGATTAGTGTGCCATCCTTTTAATTCACAACAAAGCCTTGCTGCATTGCATGTCATCTTGTTTTTTTCTTTTAATTAATTGTTTTTAATTTGATGACCAACAGACTGAATTTTTTTTTATGTACTCCTCTGTTCCCAACCTTAAACCATGACTGGTTCAAATGAAGGCTCATCTAGCTCTAACTCTAAAGCCATGGCTTTGCACCTGGCATATTCAGTGACCAATATTCAAACCAAGGTCCAAAATCTTGACGGTTCTAAAGCCACCTATTCGTCTTGGACAAAACTTTTTAGCTTCATGCTATAGCTTATAAAGTTTTGAACCACATCAAGGACTCAAAACTCCCTACATTAACAGACGAAGGCTATGCACAATGGAATGAGATTGATGCCCTGGTGCAGCAATGGATTTACAGCACCCCATCCAATGAACTTCTGGTTCAGGTACCTTTGGTGTGTGCTCCTTTATGGAAGACTGTTGTCAGAGGTTTAAAGACCTTGCTGATCAACCCAATTACCCAAGGACGTGAAAAACCCAGTTTCCAAGTCCCGACTTGTCTTGCAACTAGTACGGATATTCGGATCTACCATAAAATCAGTTGTTCACGTCCCAGAGTTGATCGACAAGGCACACCACACATCGCATCAAAAACTGTTCCTATAAATTAGAAAAAAAATCCTTTTCACACACAATATCATTAAAAATCTTGTATATGTGATATGTACGTAAATTTACCATTGATAATAGCACTTCTGTTGAATTTTACTCTTTTGGCCTTATGTGAAGGATATCAAGAGTAGAACCCTCTCATCATGCCTTAATAGCACCAGCGAGCTCTACCCTTCACACCTCCATCCACCCAATATGTCTTCATCACCTCCCCATATCAATGGCACAACCGGCTCAACCACCCCGGTGAGTCAAATTTAGATTTGCTTTATAATCATTTCTTTATTTCATGTAATAAGGCTACGGTCAATGCATTGTGTCATTCATGTCAAGTTTTGAAACACAAACGGTTACATTTTTATGATTCACTTTTTGTTACATTTGCACCTTTTGATGCAATTCATTGTCATCTTTGGACGTCTCCTGCTTTAAGCAAATCTAGTTGCAAGTATTATATATTTATATGGTTTGATACCTTTACTCGTTATGTTTGGGTTTATCTAATAATTTATAAATTCAAGATTTCAAGACCTTCATCAATTTTACTAAATTCCACTAGTTAACTCATACTCAGTTTAATTGCAAAATAAAGAAACTCCAATGTCATCTTGGTGGTGGATTTAACAATCAAGAGTTTAAATCCTTTGCTCAACAAAGCAGCCTTGTATTTTTTATTTCTCATGTCCCCAAACATCCCAACAAAACGGATGTGCCGAACGGAAGATCCGTCGTCTCAACGATATCATCAGTACCTTACTAACTCATGCTCATCCATCACCTTCATTTTGGGTATAGGCTCTTTATATCGTTGCCTATCTCCACAGCATATAACAACCAAAACGGCTCAATTTTTCCAGACCAACTTATGCCTTATACATGTAACGCCCTACCAATGACCATCTACGTGTCTTTGGGCACATATGTTACCCGAACATGTCCACCACCTCACCTCTCAATTTACGTTCTTGCTCCATTATATGTATCTTCCTTGGATATCTGGAAAACTTTCAGGAATCCCACTGTTATGACCCTTCCACAGTGAAAGTTCAGCTTTCCCAACATGTTACCTTTGATTAAAACCTGTTTCCGTTTTCTGATCTTTCACTTATCATGACCAAACCACACACCTTTATATATGAACCCTCTTTCCTTTTCTTTCCTCCTGGTAAACTTATGCCCTCCAATCCAATCTCACCTACTGCACCAACTAATACTTCCACACAACCCACTCCATCAACATAGCCTATAACTCCCACACCTACACCCCTACCTTTCCCATTGCCTATTCTCCCCAAGACCATCCCCAAAGTACTGCTACTCCACCCCATCCTGTTTCCATCACTGTCCCAACGATTACTACACCTCCACCACCCACTCACCACCCGATAAACACTCGCGGCAAATACAGAATCACCAATCTGTCTCCATCCTTATTCTACACACTTCTATTACCATATCTTTCACCCGGGCTTACATGGACCCATACTGGAAACTTGCTATGGAAGACAAGTTTCAGGCTTCACATGATAACAAAACGCGGGAGTTAGTACTATGTACACTTAATCACTAGATCATACTATGCATGTGGCTTTATCGCCACAAATTCCAATCCGATGGAAACCTTGACCGATACAAAACTCGATTGGTTGTTAATGATTAATCTTAAATGATAGGGGTTGATTATGACTAGACTTTTAGCCTGATTGTTAAACCATCTATCATTTGGAAAATCTTCATGTTGACTATCTCCAGGTCACGGCCCATTCACAAATTAGATATCAAGAATGCATTCTTGCACGGTGACCTAAAGAGCAGGTTTACATGCACCGACCTCCGGGTTTTGTTAATCACCGATTTCTTTCACACGTTTTTCTTCTTCAATGGTTGTTGTATGGGCTTAAACAAGCATCTTGGCATGTATAACCGATTCACTACATATATTCTTTCAAGAGGCTTTCGGAGTAATTCATGAGATGCCTCCTTGTTCATCAATAGTAAGGGCACTAAGTGTGCCTATTTGTTACCTTATTTGATAATATTATCCTATCTGTTTCTGATTTGAGTTTGCTAAAGGGCATCATTATAACCTTGTATGCCAAGTTCGCCATGATAGACTTGGGCATGTTACATCACTTTCTTGGTATCACCGCTGCACGTAATAACAAAGGTTTTTTCCTATCGCAAGCGGCTTACATTTGGAAAATCTTAAAACATGCAGGACTGATTGTCTCTAAACCTTGTGACACCCTTGTAGATACATCCACCATGATTAGCTTTACTTCAGGTGAGCTACAGTTGGTCCAGTCACAATTGCATTCATTCGTTGCTTACTTTGATGTTGACTAGGGTGGATGTCCGGATTATAGACGGTCTACATCGGGTCACAGTGTGTTCTTGGGCAACAACTTGATCTCTTGGTTTCTAGACGTCAACACACGATTTACAGATCGAGTGATGAAGCCGAATACCAAGGTGTAGTTAACGTCGTGGATGAAACCACTTGGTATCCCCCTTCCAAAAGCCACTATTGTTTATTGTGACAATGTCTCGACGGTTTATATGTCTGACAATCTAGTCTAACATCAACAAACAACGAATATAGAAATCAACATTCACTTTGTTAACGAAAAAAGTTTGCATGGGTCATGTTCGGGTCCTACATGTACTGTTCTCTTTGTAATGCACATATATATTCACCAAGGGATTACCTCGTCCGCTTTTTCAATAGTTTCGCTCTAGTTTGACCATTTGTCAAAATACCACATAACTTATTACAAGTAGTAGATATATATTATGTTAGGATATATCTTATATTAGGATCAAATCCCTAACTTATTGTTTTGTAATTCCTTATATCTTCTCTCCTGTATAATGGGGTTTGATCTTTCAATGATAATCAAGTAGTTGAGTTATATCATAAACACTTTCACATACCTGTCTAAAGCTTCAAGATACTTCTGCTTGTGCATCTCAAAGAAGATCCTCATCGAATGTTGGTTATCCTCAACCTTTGTAAATCCAGATAGGTACTTAAAAGCCTCCTCCCATTCGCCATTCGTTATCGTTTCATCAAAGTAACGCATATTGAAGAAAACTCCAGATTCGAGCTCCAATCTCCACACAAAAAACACACACACAACAATTACACCTAATGACAATCACAATGCAAATAAACTGAAAATCAAAACCACTAAACCCTACCTGTGAGCAGTATCTTTAAATTTCTCTTCATTAAGAAACTGAAGTATTAAAAACACAAGGTCTCTGCTGAGAGAAACCATAACTTTCACTTTTCCCCAAAACTGCAAGAAATTTAAATAAAAATGCACAAATTCAGACATCAAAGAATTAGAATCCTGTAAATCATCAAAGATCAAACAAGAACAGTATAACCTCAGTTTCCGTAACATTTAACAAAGAAAAATAAAAAATAACGAAGAAAACAGAGCCTAAATTTGTTCATTCAACGAGAAACCTAAATTTCCAAAAAACAACGCGTATGTAAACGCAAAGCAGCTGCATATCACATATGTTCAAAATCAATTATCAATGTGTAATCATGCATAGTTACAGAACAGTCAGAATGTATAATCAGTGTATGTGTATACTTTTAGGTTGAAATTGGGAATCGAAACATCAGATACCTTTGAATTAGGTGATGAAATATTCTGAAATTAGATCGGAGGGTTTCGCTCTCTCTTCCTTGGAGAGAATTGTAGAGAGAGAAAGCATAGAGTTTGAGAGAGAGAGAGAGGGAGGGAGGGAGGGAAAAAGAAACGACCAGGAGATGATATGTTAGAATACTTATCTCCGCGTTGGATTTGTAGATTGACTTATTAGCTGATATTTCATTAATCATTACAAGGCAACATACTTTCACCTACACTAACCGAACCGGAACCAAAATAACCGAAAAATCGAACCTAAATAACCGAAGAAAACCAAAAAAATCGAAACCGAATTATTCAGTTCGGTTTTAATTTTTCATATTCTAAAAACCGAAAAAACCGCACCGACTCGATATGTGATCTTTTTTAAAAATTAATATATATATATATATATATATATGCTGCTATTTTTTTACTTATTTAACGGAATAAAACACAAATAGTATACGGTTAAAGATGATAAATATTTAGATTAGATGAATACTATCATTTTAAAAGATGAATACCGAAATTATTGCATATTTAGTTATTTACTTTTGATTTTTTTGAAATGTAAGAATATGATGACAATTATTTAGTTTTATTTTGATTAGTTGGTGTTCGATCAATTAATTTATGAATTAGCTATTGTTAAACATCTTTGCACTTTCATTATTGTGTGGAAGAGAGAACAAAAAAAGCAAAAGCAAAAAAAAATTAAAAAAAACGAAAACCGAATACCGGACCGAAACCGACAAAAAAACCAAAAACCGAATAGTTCATAATAACTAAAAACTGACTATGTTGGTTTCGGTTGTAGCCAAAAACCGAACCGAACCAAGCACGCCCCTACTTTCGCCCGGTTTATCATGGATTTATATAAGGTACAAGACTTACTATTATTAAAAAAAAATTAAATGATCAATAAATGCACGTATGTAATTCTTTTGTAAATCTATTTCATACTTATCTAGTAGTATTTTAATTTATGCGTTTTTATGACAGATGACAAACATGTTAACCATCTGAATACTCAAATTTCTTTTCTTTATATTTGTGCCAAGAATCGCAGCTTTCCATCACAAATACGAAATATCCTCTTTCATCAATCTTACTCCTTCGCTTCTTTGACAAACGTTATATGTGAAAGTATGGAGAGGTTGAATCACGACACCCAAAAAGAAGAATATGCGTCATAATACGAAAAAAGTGGAATTGTGGAGTGTGGCTCCCCTCTTTATAAAGAGGGTGGTGCTAAATATACCCCCTTAATGTTTTTTTTACCTGTCATATCCCTCTTCTTAAACTTTTTAAATATATACAAATAGATCTTATGGACTTATTCTATTGAAAACCACTAAATATGAAAGAACCAAAGGAACTAATTTTAAACCATATATTACTAAGGGTATAAAAGTAATTTAACATTAAAGTATGAGAAGTTATTGTTTTACCCTTTTAAATAACCACTCTATGTACAAAACTTAAAGCATAATGTACAAGTGTATATGCAGTTCTCAAGTTCTTATGGTTCTTAATGGAATACCTCCCTATATAGGGATGTATTCCATTAAGAACCACTTTTATATTAGGAACTTGAGAACTGCATAATACACTTGTACATTATGCTTTAAGTTTTGTACACAGAGTGGTTATTTAAAAAGGGTAAAATAATAATTTCGCATACTTTAAAGGAAAATTACCTTTATACCCCTAAAAAATATGGTCCAAAATTAGTTCCTTTCATGTTTAGTAGTTCTTAATAGAATAAGTCCCTAGATCTTATGGTTTGGTTGTTAACTAAAAAAATCATAAGCTTTAAACAAAAACATGAGGGACTGTTTATGTCGTTACCACATTCTAATCCTACTTCCCCAACTCCATGAACCGAATGCAGCCATGGATCCAGTATTTTTAAACTTATGCTATTCATTGTTGATTGGTTCTTATATATAAATCGCATATCTTGTTTCACATTTTCCTTCTCACGAGTTTCGTCCTTCTAACTCTTACTTTGCATTCTTGAGGCGATTGGTGCGACAAAAACATGTGCGTTTAGCATTGTATGTTGACAATGCAAGATTGGATAAAATATCTTATATAAACTAGTGGGGCAAGTCTTGGTTTTTTTGCGGGTTATGGCTTTTTTTTTTGTTTTTGTTTTTTCTGTCAGTTCTACTACAACTTCATAATTTTTAGATTTATGTTAAAACTAAAAAAATAACCACTATAGATTATAAACGTTTTGGTGCACTTTGGTTGTTTCATAAAGTTGAAGTGATGATTTTGTCAAAATTTGTATTTTATATTTTGGATAGAGGGATATGACAAGTAATAAGGGAGTATGTTTGGTAGAATTTAAGGTGAAAATAACGTTTGGTGTATTTTGGTTGTATTATAAAGTTGAAATGTTAAATTTGACAAATTTATAATTAATATTTTGAAGGGGGTATGATAAGTTAGAAGATTTAGTGTCAATGTGGGACTAGCCCACTTGATAGAGCCTTGCCTCTTAGAATGAAAGGTCATGGGTTCAAACACATACAAAGATGTAAATGTGGTGTAATTTAGGTGGAATGTAAGATTAGCCGTTCAAAAGAAGGTTAGAAGATTTAGCCTGACCCGTAAAGTATTTTGGTTAAGGAGTCAATGTTTTGTCTTTATGTTCATAAATTCTAATTGTTCACAATTATGTTCAGAACCAGAAAGACAATTGAAAACTTAAAAAGCGTATATCATTTTCATTTATTTGTATTATTAAATAAAGTTTCTTTTTATTATGCATCTAAAAGTATTTATTTCTTAGGTAAGAACGTTGACGACAAACTAAACTATACAAAAGAACTGGTAGTAGTTATAGATCGAAAGAAAAAGCATATACGCAATAAAATGGATCAAACAAGTGATAGTGCAATGAAAACATCGTGAATGATCATAACTAGGTTTTATCACCCGCGCGTTGCGGCGGATTATTACAATACACTCTAGATAACGGGTATTATATATCATTTGCATATGCATAAGTTAAATAGTAAAATCAAATTTCTCATCACAAACCCTATGTATATTTCTCATAAAAAATCATACAAAATCCATGCAAATATGTTACGAAAGAACTGGTAGTAGTTATAGATCGAAAGAAAAAGCATATACGCAATAAAATGGATCAAACAAGTGATAGTGCAATGAAAACATCGTAAATGATCATAACTAGGTTTTATCCCCCGCGCGTTGCGACGGATTATTACAGTACACTCTAGATAACGGGTATTATATATCATTTGCATATGCATAAGTTAGATAGTAAAATCAAATTTCTCATCACAAACCTTATGTATATTTCTCATAAAAAATCATATAAAATCCATGCAAATATGTTACGAAAATAATAGAAAAAATTAGTAACAAAATATTTTTCATCGACAACCAATTAATTGAATTAAAAAAAACACAAATCTTTAAAAAAATCGATTTTTTATGATAAAAAATTCATCACCGTTACCTTCTCCGAACACAACCAAAAACATAGAAAGGACCGTATTTTTTCACTATTCACACACACACACATATATATATATATGTATATAAATTACTAATCAATATAATATAATATATACATATATATGTGTATTTACTATTTGAATAAAATATATATATAATTACTATTCATTTGGTTACATTTTAATATATATATTAATTGACTTGAGAGGCAAAAAGTAAACAAGACACCTTTATCTTTAGTTATTCGAGGAGTAATGGGTTTCAAGAATGAAACTTAGAGGTGTGCACGGTTCGGTTCATTCGGTTTTTGGCTAAAACCGCAACCGAAACCGACATAGTCGATTTTTACTTATTACAAACCGTTCGGTTTTCGGTTTTTTTGTCGGTTTCGGTTCGGTTTTCGGTTTTTTTTTTACTTTTCTTTTGTTTTTCTTTTTTTTTTGTTCTATCTTATGCCCAACATTGAAAATGCAAACATGATTAACAATTAATAAATTAATTGATCGAACAACAACTAATTAAAATAAAACAAAATAATTATCATCATGTTCTTAAATTTAAAAAAATCAAAAGTAAATAACTAAATATGTAATAATTCCGATCTTTACCTTTTAAAATTGTAGATTTCATCTAATCTAAATTTTTACCATCTCCAACGGTAAACTTTTTTGTGTGTTTTTTCCCGTTAAATATGTATGAAAATAGCAACACACACACATATATTAATTTTTTAAAAATATTAAAAATCGGTTCGGTTCAGTTTCGGTTTTTCATAATATAAAAACCGAAACCGAACCTAAAAATTCGGTTTCGGTTTTTTTCGGATCGGTTTTGCCCGGTTATTCATTCGGTTTGGTTTTTTCGGTTAATTCGGTTCCGGTTCGGTTTTTTCGGTTTTTTGCTCACCCCTAAATTGAAACTTATTGTAGGGGTAGACTTATGACGTCGTAAATAATTTAGCAAGTACGATAATGACTTTTATTGTGCAACAAAAAAGTTTTGGGTGAAAGGTGTAAAAAAACTTGCAAGGTGGGGAAATTTAGTTGTAAAAGAAACAAATTTCAAAACGATTACTTGCTGTAAAAGGAATGATTACCGATGGCATAACGGGTTGGATATGACGTATTAGGACATGAAACACGAAATAGACAGACACAAAAACAACAAGAAAAGTTATCGTGTCTATTTTTCTAAGCACGAACACGACCTGTTTAAAACACGTAAACACGAAATAACTCGTGAAGGAACCGGTTAACAATTAACACTATTAATGACATGTTAGAAAACCCGTTAAAGAACCTTTATGAAACCCGTTAAGAAACTAGAGTTAGAAAATTAGAAATTTTAGAAGGTAATCGACCTACCCACCTATTTTATTATATTATTTATTATAAATTTTAAACTATAAACATGCTTTAACGGACTTATTAGGTCTTAAAGGGTCTTAACGAGTCTTAACAGGTATTAACGAGTTTTTACATGTTTAGACACGAAAATAAACATGTTTTAGTGTGTTAACCTGTTTTAAACATGAAACATGTTCAATTCGTGTCGTGTTAAAATGTCCGTCTAAAATTGTGATTTCCACTAAAACAAACATTCTGTGTTGATTGAAAGAAAGGAAGAGAGATAGAACATTCGTCAAAACTTTATAGATAAAAAAATATAAACCATCATTAAGGTAAGGGTTCTTCACAATTTCTTCAAATCTAAACACTGGATTCATATTCAGGATTATTTTTCGAATCTGATGAGCTAATGAAGTTCCAATCTTTACAGCTCTAAAATATTCAAGTTTTAACTTGTGTCATTTTTAAAGTTTTCAAGCCTGCAACTTAGGTGAGTTCTATAATCTCTACTTTCTTACTATTTTCATAACAAGTTTTAGAGACTATATGCATATTTAAGTGTTTTTTTGGCCATAAAATATGATATTTTATAGATAAATTAATGACATGAGATTTTTTTGGTTCTATAATCTCTACTTTCTTGCTCTAATGTGTGTAGTGCTTGAAATAATTTCCAAGTCACGTTTAAAAAAAAAAAAATTCAATCCGGTGAACGCTGACAACCACCGGGAAGAAGAAACCTGAACTTGTTTGCGTTTTCAATCAAGCACGCCGGAAGATGAATCGCAGAAGCCGACCAAGGCACCGACCCCATCTTTCCGATCAATTTCTTGAAACTATATTCCTCCGGCAACATATCGTACATATCATCCCCACCACAAATCTTCCTCTGAATCCTCGAGTAATCCAAATACTCTTTCTTCTTCGCCAGATCAGCATGGCTATCTTCGTCACAAACTCACTCAGATGCCGGAAACAAAAGCTACAGTGCCCGATATATCTGGCGTGAGTGACTGTATCTAGTCCAACGGCTATAAACATGCGTTGTGGCACGCAGTTGGGTTAATCTTGATGGATCGGTTTATGACTCGGTTTTATTAATTAGTAATTTAAAATGTTTTTATTTAGTATTAAAATAAGCATGTGAATGTTACGTTGCAAGTCTCGTGAATTTGGAAGTTCGTTTAAATATCCAATATTTAATAAAGAAAGAGCCCAGGGTGCTTGACCGATTCTTTTGCTATGCACGTTGGAATGGATGCACATTTAGTAAAAGATTTAGTCTATCACTTGTATCGGGTCTTTAGGTAGAGTCAATATTTTACTATTATTTTGTGGTTGGCATGTTTTCTTTGTAAGGCTATATATAGCTTCTTCATTATTAAATAAAGTAGCAGCTTTTTATCACATCTCACATTCATTATCTCATAATTTCTTCGAGTTTATTTCGTAAAACATTTGGAGTGTGCAATGTGTTTATTTTGTTGATCGAATAAGAGTTTAAATATCCAACATTTGGTATCAGAGTCTTAGGCTCAAACCTAGTTAAGAGCATGAAGAGAAGGCTGTTCATGTAATCAGCCAAAGAAAGTAGCAAGATGTTAAAGCAAGAAGGTAGCAAGTTAAGGTTCGGTGCAGTACGAATCTGAAGCAAGAAATAGAGCAAGATAAGCAAACAAGGCAACAAGGTTAGCAAGAAACAGAAGCAAGTAAACAGCAAGATTAAAGCAAGAAAGAGCAAGCACTAGAAGCAAGTGAAGATAGCAAGACACAACCACAAATTTTAGCAAGAATGGCAGAAAACGCAGGTTCTATAACGGTCCGTGAGCAAGGTAATAACATTTCACTCCAATGTCCAAAATTGACTGAAACTAACTATACGTCATGGGCTATTTTGGTTGAAACGGCGTTGAGAGCACAATGTCTTTGGAAGACAATAACGGGAGAAGATGAGGAAGAGAAGAAAAACTATACTACAAAAGAAATAATTTATAATACTCTTCCCGAAGATGTTCTTTTATAGGTTGCCAAACATAAGGATGCACAAGAAGTTTGGGAATCCATTCAAGTGTGGTATTTAGGTACCGACCGGGGGCAAAAGACAAGGCTACAAACACTAAGGAGTGAGTTCGAGAAGTTAAAAATGAAGGAGAATGAGACCATAAATGATTTCTCTAGTAAGATAAGTGGTATAGCCGAGAAATACAAAAGTCTTGGTTCACGTCTTGGGGAAGAAGAGATGGTGAGAAAATTTCTTAATTTGGTGCCAAAGAAGTATTTACCAATTGTTGCTCCTATTGAAAAATATTCGGATCTTGAAACTATGCCATTTGAAGAAGCGGTAGGAAGGCTAAAAGCATACGAAGATAGGCTCCAAAGTCATGAAGAAAAGGATGAAGATCAAGGTCAACTTTTAATGGCTAGTTCAAGTGAAAGGCAATGTGGACGAAAAAGAGGTCGCGGAAGATCCGGTAGAGGTGAAAGAGGACATGGAAGAGGCTCGGGTCGAGGTGATGAGAGTGGGTTTAGATGCTATGAGTGCGGTGCGTTTGGGCATTTTGCAAATGAGTGTACGAAATGGAAAGACAAGGAAAACAAAGCCCATTTGGTTCAAGAGGAAGAACCGACTTTGCTATGATGAAGAAACGGGTCAAGATTAAAGGGGTGAATGTTGGGTTAATCTTGATGGATCGGTTTATGACTCGGTTTTATTAATTAGTAATTTGAAATGTTTTTATTTAGTATTAAATTAAACATGTGAATGTTAACATGATTATGAACGTTATGTTGCAAGTCTAGTGAATTTGGAAGTTGGTTTAAATATCAAATATTTAATAAAGAAAGAGTCCAGGGTGCTTGACCGATTCTTTTGTTATGCATGTTGGAATGGATGTACATTGAGTAAAAGATTTAGTTTATCACTTGTACCGGATCTTTAGGTAGAGTCAGTATTTTACTATTATTTTGTGGTTGGCATGTTCTCTTTGTAAGGCTATATATAGTTTCTTCATTATTAAATAAAGTAGCAGCTTTTTATCATATCTCACCTTCATTATCTCATAATTTCTTCAAGTTTATTTTGTAAAACATTTGGAGGTGTGTTTATTTTGTTAATCGAATAAGAGCTTAAATATCCAACACACGCCAACTGTTATGATCCACCAGGAACTCAAACGATTACACGTAGTTTCTCATCTCAAGATGCAAAACGGTTGGCAACCCATCACACGATTGAAGCAACTTGACCGTGTGAGAACTCGGTATCTCATCGGTGCCAGAAACTATCAGAAGATCACCATCAGAGATTCCTGACCATCTAATCAACTCGTTCATAACACTCCGGTGGTGTGACTCGACCAAAAACGGGTCAACAGGCGCATTAGATGGTGGTTGGAGAGGGAGAAAACCATAAATGATTTTATCCTCGACGAATGCAAATCGCTTGCGATTCAAATCGAAGGTGGGAGGTTTTAAGATGCCAGTGAAGGTCATGTTTGATTCAAGAATGATGAATTTGGTGACGTGAGGTAAAGTTTGCGCCATCTGAGCTCAAGCAGGTTGAGCTCGTTGTTGAATAGGATAGTGTTGTAACATCCTAGGCAAATCCCACATCGGCCGTGAACAGGAGAGATTCCTGGCTCATAAGTAACGATCCACCTCTAACATCACCAACGCGTTTTCGGCTTAGCGGGCTGTGGAGCACATGAAAACTCCACAGTTAAGCGTGCTCGGGCTGCAGCAATCCAGGGATGGGTGACCTCCCTGGGAAGTTTTCACCCGGGCAACCGAAGGCAAAACCGTGAGCTCCGAGTGGGCAAAGCAGACAATATTGGTGGTACACGGGGCCGGATGTTACAAGTGTCATAGATGTTGTTCGATTCAAAGGCCAAGGACCATCCATGGAGGTTGCAGAGGCTATTGATGGTGGTGTTTTCTGCATAATAGTGTGGTATGTACTAAAATGGAGGAGATGGTGCGCCCCAAAGTGGGCGTAAGAAAGAAGTGATGTTCTGGGTGTGATCAAAGATGCGTGTAAAAGAAAGTGTCACAAGAAAAAGAATAACTAGGAACATGCAGTTTGTAATGCGTCGTCTGGTGACACACTGCCGTGAGTCCATGATGTTGAAAATGGTGATTCGGAGTGACCAGTGACGGAGCTTTGAAAAAAACCTTGGAGGGGGGCCGAAGGATTTTTAGGAAGAATACGAAGGGGCTGAATAATTTTTAGGATGAAAACGGAGGGGGCTGAAGGATTTTTAGGAAGAAAACGAAGGGAAACGAAGAATTTTCCAACAAAATACTATTATAGCGACCCTTTTGAGAGAAAAAACGGAGGGGGAGGGGGACCCCGGGCCCCTTCTATCCTCCGTCTTTGGGAGTGACACCTTGTGATCTGCAAAACAATAAAGGATTAGAAGTTTTAAAAATACGTGTTATATGCCATAGATGCTAAAGTATCAAGCTATTATTGACTCCTAAATATATGGTTATCATATATGCTAACCATATGGTTATCAACAAAAGGCATTACAGCCTAACGGTATCTAGGTGGTGAGACAAGACTCAAGAACCAAAATGGTCCTGGGTTCAAATCTCACAAGGACGTTTTCTTAAAGTCTTGAATTTCCTCCAGAGTTTGTGACTTGATGGTGGTCCTGGTGGATATAATCGGGTGGTATTACTGGTGGCACGATAATACACCAGTGGTCTGTCAACGATAAAATATTGAATACAAATTTATATATTTTTAAATTAAAAATATTTTTTAAGATAATAAAAATATAATAATATAAAAAATACATTTTTCAATAGCAAAATTATTATAAAATAAGAAATATTGAAAACAATTTTCTGAAACAAAATGTTAAATAAACAAAATTTGAAAAAAAAATATTTAAATAAACAATATTAATATTTTATTACTTAATGTATCAAGTTATTCAAAAATTTTAATCATATATTTTATTAAAAAACTGACTTATATTACATAAATTTTCATTAATGACTAATTACTATTTTTGTATGTAATATGTGTCATAAAAGTGATATTAACCTAGTTAGGTAATAAATTAATTAAAAACTTACTTACATACTTATATCAATTGTGTACTTAATCGTTCATATCTTTGAAAAAACGATATTGATGCTCTAAATTGTTTGTATAATACAAGTGATCTCGAAAGTGAGTGACTACCTAACTTTTGTGTTATATTTCTCAAATTGATTTTTTAATATAATAAAATATCATATGTGTGTGTGGGTAAACATTTCAAATCACCTTCTTTGAATCACTTATAAACAATGTTGTAAAAATCGGCCTAGGCGGCAGCCTAGGCGCTAGGCGCCCATCTACTGTCTAATTTTTGGCCTAGGCGGTGCCTAGGTACTAGGCGGCCTGGTCAATTTTTTTTTTTTTTTTTTTGACTTTTTTATGGTATAAAGGGACCAATTTCATGATTATTTAGACATTTCTCAACCAAAAATCTTTAATATGTATCTGAAACATCGAATCCAGACAGTTAACATCGAAGTTTATCTTTAAACTTTGAACTCAGTTTTAAGTTTGCACTTTAAAGTACTTTTTTTAGTATATTTAAGTATATTTTTTAAAATTATTTAAAGTATTATATTAAATTATTGATATTGATATGTGTATATAATTTATATTTGTAAAAATTACATATAAAAATTCCAATCCGCCTAGCATCGATTAATCCCTAGGCGGTACCTCACCGTCCGACTAGCGCATTGCGACTTCTACACCATGCTTATAAGTATCACTGATAAAAATTCTCTCAGCCAACTACCGCTAATGCAATTCTCTCAACCGACCACATCAAATCTACTCACACCCTTTTTATGTTCGAAGCTAGCCACTCTTACCATGATAGGGCCTCTGATAAAAAAGGACAAAAGCCTTGCTTCTGTAACTTCTGTTGCAGTTGAGTTTTTATTAGGGCGGTAAACGAACCGAACGAACACGAACGAGCCCTTGTTCGTGTTCGTTCGTTTAACTTTTAACTTGTTCACGAACGGTTCACGAACGCTTACCGAACGAAAATTCTTGTTCGTGTTTGTTCATTAAGGATTTAGCTTGTTCACGAACGCTAACGAACACACGTTATTTAAACAATAAAAATCAACATTTTTAATCTCAAGCAATGAAGATAATCATTTATAAATATATAAATTAAGATATTATAGTATTAAACTAAAAATAACTTTAAGAATTATGGTATTAAACTAAAAATTAAAAATAAACAACACATTTAATGAATAAATATAAATGAACTTAACCGAACATAAACGAACGTAAACGAATATGTTACCGAACGTTCACGAACACAAAGAACGAACACGATCTCTGTTCATGTTCGTTCATTTAATTAAACGAACGAAATTTCTTGTTCGTGTTCGTTCGTTTATTAAACGAACGAACATAAACGAACTTCCCGCCAAACGGTTCACGAACTGTTCGCTGAACGTTCGGTTCGTTTACAGCCCTAGTTTTTATGTTCGGTGTCAACCAAGTGCCAACACAACCACTCAACCAAGTTTTGCTTTAGTTGGAGTCGGCTGACGACTTAGATTTGGCTTACGACTTGCCTTGATGGATTTTTCATTTTGTGATTGTTTGGGTTATTATGCTTTGTGATGCCAAAATTCATTTCCAAGTAACTGATGTTCATTGTTAGCTTTAGTGGTTTGTTTTCACAATTCAACTTTTCTTTATGTGTATGGTTTGTTTTAATGTTTGTAATATGCATAAATGTTTTTGAGATGTGTCTAACCTCTTTAGGAATATTTTTATCATAAATTTCAAATTTTCAACACCATAAATTCTTTACTTTGTGCAGAAAGAAGATAAGCGTGAAGACATTTTAGGTATATTAAAAAAATATTAACAGTCATTCATTTTAGATACCACATTTGTTATATTTTTTCAAACAGTTTAAACCAATGGTGTAATTTCTCGAAGTTAATGATCATCGATGCAAGTTTGCAAAAACACATGAACTACTATAATTAACTCTTACTATTATAAATTTTTTTATGCCATCACCTTGTTGGATTAATCTTGACGGGTCATAAAGTCGGGTTACGGGTCGGTAGTGTTTTAATTTAGTCACATGTTTATTTGATGTTTATTAAGTCAATTAGTGGGTCTAGATCATGGGTTGTTTTCTGATTATGGTTAAGTCATGGTAGTGGAGTCATGGGTTAGTGTTTCCTTTTTTCTTGGTTGTTTTGCTTTGTTATTATATTGGGATGTATTTAATGAGTTTAGATGTGAATGAAAAAGTGGTGGAGTTCTTCAGTAAATCTCCGAGCAACAAAATGTTCATAATATATTTTTTTCTTTGTTGCAATCTAATCTGAACCAACACACCTTGGGATCACACTTATATCACACCTCATCAGGCCTACGATCACCAAGGGGTGTTTTGGGCGTAACGACATGACACTTAAACCAACAGTGAAATTTCTAAAAGACGTGATTGAGAGTTAGGCTATTATGATAGAGCAATTTAGAAGCAAGATTATAAAACATTTATTAAAATTAAACCTTCAAGTTTTATAGTAGACAATTTAAAATATCATACAAGAATACGTAACTGAGTCGCTTTAAAAAATGATTTTTTTTGAACGGCCAACTAATCAACTGCCGGGTACTTCGTACGCGGCCCTCAATGGCTAAAGGATGTCCAAGCTAGCCACTAGTCCAGACGGACGGAGCCCCTAGCCCGACTCAAGCACCCGCCTAAAGGCACGACGGTGGAAGGCCGGTAAAACCGGGTGCGATCAAGAATCGAACCCATGACCTGGGTCTTCTATCACTTCTCTCATACCTATCTTACCATTAGAACAAGACATCATTGGTTATCTTTAGTTATAAAAGTTAAAGAATGCTTGAGACGACGAGGACAGTATCACGTGAAAGCTAACCATGGGATCATGTGAATTTAATTCTTTATTTTCATATCACGTTTCACATCTTTTAAGAACAAAAATAAAAGCGAAAAATCTGTTGATTTTGTCGGTAGGATTTTATGGTTAACTTTGACAGGTTCTAAAGAACCCATATGTTTCTTTATTTCTTTTTTAGGTTAACTGTATTTAGAAGTAGATTAGGTGCCATTAAAAAATTTACCTTAAACATGATTAAAACCAAAAATAAAAATAAAAGACTTCTAAGTATAGTCAATAAGGGTGTATTTTTTTCCCATGTTTTGGTCACATGGTTTATAACATTTATGATGAAGTACGCTTTTTATTTATTGTATGTTAAGTTTGATCTGGTTTATGTGAAGTATCTGGCATGGGAGGCCCTGGGGAGGGGCAAACCTGACCTCCGTCCAGGGCCCATTTATCGCAAGGGGCACAAAAATTTTAAAATTCGTTTTTAAATTATATATATTTACTTATATCTCCAAATACAAAACCGAAAAAACACAAATTTATAATTCAATAGGGACCTTTTTTTCTCAGTATGTACGGGACACTTGAATTCTCAGGACCACCCCTACTATCCGGTCTTGACATGTAATATAACACTATAACACTTGACACATGACTTAGTTAATTGTTGATAATAATTGAGGATATTGTTATTAGGATCAACCATCTAATGTTGATCAGGGTCCAAAAGTAAATATATTTAATTGGTGTAATCGGTGTAAGACGCATTGAGAGGGTACCAAATGTTCTATCTCCCTCAATTTTCACTTGCTCTGTGTAAATTGCGTTGTATTAATGGTATCGGTAATCTGGTCCTCATCGGAGTTCAGCTGCCCTCAAATTCAATAATGAATAAATGTTACAACACGTAGATAGTTAATGAACTTGATAAAATTTTTAATGAACATAAAACCTTTTTTTGCATGGGTGAAGCTTACCGAGGGCCGGGGCGACCACTCCTCTCTTTTTCCAACAGTACTGTAAATTTTTTGGTTGATATGTTAAAATTTTTATATAGGTATTGATTTCGTCCATACTTTAAAATTTTTGCTCTCTTGTAAAGCTATTCAAGCCCCGCCACATGATTGGAGATATCATCAATGGAAGCCATCAATTCGATTGGAGAATTAAGATTGATGATGGAACAATTTATGAGTAGTTTCGAAAAAAAGAGTTGGAATAAGTTAAAGCATACTACATACTGATTGAGTTAGGGGTCTCTTCAAAAACAATATCTTTATCCTGTTAGGATAAAAGGTAAGGTCTGTGTTTGTCCAGTCCTTCAAAACCTATTGAATAATTAGACTTTACAGTATTTTTTTTTTCTAATATTTCATATTGATCAACTAGAACAACCATGAACGGAGGAATCAAAATCATATCACTAGGTTTGGAAGGTACATCATTTTCCTAGTTGCATTCGTGGATGCATGTCATCTTAACCGAATCATATAAAATTCTCGTGTCTTGTTTATTACTTTTGTTTGTGTGTATGTGTTGGTTCCGCTGAGTGTCTTTCTGTACCTAACATACCAGTGACTCTATTGTAGCGTCAAGTTACCTTGGGTAGATTATGTTCAAGCCACTACCAGCAGGTAGGTTTTCAAATGATATGTATGAGGAAGCTATGGAAGAAATTAAATAACTTCTATATGCAAAACAAATTTATGAAAAGATTAGATATAGATTTATAGTCGCTCACTTGACTGCTTACTGGACCATCCACTGTGTCGATTTTGGCCTAGGCGATGCCTAGACGGCCTAGTCAGATTTTTTATTTTATTTTTTTGATTTTTTTTGACTTTTTTCTGGTAAAAATGAACCAACTTCATGATTATTTAGACATTTATCAACCCGAAATCATTAATATGTCTCTGAAACATCGAATCCAACCACTTCACATCGAAATTCATCTATAAACTTTCAACTCGGTGTTTAAGTTTGAACTTTTAAATACTTGACTTAGTATGCATAAGTTTATTTTTTAAATTATTTGAAGTATTATATAAAATTATTGATATTGATGTGTGTGTATGATATATATTTGTAAAATTACATATAAAAATTCCAATCGGCCTAACGCCGATTAATCTCGACTAATTCTTAGGCGGTATCTCGCCGCCTGACTAGCGACTCACGATTTCTATAACCATGATGATGATGATGATTATTATTATCATTATCATTATTATTATTATCATCATCATTATTATTATTATTTATTTTCTTTTTTTGGAGGTTTTTTTTTTTTTGGGGGGGGGGGGGGGGTTGACTCTGGTAGTACGCACGATTGGGAAATGACTTTGAATTTAGGAAAAAATGAATAAATAAACCTCCCAATTTAAGTGTTTGTGTGGCTGTTATATGATCAAACCAAACTTTGTTATTAAACAAACAAACTTACCCGTTATATTCCTATTCTTTAGTAAAGTTTTGGGAAAATGATAAAGACAAACCTTACCCTATCCCAATTGGGATAGATAGGCTACTCTGAAGGAGTACCCGACTTAAATTTATCTTTTAAAGTTAATCAATCCAACGATTTTAACGTTATTTTCAAAAAATATGTTAAATAACGTTAAAACTAGCGTAAGTTTACTTTTACCAATTGAGGGTCCACACATATGTACATTAAAAATAAGTTAAATCACGGTCTGTAATTTTATATGGACGTTATTTTACTTATTTTTTGAAAGTAACGTTAAAAGCGTTTGATTGATTAACTTTAAAAGATAAATTTAAGTCGTTTACATTAATAAAAAAATAAGAAAAAACTACACATTTAGATTTACTTTATGTGGACCCAAAAGTAATAAGATATAGTTATTCGGTTATCGCAATAAGCAATGGTTAACATTCGAATCATCCCCTGTATATATACACACACTATGACATTAACGCCGCCTTTTCTTGTAAGATTCCATCTTACGATGAAGTTTCACACCTAAAAAGAGTTGCTATGTCTGATGTATACTTGTATGTTACAAGCCAAACAGGAGAGCTCAACCCAAAAGACTAGTCTGATGGGTGAGAGAGCCCATTTGACTTATAAACCCCACATCAATTGCCCATACAACCGATGTGGGACAAGTCCCATACCTTGCAATGGTTTCGATCCGTAACAATCGACCCTCCTTAAGGGCCAACGTCCTCGTTGGTCACGGCCATGTTGGTCACGGCTGGCTCCTTCCAGGCCACCACTCCATGGGCCACCACTCCGAGTTGGCTCTGATACCATTGTTACAAGCCAAACAGGAGAGCTCAACCCAAAAGACTAGTCTGATGGGTGAGAGAGCCCATTTGACTTATAAACCCCACATCAATTGCCCATACAACCGATGTGGGACAAGTCCCATACCTTGCAATGGTTTCGATCCGTAACATTGTATCCTAATAGTACTTCCATAATGAAAGATCTTTATGTCCAATTCTCACCTTTAACAAAAACTGATATATGTTAAGTAAGGAGGTTTTTCAATGTAAGTTTCATGTTAGATGATAGTATCAATCTGCTTATTTAAACAATTGTGTTTGGCTTTAGCTATTAAAAAAATGTCTGACGTATGTGCTCAAGTGTCTTGTTATTCATCGTAAAATGCAATTGAGAAAACTAATTGATTTGCTTTATAATTATGTTTAAACAGATATAGAATTCTCTGGTTTGGATAACAACTAATTCAACAGAAATCTAAAAACATTCAAAATTTGTTAGGTTAATCTTGATTGGTTAAATGGGTATTTGTTTAGATGGGTCAAGTTATGAGTCTTTATAGTGGGGTCTAATTATTGGGCTAAGTTGTAGGAAGTAGTGTGATTAATGTGAGAATATGGTCTCACATGTTTGCATGTATTTAGTCATGTTTGAATCTATTTAATGTATGTTCTATGAATGAAAGAAAGCTGAAAGTTTTAATTAAAAAATTATTTCATTTACGTGAATTGAGTGAGTGTGTTTATGTGTTAACAAAGGGGCCTGAACCAACGAAATTAATAACCATTCACTTAATTTAAACATCATCAGTGTTTCACATAAAAATAATTGAAAAAAATCACTTCAGTTTCTCAAAATTTTGAAACCAATATAAAATACCATGTTAACAAACATGTGACATGTCTACACCTTAGGCTGTAGCCCAAAGAAACCCAAAAACAAGCGGCCGGCCTGAAGTTGGCACTACAACATAATTTTGTAAATATGATATAAATTCTACTACAACCAAATATTAATATTATCATAAAAAAATAAATAAATAATAAATAATAATAACATAATTTTCAATTTTTTGAAAAGAAACCGTTAGCAAGAACTTTTTAAAATTATTTAAGGTAGATGCATTTAGTCATATAAAATCGTTTGAACTTTTATTTCATGTGACAGAAAATTGAAAATTATATCGTAACTCAATTTTGGTATATTTGATTAGCTTTTCTTTGATTTTAGCATTCACATTAAAAAAGGTTATTCACATAAATATATAGCACTAAAATTATGATGATTAACCTGGTTGCTGAGAACTAAGGTTCAGTGTTGATCACTGAATAGTGATCAATTACGTAGTATTTACATTTAAATCTTTGTAGAAGACAATAAAAAGTATTCAACACTATAGTTATTTATTTAGTCATTTTTTTAGAACGACAAATTTATCATATATTAAACTGTTAGATATTTTAGTTAAGTAGATTGAATTTGTTGATTAATAGGAATCATGAAATTAATTTAACAAGTTGAGTATAAAGTGTACGCTTGTTTAAGATTTTATAATTCAATATGGGTTTTAAGTAGGCAACGCTCTCTTGGCGTGGGTCCAGGGGCAGCGTCTCCAGAGAGAGCGGGATCCAAAGTGCAAATTCCCTGCTTATACTAAAAAATCAATAAAAATTAATTTTATATATTTTGATATAAAATTCGTTTTATTAATTTAGAGGTAATGTATAACTTTAAAACTACTCACTAATTAGCCCTAAACTTTATATCTCAAAGATAATGAAATTCGATCAATTCTCTGGTTCATTCAAAATCTATTACGAATCATACTTGTTCTTCGTTTTGAATTTTATTTTATCCGACCATAAATAGTTGGATCTGAAAGTGTTAGTCATAACTTTCAATTCATTAGATGTAAAATTCGTGTATGTTTATCTGTTATACTCTACAACTACCTAAATAATAAACTCATTTCAAATATTTAAACATATGGCGTCTCTTTTAATAGACAATGCCTCTAACTCATTGCCTTGGATTTGAACACTACAATTATTAAAAAAGCTTTATCAAATCAATAGACGAATGAAAACACCATATTTATGTAGAAATTATTTCATTCTTTTAAATAAGATTAGTATTTATACAAATACTAGATAAGTATCTAAACAAAACAAAAACCCTGCCTCAACTTTCATATTCTAAAGCTATGATTCAACTGTAGCAATACTTCTTTATTTCTTTATCAACTTCAAACGTTGAATCGTCTTGATGAATGACCTATCGATCAAAGCAAAAATCATATATTTAATATGTTTAACATTGACAAGTTGATCATAAAAAAATACTAGGCAAATTAAATTTCAAAAATCTAAATTATAGTCGTTGACTGGTAATATTAATTCATACTACCAGTTTGACTAATATGATGATCTTAATTTTCTTTTTGTTGAGTAAGACATTCTTAGGTACATAATTAAAATCATTGATTTACACCTAATTTCACTCGCAATGATACTGTGAAAGAAATAACAAAATCCATAACCAAAACCGAGTGAAAATCAAGAATAAATTAATGGTGATTATGACTAGATTGTTCTTAACAACGAAAGTGAAAGTTAAGATTATCATCCAATAGATGATGATATTATTAATTAATAAAATCCAATTTGTTAAAAAAAACTATTAATTATGCTATAATGAAGGGAAAATATGAAATAAATTAAATTACTAAATTACCCCCACGGAACATCTCCTGCAAGCAGCCAGTCACCCTCTTTGTCTTGATAAGTGAGTTTCACATCTTCATAACCTGTAATTAGACAATACTTTCCATTTAGAGAATAATTTTGGCTTTTAAGGTCATATTTTTATATATATAATATTTAAAACTGGCGTGACATAACGGAAAATTATTTTTCATTTTATATTTGCTAACCAATTTTGAAACTAATTTTAATGTCCTTGACCTTTAAAAGTCAATTAAAATTTGGTAATATATGTGATGGTTTGTAGGGTATATGAAAATAAAAAAACTTACATTTTCCAAACATGCTGGCTAAGCTGTGTACAAGGGTTTGGTAGGATTGGTGAAGATTAAGGTCTATCTTTCTTGCAATTCCCATGCCTTCCATATGAACTTTAACGTAAGTTGACTTTGACCTTTCAAAGACATCGTCCCTGTCATCGTCACCGTCACCGTTACCGTTACCGTCAGAATCTCGGTTGTTGGTTTTTGGGTGGCAAACTTTCCTCCTACATATTTTCACCGGAGGCCATCCAATCACACCCTCGGTACTGTTTCTAAAAAAAAACACAACAATGACATATTGTTTTTCAGGTCAATAAATTATTTTTAAAATAAATCTTTTATAGATATTATTATTTTTATGTGTATACAACTATGTATACATTGAAAATTAAGGGCCTGTTTAGGATTGCTTATTTAACTTGAAAAGGACTTTTTGTCAAAAGTGCTTATTAACTTATGGCTTTTTGAAATGGAGTTTTTAAAAAATTGTTTGGATTAACTTATGACTTTCTGTCAAAAAGTTAAAAGAAATTTCCAAAAGTTAGAATTTTTAGCTTCTTGAAAACAGCTTTTCAAGACTAATCAAAAAGTTAAAATGAAAAATGCTTTTGAGATTAACAAACAATATTTTAACTTATTAACTTCTTCAAAAAGTCAATAAGTTAATAAGTTGTTTTTTAATAGAATCTCAAAGGCCTAAGTTAAAAAAGTAAAATAAAATGAGAAATGAAAGAAGAACCCCGACAATATCACGAGAAACGGAAGCTTGCCTATTTGCCCTTAAAAAGTTTCTAAACATTGAAAAGAAACGTAAAGAACAAGTAAACACTTTTGATAGTTAAAAATGGTTGTCATGTTCTAATTTAAGTATATTTTGTTATAATATATACCCTAATACCCTTATAAATTTGTATTTAACTTTAGTACAAGTTATGTATCGATCATTTAAATTTTTTACACTACTATAATTCACGTTTTTTTATGTAATATTTAAAGAAAATTTTATTATATTTACTTATAAAATTATGTAATTTTTAAAATAAAAAGTTTACCTACTAAATATTAATTCAATAATTAAGACACAATTAAAAAAAAATACATGGATCATAAAACCAGGAAAATTTATTACAGAGTTATCTTTGTAAAGAAATTATGTGACAAAATTATAAAATGTATAGTCGATCATTATCTATAGAATGAAAAATCTTTTCAAAACAGATATGTCATAACGATAAGTATAAATTAGGAAAATGTATTACTGATTACCCCTTTTTTTAAGAAATTTTATTGGAATAAACGAAATAAAAAAAGTATAGCAAGAAACTAGAATCAAATATATATACATCTCCCAAGCAATTAGACGATACGGGTTACTAATTAATTTTCTATATGTTAAACAAACCTATGTATGACGTAAATCAATAGAGAGTTTGGATCCATTAAAAATAATTTTTTGTAATAGATTTGTATATTTAATAATGTATTTTATTTTTCTGTACAATATTTATATATTATAAAAAATAAAATACAATATAAATATAAAATAAAGTAAAAGAAATCAATTCTATATAAAATTTATTTATTTTCATGTTTTTAAGGAAAATCTTATTTTTATTTTTATTTTCTTCCTGTAAATAGATACACTTTCTTTGGTAATAGTAATTATTACTAATTAACATTTTTTGGATTGAAAATAAAACTAAGTAATTTTGTATAGTTTTTTCTTTCATTCATTCTCTTTCTTTTTTCAGTGAAACTTGAAAACATAACATGTTTTTTTCTTTTCTTCGTTAAATAAAACTTTGGAACATAAACAAATTTCTCTTTTCTTTTTATTTCTCTTCTTTTCTTTCCTTAAATGAACTCAGGAACAGAACATAGCGTACGGTTATATTTAAATGAGTTTATTATATAAATAAATATTATCATTATTTTTTTGATATGTGAAACTTATGGTAAAAAAGTGGAATAATTTTGTTAGCACATATATACATGCATCATGAATTTCAAGAAAATGAACAAGAACTTAACCACGGGAACAAACATTGACCAACAACAATCATCGTAGGATGGGATTTTATGTTTTTTTTTTTTTTCTTTTTTCAATTCTTTCCATCATCCATAAAATATTCAAGAAACACATCGGAATTTCTCCTTCAACAATTCGCCAAACTAAATTCAAGAAATTCTAGATTTTATTCAATAATTACCAAAATTAATTTCATTTAAACAATTGAATAATTAAAATTCGTTACCTGTGATGAACAAACACAGAATTCGACTGAACTTCATCATCACCATCATAACACTCTTGATCTTGTTTTTCTTGATCAAAATTCAACTGATTTTTATTGCAGCAAAAGCTGTTCCAAACAAGAAGAGGCAGTGTTTGAGGAATGTGATCCTGATCATCATCTCCATGTTTTCTCTTCTTCGAATGATTAATGGTGTCACACGAGTTGAGATCATATCGTGAAGAACAAGAAGATGCAGATGAAGATGATGAAGAAAGTGAAAGACCCAGATGAAGCTCCATTTTCTGCAATTGATCAAAGAATGAACAAGACAGACACTATCATGAGTTATAAACGATTTGAGTACATGATGTTGTATGATTTTGGTGTATGTGTGTGTGTATATATATATATAATTATATATTCAGACCAGTGTGTATGTATATGTAGAGAGAGAAAGTAGTGAGAGGGGGCAAGGTATTTGATTACGGATGGGTGTGTCTGGGGGAGTTTCATTGTCTCTCACACAGTAAACGTGAAAATGTGGGAGGGATTTTAGAGGGAGGGAACATTAACGAGTAAATAATGCATATATGTTTGCAATTTTGTTAAATTTTCTAGATGTAAACTTTTGACTAATGTTTACATGTTCATTAACTATATGTTTTTTTTATGATCGTTAACTTTTTTTGAACGACGACGATCCTATGTATCACGTGTGTTATTTTAACATGACCCATTAGGCAGGGATAAGACGCGGCCACACTCGATTGATCGTTAACTTGTTAGAGCATTTGTCTCTTAGATGTAAAAATCATGGGTTTAAACTTAAAACTAATGTAATTTAATTAAGAATGGTTGATAAAGAATAAGTAGGGTAAATTTTCTATTAAAAAAGATATGATTTGATAATGAATTTTATATTCGATGTTGATTGGTCTATCAAAAGATGAGGGTAAATTTGTGACTTAGTTACCGTCAACTAGTAAGGTAAATAATACATCGTATCCACATGAAATCAGTGAAAAGTGTTGATATATACAAATTACTTGTTAAACTAAGAAAGGGTAAAGTTGGATTTTTATTTGAATTGAGAAAGCTATTGTAAAGCAATGGACTTAGTTGATGACTTGAAAACACATAACAAAATATAATCACTTCCAGGTTTAGATTTAAAGATTTACAATGATTTCAAGCTGAACTTAGATTCAAAACACATAAACATATCTTTGTTATTCAGTTTGATCAAAGTGGTAATAAAGAGACAAACGTTTAATACTTGCTCGTTCACACAATTACCAATAAACATATGCAAAACAACACAAAGTTACCAATAAGCTCACTGATGACAAAGCACAGTTTACTTAAACATAAATGTATTGTTGAAATCAACCAAGCCACAAATGAATTTGAATTGTCAAGACAAAATCTAAGTTTAAATATCAAAGCAAAGCTTCACTAATTAACCCAAGTACCGGAAAAGAAAACTAGCCACTTATGCGATGATCAAATGTATGTCGATATGGTTGAATTCGGTTGATCTGATCTTCAATGGGTCATATTTGGGGTGTACAGAATAATTGGATTTGATGAAGAAAAGACAAGATTCGTTAATCATGTTATGTTTATGTTTAAAACTCGTGTTAGTCGTATTGTCATATCTAACCAGTTTAACATGTTTAACTTATCTTGCCATACATATCAGAAGTTAATTTTAAGACTAATTAAATACATGGAACATACGAATTATAATTTTTATCAGTATGATTTTGTTCATAGTAGCTTAGGTATTCTATATCAATTAGAAAGTGACACACCCTTCTTGAGCATATGATGAGAATTAAAAGCCTTATCATTTATAAGGGCAAATGCTCGAGACAACGATTTTTGGGAATTTTATTTTTTAAAGAATTTACAGGTTAAAATAATGAGAACTTTAACGAAGCTGTTAGATTTATCATTAATAATGACATGCAGGGGCGTACCCACATTGAGGTCAAGGGGGACAGCCGCCCACTTTGAAAAAAAAATTTTTGTTAGTATTATATATGTTAGAATCCTGATTGCCTCCCGTAAAATTTTGCAGCCGCCCCTATTAAACTTTTGATTTATAAGTGTTTAATTAATAAACTAAGTTGAAAAATGCCCAACTAATAATTTAAACCCAATGTAAAATCAAGTTTAGTATTAATTATAGTACGTTAATAATTTACGGTTACGAATTTGGTTCAGTTTTTTGTATTAACAATTTCAGCTGTTTTGAACACTCCTACTTTAATATTCGAATTAACTAAGGAGCTTTTTTTTTTACTCGTCCTAGGCACCCCTAAGTCTTAGGGTCACCCCTGACTAGCCCATTATAAAAACTTATATTATTAATTTAAATAAAATATTAACATAATACTTATATTTGTGTAATCAAATTGCTTATGAGAATTTAAGCAATAATTGTATTTGTTTTATACAGAAAGGGTTATTTAGGAACGTCTCCTATACGTTGTTTTGAATATATATAAAAAAATAAATTCATGTAGTGAACAACTTTAGATATATTGTATTTTCATTATGTATTTATATATGAAACTTAGTTTGATTGTCGTTTTTTAACATGACCTGACCCGATCCGCCCCAACCCAACTTGAACACCAACAAACCTAAAAAAATTCCGCCCCCATGAAAAAAATTCCTGGGTTCGCCACTGATGACATGCAGAATAAGCGATAGACTTTAGATAATGTTCAAATCTCTAGTTATTATCCTGACTCTAAGAGGTCTATCACATCAGCAAGTTTTTCTAAATTAGCAAGATATAAGTAATGCATCAGATGTATGAGCCTTCTTTCAGAAATATGTCAACCAATCGACTGTAGTCGTTCAGGTAACAATTAAGCAGTCAATCATATGCCAATCTCATCAAGAAGAAACTTTAGTTTTTATGATTAGTCTAATTGAAATTACAGACGACGACCAATGTTACAAAACTCGCAACTCTCTACCGATACTTCCCACTAGCTAAAAGATGATCCTATACCAAAGTGTGTTGTTAATTACCGATTAAGATTGCTGTCGAAGAATAATTAATATCGATCATCATGAAGAATTCAAACAAATATAATAATTAATGACAATTTTATTATCTTATTTATGTGTATAGATATATAGTTGAAGTATATAACTAAGAAAATTGTAAACAAAATGTATCAAGTAAATTGTAAAGGAAACGGGGAGAAATATTAAAGAGGTGGGGATCCAACATAAATGTTGGTGTAGTGGATCCTTGAGACAAATTTTCAACTGTGTTAATTGTACGTCCATCATTTCATTATTTCCATTTTGGACCCCGTTTTAAATAAAATTCAGTTTTCTTGTTTCATTTTAATTGCTAGCTTTCTACCAAGATTTATAGGTATAATTGTACCTGTACCATTAAACATTTTAAAGATACTATTACAAATTATATTTATGACACATTTTACGAAACCATATATAACACAATTTGCAAGTGTCTAGTTAAATAATTCATAATCGTCAATAAGCTTGTAGCTCAACTCTCCATGATTCTCATAAAGCTTAAGCTTTGTGAGGTCGTGGGTTCAAATCCTGGTCAAAGCGGTCAGTAGGGGGTTTTACCACATAGTGGTTTCCTCCTGACGAGGAGGTGAATTTGTTCGATTCAGCGCTCGCCAACACCTGAGCTTTAGATACCGGGTAGTTGGCAGCGGATTGTGGTCATAGCGTGTGAGTTGTTGGGTATGAGGATTCATTTGAGCTATGAAGAGGCATGCCGCTGAACACTCGTTAGCTGTTAAAAAAAATAAATAATAATTCATTATCGTTTTCTTTTTAAAATATGCTATGTAATTTATTAATTATGATGTCATAACAGAGCCTAGCTTTTAGAAATATATGTAGTTTCTTAGACAACGAGCACAACCCTCCATGCCTAGTCGAATTTATATATCATCCAATAAATTATCATATTTGCATCAATCAACAAATCTAACACAACTCTTTAACAACAGAAAAGTGAATGAATTTTTATTCGTACATGCAATTATTTGTGCTAAACATAAATACATACATACATACATATAGATATATATATAAACATTATATTTAATATTAAATTGAAGATCGATTAACATCATAGCCGATCAAAGTTTTGACTATTAATCCATCTCCAAAGTTTTGAGACGTTAGACACGTGATATGCTATATTATATTTTAAACTAGGTTATAAATCCGTGTACTACACGGATTTATAAAAAATTATGTCATTTTATAACTATCTCTTCATATATTTACATAATTAGTTAATTACTAAAACTAATATACTTGTTATACATTTTATATCAAAAAACTTTAAAAATAAAAATTTATAAAGGAATGTTCTTAACATATATATATAACATTAGACATTGATGCTATTCATTATTATATTATTAATTTTATTAGTATTAATTTAGTTTATATATGTAAACAATGTATATTATTAATAACATTAATGGTGAGTTTTTATATTTAAAAAGAAAATTTATTTTTGAAATAACAAGAGAATGACATGTGGAATTTCTTGGAATCAATTATTATATATGAAGATTATTCAATTATATTTTTATGAATTCTACATACCGAAATCTATTTTGTAGCATAATATGATCCTATTAAAAAAAATCAATTCATCATTTGCATTTCAAATATCTAATATCTGTTACGATTTGTAAACTTTTACAATATTTTTTAATATTATTTTAACACAAATTATTTAAGTAATTATTTCTATTTTGACTTATTCATTTACTAATTCTAATTTGCATTTATATACATGACTAGTATTTTATGATAACTAACCGTAAAATGTTAACTATTAAATGTATTTCTAACTATTTATATAAATTGTACAAGAAGTTATCTGATTTACACATTAAGATTAATTTTTTATTCTATGTTCAATAACAAAAAAAAAAGAAAATAAAGTAATAGATGTCCGTGCTACAGAATCATTTTATACGTGGTTTATGTCGGAGAACATCTCGCTTGTTGATCCATTGACAATTTAAATATATATTGTAAAAGTTTAAAAACATGACTACGTTGTATGACTACAAAATTAGACGTGGACGACTCTCCAGCTTTCCAACAAATATTTATTTTTGTTTTCTTGTCAGTAATTAAATAACTAGTTTAAAGCAAATGACACGTAAGTCGCAACCTAATCTTATGCCTCACAACCTTAATCTATATCAAGAGAAATAAGTAGATTTGGATAAACAATTATTGATTATAAGTAGAATGATAACATAAAACGTGTTTAGATGAGTAACACCTTAACACAAAGCGGATCAAGCTGAGTAAGTTAAAAACTATGTAAATATAATATATTCCAACGAGTAAAAATGATCAGTAATATATTTGATAGGAAAATTATCAAAAATTATTCAAATATATTTGAAAGTAAAATTATTCAAATACATAAAATCTGCTAGATCCCTCGCCATCTACGTTGGATCAGAACGCCAACACTTTATCCTTCCGACACGGTTCCCCAACCTGCCGGTTTTTGTATCTTTGCTCAACAAAGCAGATGAAGAGTTCGGAATCTAGACATCCGACAGGTTAATCATCCCTTGCGATGAGATATTTTTCAAGAGATTACTGAAGATGTTGGAGAGAAACGATAGTGGTTTCTTGCGATTTTATGAATATTTTTTCAGGTTGCAGACGTTAGAAAACAAACAAACTGTTAAAACATACTACAGAGGTTTTGTACAGCTCTTCTGCCACAGAGGTCTGCATATGTGGTCCATAAAATCCATATATTTTACCTCTGAAAATACAAACGCAACCAACAACCTTTATAAACTTCCTACAATCAATAATTTCCAAAACACAAATCAGTAAAATTAGTCTCCAGCTTGTTAAACTTGAAAACAATTGTTTTTATCAATTTTTTTTTAAATTAGAGGGTGAAAACAAATATCAGGCTGCTCGTACATCAAGGCGTCAAGTGACAAGCTTTGATTGCCAACCATTAAAAAATGACATGTCTTGTCCTAGTGATAAGTGATGGAGTAATGCATGGTTGTTCCACGTTGGAAATTAATATATGAAGATTACGTAAGTTTGTTTTGAATTTTTTGTTTGAGTCTATCTTATTTTATGTTTCTAGAAGATTTGTCCTCTATATAAACTTTGTTTTCGTATGTTATGGGTACGAGAGATATTAAGAGAGAAATAAACTTTGTTGGCAAGTTTATAATAAAATATCTTCAACCCAAAGTCTGTGTTTTTCAAGTGCTTGGTATCGATTGTTCCCAACAATTGGTATCAGAGCGAGGGTGCGTTAAGATCGAAGGGTCGGGCCGTAGAAGGAAGAAGAACCGGATAAGGACGATCGGTGCAAGGCTGTGAGGAGCAACATGATTGCAATCGACGATCCGAGGGAAGATTCCGGACTTATGGCCAGTTCAGGTGAAAATGGCGTACTACCACCCCAAGATCAGGGCGTTGTTCACAAGGAGGGCAGTTCATCAAGTTTAACCTGCCCTAAACTTACGAACACAAACTATAACACATGATCTGTGTTGATGGAAGCAATTCTTGATGCCCAAGAATTGTGGGAGGCGGTGGACCCTGAAAACAATCACAAGTTGATGCCAGGAAGAATAAGATGGCTCGTGCTATCCTGTACCAGTCCCTCCCGGAAAACGTGTTGGCACAAGTAGCGAAAAACAAGAGTGTTAGAGACATCTGGGAAGCGTTGCGGCTGAGGTTCTTGGGAGCCGAACGAGTACAACAGGCACGAATACAAACTCTGAAACATGAGTTCGATCAACTGAAGATGGGCCCGAAAGATTCAGTTGAAACCTTTGCAGGAAGACTATCAAAAATCACAAACAGAATCAATAGCATGGGAGAAGAAGTTGAAGACAAGGTTCTGGTAAAGAAACTATTAAATGCGATGCCTCCAAGATTCATAGCATAGTCGCCACTATCGAACAAATAGTCGATCTGAGCACCATAACCTTTGAAGATTGCATTGCAAGATTGAAGGCGTTTGAAGAAAGAATTAAAGGGCAAGAAGATGCAGTTGAAAAGGAAGGAAAGTTACTGTTCTCTAGGGCGGCATCCAGTGACAAAAAAGCAATTTGATCAAGGGCGGAAAAGCCAAGGCGGACGTGGTCGTGGATCATTCAATCGTGGTAGGGGGCGTGGCCGAGGAAGAGGTGCCGGCCGAGGAAAAGAACGGAGCCAAGAAACCGGTGACGGTCAAGGGTGGCAGCAAAACCAAGAAACTAATAACCAAAACCGGGGCAATTACCGCGAGAAAGACAAGCGAAGCATCAGGTGCTACACCTGTGACAACCTGGGGCACTACTCATGGGAATGTACTCAACAAGCAGACTCACAAGCCAATCTCAATGAAGTAGAAAATCCAGGCCCAGCCCTCATGATGGCCGAAGCCGACCTTGAGGATGACAAAATTCTCTTGAATGAGGACCGGGTACATCCAAAGGTATATGCATGCGACTCCAACGATGAAACGGAATGGTACTTAGACAATGGTGCGTTTAACCACATGACAGGAATCGAGTCGCATTTCACCGAGATCGACTGCAGTACAGTTGGCCTCATAAGATTCGGCGACGGCTCCAAGGTAAGAATCAAAGGCAGAGGCTCTATTGTATTCGAGTGCAAGAATGGTGAGCATCGAGTCGTGAACAACGTATACTATATACCCGACCTCTGTAATAATATACTAAGTCTCGGTCAGCTAACTGAGAATGGTTGCAAAATATGGATGGAGGATGATCACCTATGGTTTTATGAAGAAGACAACCGCCTGCTTATGAAAGTTCCTCGAGGCCCTACTCGCTTGTACATGATCTCGCAAACAGTTGGAAGCCCATTATGCCTCTTCTCCTATGCCTCTTCTTCTCAAGTAATGATCATGCATGGATCTGGCATGCACGACTCGGCCACGTAAGCTTCAAAACTATAAGTAATATGAAACATAATCACATGGTGTACGGTGACCTACAAGGCATGCATGGGGAATACGTGTGCAATGCATGCATGTTGAGGAAGCATTCTAGAGAGCCCTTCCCGAGTAGGTCAAAATACCGGGCATCAAGACCCATTGAGCTTGTTCACACAGACCTGTGTGGGCCAATCTCCCCACCAACTCTCGGAGGCAATCGATACTTCATGCTATTCATCGATGATAAAACACGGTACACATGGGTATATGCCCTGAAAACGAAGATGAAGCGGTGGAAACCTTCAAGAACTTCAGGCAACAAGTGGAACTTGAAACCGGGGAAAAACTCAAGTCAATACGCAGTGACCGGGGAGGGGAATTCCTAAACCATTCATTCTCAAGATTCTGTGATGAAACAGGAATTAAACACTTCTTTACAACCCCTTATTCTCCCCAACAAAATGGGATTGTAGAGAGGCGTAATAGAATAGTGTTAAACAGCGCAAGGAGTATGATGAAAGCAATGGAAATTCCTCAAAACCTGTGGGGAGAGGCAGTACGTCATGTAGTTTACTTGATGAATCACGTGGCCACAAAGGCACTAGAAAAGATGACCCCATACGAAGCTCTCAAAGGAGGAAAGCCAAACCTAAACACCTGCGTGTGTTCGCGTGTTCATGCTACATGAAGATACCATCAGTAAGCGTACGGAAGCTTGATGATCGATCGGTAGAAGTTGTCCATATTGGGTCCGAGCCGGGATCAAAGGCATACAAACTATTCGACCCTTCCCAAAGGAAGCTATTCGTGAGCCGGGATGTCAAATTTCAAGAAAGGACTAAGTATCCATGGAATCACTGCTTAGTTCAAATGGGAATAGGAAGCGGACCAGAATGGACTGAATTCAACGTGAAATATGTAAGCGAACCACACCAACCAGACTGTGTCCCCTCAGAATCATCAAGTAATCCTCCAGAAGTAGAAGGAAACCCGAGTCATGAGCTTACAGGAGAGTTGAGTAGCGAATCTGAACAAGGAGAATCTAAAGAAGAAAGCGAAGGTGACCCAGGCGCAAACCTTCGAAGGTCAACACGACAAACGACTCAACCAACGTACCTAAAGGACTATGTAATGTTACTAGAAGATGAAGGAACGGTATTGGATGACGAACCCATAGATTATAATGAAGCCAAAGACTACACTGAATGGCAACAAGCAATGAGAGTTGAAATTGATTCAATTGAAGAAAACAAGACTTGGAGTTTATGCGACCTACCCACTAGACACAAGCCAATAGGCTTAAAGTGGGTTTACAAGGTAAAACGAGATGCTCAAGGGGTGATCATGAAACACAAAGCTCGACTGGTTGCAAAGGGGTACGTCCAACAACCCGGAATAGATTTTGAAGAGGTTTTCGCACGGCTGGAAACGATAAGATTGATACTTGCTATTGCAGCCAAGAAGGGTTGGATTTTCCATCACCTAGACGTAAAGTCGGCGTTCCTGAATGGGGATCTGAAAGAAGAGGTTTATGTAAGACAACATCAAGGCTTTGTAGTACAAGGAAAAGAAAACAAAGTATACCGGCTGAAGAAGGCTTTGTACGGCATGTGACAAGCCCCTAGAGCTTGGAATGAAAAATTGGATACAACACTAAAGAACCTTGGTATGATCAGATGCAAAAGAGATCAAGCAGTGTACACTCGATCAGAACACTCGATCAGATGGAGACAAACTTGTTGTGGTAGGTGTCTACGTAGATGACCTAGTAGTCACGGGAACAAGTCAAAAGGAAGTAGAAGCCTTCAAGAAACAGATGATGCAATAATTCAGCAGGAGTGATTTAGGAGAACTATGCTACTACCTTGGCATTGAAGTAAAGCAGAATGCACAAAGTATTGAAATAAAGCAGACATCGTATGTACAAAGAATTCTAAAACTAGCTTCTATGGAAGAGTGCAACCCCTCTAAATACCCGATAGAACCTCGACTACAGCTAACTCAATCAGAAGAAGACAAGGATGTGGATGCTACGACATATAGAAGGATAATCGGATGCCTTCGGTATCTTCTACATACCCGTCCAGACCTAGCCTATCCAGTTGGGGTGGCAAGCCGATTTATGCAGTCACTGAAGCAGAGCCATCACGAGCTGGTAAAACATATATTGAGATACCTTAAAGGAACACTGAACATGGGACTATGTTTTACACGAAGAGGTGGAGAAGACTTGACAGGGTATAGCGATAGTAGTCATGGATAAGATAAAACCGATGGTAAAAGCACAACGGGCATGGTATTCTACTATGGTAATGCAATAATCTCATGGAATTCCCCGAAGCAGAAGACCGTAGCATTGTCGTCTTGCGAAGCGGAGTTCATGGCAGCATTGGCAACAGCTTGTCAAGCATTATGGCTAAGGGTTTACTCGCTGAAATAACTAGATCAGAAGAAAAGGTAGTGTTATTGCGAGTAGACAACAAGTCATCGATAGCTCTTATGAAGAACCCGGTTTTCCATGGGCGTAGTAAACACACAAATACAAGATTTCACTTCATAAGAGAATGTATCGAACGAGGTGAGGTACGAGTTGAGCATGTAAGTGGAGACGAGCAAAAGGCAGATTTGCTAACGAAAGCATTGCCAAGGATCAAATTTGAAGAAATGAGGAATTTGCTTGGGATAAAGAATCTGGGAGGAACACACAAGGATTAGAGGGGTGAATGATGGAGTAATCCATGGTTGTTCCACGCTGGAAATTAACATCAGAAGATTACGGAAGTTTGTTTTGAATTTTTTGTTTGAGTCTATCTTATTTATGTTTCTAGAAGATTACTTTGTCGTCTATATAAACTTTGTTTTCGTATGTTATGGGTACGAGAGATATTAAGAGAGAAATAAACTTTGTTGGCAAGTTTATAATAAATATCTTCAACCCAAAGTCTGTGTTTATCAGGTGCTTGGTATCGATTGTTCCCAACAATAAGATGGAGGTATGAGGGAAATGATAGAAGACTGGGGTCATGGGTTCGATTCTTGATCTAACCCGGTTTTACCGGCCTTCATCTTCGTGCCTTTGGGCGGGTGTTTGTGTCGGGTTTTCCTTGGGAATTGGTGGCTAGTGGGGTAGGGTCTCCGTCCGTCTGGACTAATGGTCAGCTTGTGCATCCTTTAGCCATTGAGGGCCACGCACGAAGTACCCAACAGTTGATTAGTTGGCCGTTCAAAAATAAAAAAAAACTGACCAATAATGCGAATTAAGTGTCGATATCGATCGGTTCTGTTATTAGGTATAATAATTAATTCACTTTAAAACAACAATAAAACCCATCAAATTCAATTCATTGCATTTATTTATATATATATATGCAGTTAAAATAACATGTTCGGTTCCTACGGCCTACATGTCTCATATCCAGAAAACAACACTGCTTAGTTTACTAGGAAACATGTGTCCGAATGAAACCTTGATTGATTAAATTTAATAATTCATCCGCACAAAAGTTAGGGATAATTATATATTGATATTATGGTTTCGAGAGGAACGAGCAAAGTTGGATCCGTGTGTTCTGGTGAGGCAGTACAGTTAAAACTAGCACTTTGTGACGTGGCGGTATTTTTAAAAGAAACACTCGAAGTAGCTTGGTATATTGGTTATAAAGTGTAAAACATGCATAAGAAAACATTATTATACCTCGCATGTTGCAATTTGCATATAATAATTAAAAAAATCTTTAAGTAGGAAAAAATAAAGAAGTCAAAAGCGGTTTCATATGACGTTATGTACTTGCTATTTACGAACTTCGTTACGTGCTTGCATCAATGAAATGAACAGGGTAAAGTACGAAAAATAAATTTATGAAGTTACGAAAACTCGATTACAAAAACTGTAATATAGATATAAATCAGTTATATAACAATAACGATGTTTTTTAGTCGGTGTGAAATAATTTATTTTAAATAAGAAAATGATGTTTAAATTAAAGTATATGAAACTAAAAAAAAGTAGAATATAGCTTTAATATTTTGTAATATTAAAAGAAAGAAAAATAACGAATACAAGAATTTAAATGTTAAAAGTTATAAACAAATATAAATAGAATTAGGGATGACTGATTATAAGACATAAATAAAGAAAAAGATAAATATAACAATCATGGGAGGCCCTAGGGAGGGACAAACCCGACCTCCGTCTAGGGGTCATTTATCGTAAGGACACTAAAATTTTAAAAATCGTTTTTAAATTATATATATTTACTTGTATCTCCAAATACAAAACCGAAAAAACACAAGTTTATAATTCACTAGAGGCCTTTTGTCTCAGTACGTCCGGGACACTTGAATTCTCAGGACCGCCCCGATAACAATACAATCGAAATTACATGACGTATCTTTTGTTGAACCGTGGTTGAATACCTTATATGGTTTTAAATCAGAAGGAATATATTATTAAAAAAAGAACCACTGTAAAAACATATATAATGGGCAAATGTTTTGAGTACTTAAAAATTATAAAAGTCCGTTGATTTATGGAAATTGTTTGCATTAATTATTTATTAATTTACTTATAGAACCAAAATTATTAGACTGTGTTAGGCAATGTGTTATCGACCGTGACCCAAGCGTGATGCTCCTGGGTCACGCCCTCTCACGCCCCAATCACCATAACACACTGGGCGTGACCACCACGTGGTGGTTCAGCCGTGAGGGCTGTCACAGGGTGAAGGAAAAGAAAGGGGAGAAGAAAGTGGAAAAAAATGGTGATGACGTGAAGTGATATGGAAGTGATGGATAACATAGGTAAAGATGATGTGGAGTGATAAGGAGGTGATAGTGTTGGTTGATTATGTGACACCTACGTGGAGTGAGGGGGTGTGATGTATAACACATGGCCTTATCCATCACTCTCTCTCACTCCACGTAAGTGCCACGTAGGCGCCACATAATCAACCAACATCATCAGCCATTTATTACTCCACATCATCTTTTTCTATGTTATCCATCACTCTCAAATCACTCCACGTCATCACCACCTTTATTCAATATTTTATTATTTGAATTTTATTTTTTAATTATAAATTAAATTAAAAAAAACATAATATTATTAAAAATATTAATATTACAAACTAAAATAAAAAAAAATTCTATGATAAAAAAAATTAAACTACATAAAAAAAATACAATAAAAAAATTAATTCATATTGTATCGTTTCAAAATCCATTCCTTCGTCTTCTCGGCCATTTCACGAGCGCGACCGGTTAAGTGATCGGTTGGAGTCCACAACAATTTCATATCATTGTTGTATTGTTTTTGCTCCTGTAAGTCGACAAATTTTTGTAACGGCGAGGAGCCGGTTGGGCGTCGGGTTGTGTTTCCGGAACCATGTCAACATCGGGATTGAGTTGATTCTCGGAAACGTTGTCAAAGGCGTGTGAGTTGGCTTGGTTGAATAAAGGTTGTTGTGGAAACCAATTTGAGAAGGTTAGAAATTGGTTCGGGTTGTTTAGATTGTTTGGATCGACTTAAGGTCGGTAACAATTCAAAAACGGGTTAAAGTATGGGTTGTTTGGATCCATGGTAGTGTTGAACTTTTTGAAAATTTGAAGATTTTTTGAGAGATTTGAAAGATTTTTGGAAAATTTTTGTGTGTGTTGAATGAGTTTATATAGGGTATATATTTTTTATGGTTTTAATGGTAATATTATTGCTGCTTTAATTTTTTTTTCTCCTCCTCAAGGCCATCACCTCGTGAGGAGACTCACGCCTCTGTCACTCACGCCCTTGTGTAATGAGGGTGGGGCGCGATCAGGACGCGACCCAGAGGCATCACGCCTGGGACGCCTGGGTCACAGTGGATAACACATGACCTTAAAAAAGTGTTTTTTTTACCGGTAATATGGGAATTAAGTAGATTATAACTGACTTTTTAAAATTTTAATTTAACACACAATCCAAACATACATGTTACAAATTTAAGCAAAAAATAAAAAAGAAGACAAATATCTAAATAAAAATAAAATTACCCACATGTCATTATTTTAGATCATTCACTCACTAATTTTCTCATGTATCTCTTCTATAAAATGCATTCACATTAAATACCAATTATGTTATTGGTATATCGTTTCCCATTAAAAAATGATTCTTAAATATATTAAAAAATTTCATGTTAAAAAACACGCTTTTAGTAAATCAAAATATTATAAAATATGACACTTTAAAAAAAATATAAAGTTTTTAGGATAACGAACTTTTTTATAAATATGAACTTTTTTAGCATCCATCTTTTTAGAAATAAAAGTTTTATAAAAACAATTTTATTGAAAACATGTAATTTAAAATATAAATTTTAAGCAACAAGATATTTTAAAGAGAATGGCATTATTTTCAAAGAGAGTTTTTTTTTTAACAAACTGTTTAGAAAGCAAACTTTTTTCATTATTAATTATTTAATATTTTTTTATTTAATTTGTGTAATACACAATATCATTACATAGATTTTTGCATAGAAATGATTTTTCTTAGAACTAGGGGTGCAAACGAACCAAGGCAGCTCGTGAAATACTCGAGATTGGATCGTTAAAAAGCTTGAACAAGCCGAGCCTTAACGAGCCCGAGCCAGAGCCCAAGCTCGAGCCCATCGAGGACGAGCTCGAGCTTTACATATCGAGCTCGAGCCGGCTCGCGAGTCTTAACAAACTTTTTCTTTATACAACTTTTTTTTATTATATTAAGTATTTATTTATAAAATTAACTATTTTTATATATAAAATTATGATAAATATATTTAAATAAAATATTTTATGTTAAATTTGGAAAATATAATTATAAATCTAATTAAATTAGTAATTAAAGTAAATTAATTAATTAATTAAAATCTAAACGAGCCGAGCCGAGCTCGAGCCTAAAATTTTTTTAACGAGCCAAGCTCGAGCCTCGTAAATAAAACCCTTAACGAGCCGAGCTCGAGCTCGAGCCCTATTTAGTCTAAACGAGCCGAGTTCGAGCCTTAACGAGCTCGGGATCGGCTCGGCTCGTTTAAACCCCTACTTAGAACTGTTTCTTTTTAACCAAATGTTTTAGAAAGAAACATTTAAAGAAAAAAAGTTAAAAAAAATACAAAAATACTATCTTATATTTTGTGAAAAGTGACATTTCTTTCAAAAACTTTTTTTAGAACGATATGTCTAAAAAAACAAAACTGTTAGAAAACATTTTTTTTACAAAATTTGATATTATTATTTTATTAATTAAGTTTTTAACTTAAATACTTAATACACAATTTTAATCATATTTTATATCATAAAATCATTTTTAATTTTTAATTTTTATTATTAGTATTTTTTTTTAATATTTATATTCAATCTGTATTAATCTAGTATTAGGCGTCTTAAAGTAACACATTTAGATAAATTACTTTTTCCATATCCCATTTGGCGAGTGATGGACCATTTTATTTATTTTTTTTGCAATTTGAGTCAATTGTCGTTAAAGTAATACAACGTACGCCCACATAATTCGTTATCGTTTATACAAATCCAAAAAAACTTATGTGCATTAATATTTTAATTATTCAGTTAAAACATGGCCGGTTTTATATCTGGATGTTAAGCCATTTTCAAATTGTTATGATATATGTTTCCCTGATGTTAAAATTATAGGTAGTAAGTTAATAACTAATAAGTAGTTATAGAATAAAAATCTATCACACCTTCTCATTTTTTTAAGTGAATGTTTGCAAATAAATTTAGTGGTTTTTGAAATGTTTAAACATCATACCGATCAACAAAAACTAGCTCATTTCAACATGTATTTATAAAAAAAATACGTGACCTCTTATGCGAAATTAGGGCAGTCCAAATTACTCGACGCTGGCTTAAAAAAATTTTGTTCGAATTTAACTCGGTTTTAAAAATGTGCCGATCACGCTCGGTTACAAGATTAAATCCTTAACATTACAAGACTTGCTCTTTTCTTTATCATGTTTATGAGTATTTTTCAAATTTTCTCCCCTTAGTTTATATAACTTCATACATTCTTCTCTCCCAAGAATAAAAAGCACGTGGAACTTTATTGTGCTTTAGATTTATTTAGACATGCACAAATAACCAATGTAACCTAACCAAAACTGGTTCATTTCCAAACTGACGCTTATCCAAACTGGCATAAACTGTCAGGTTGAGACTGTCTCTGAACCTTGTGCCTTAAACCAGTTTTAACCAAATTGAACCAGCCAAACACAATAAAAAGAAAATTGTTTGAAACTGAAATTAATTCGAATAGAATTTGTCACTTCCTTCTCCAAAAATCGGATCATGAGCCAAACTGCTTCCACCACGAAACGGTTCGAATTTCCTTGACCAGAACCGGTTTGAAACCCAATCCAAACCATTAGAAATAAAATAAAGTGAAAAAAAAATATTTTTGTTCATTTAATTTCTGGCATATATAGCCATGATAACTTGATAATCATGAAGCTCTAAGAACCAGGAAGTAGAAAGTAGGAAAATTGAAGCTGGGCTAAGCAGGCTTCTTGGGCTTACATCCATCTAAGAGTCTAAAACTGATTTTCAGATAGTTCAACTGTCTTAGTGAACCGGATCGGACATCGAACCGATCTTCTTACCGGTCAGAGTTCCGACCCGTCGAACCGGATAATTTTATAATCATTTTATAAATATATATAATCAAAAAAAATAATAAAAAAACCGGTTCAGCCACGAGTCCGACCACCGGTTCGCCCAAAACGGCCCAGAACACCCTAACCGGGCCGGTTCATCCCCCAGTTGCCGGTCCGGTCCGGTTTTTCAAAACATTGGTGATAGATGTATTTTTCAACGCGAACCTTATGATGTATATTTGTTTTTCAATTAATGAAAGTACTTATTAAGTTTTTATCCAAGTCTTGTGTTAATTTTGTAAAAAAAAAACCGGTTTCACCCCCAAACCGGTTTCCACCGATCAAAAACGGTTTCACTAGGTTTGTCATTCCTTCTTTCAAACCGGTTTGCTGAAAAAAACCGGTTTTATACGCCACTAGATGGGATTTTCATGCACGACAACCGATTCACGCATGGGTAACCGACTAGCCGTTAGCGGCGTTTTCGTGGTTCGGCCGTAAAAGTTTGAACAAGTTTAAAAGACTTTCAAGAATCAAGATACTTTAAATTACTATTTATACTATTTGCTGTCAGTGGTGGTGGTGGTGGTGGTGGTGGTGGTGGTGGTGGTGGTGGTAATAATAATAATAATAATAATAATAATAATAATAATAATAATAATAATAATAATAATAATAATAATAATAATAATATGAAATTATATAATAATAATGAAAACTAATGATAATATTAATTAAATATTTATTATCTTTTGTTTATATTTGTTGATACTATATTTTACGATTGCGAACCTCTTTTTTATGGTTCCAAGTATGTGATTTTTAACATTGTATACTTGTGTTTGGGTTACGCTTGTTTTTGTGACAATTCAATTTTTTGTTTTAGGATGGGATAGCAGCCGTTGTAACCGTTTTTTTCGTATGCGTTTTGATATTTATGATGTTGTCACCGTCGTCATGATCAAATAATTATACTCCCAGAGTGGTATAAACCAAATTATTTTTCTACTGAATTTTTTATTTGATTTAATATTGTTTTTAAACTGTTAAATATGGAGTTGCATCCCTACGACCCTACACGGCTACATGTGGACTTGTGCAGTAAACCCATAATAATTATAAGCATTTGCAACTCATTTCGGTCCAGGCCCGGATGATACAGGGCTAGTTTTAAGTTTATAAGCCTGATAATAAAGCCCAAAATCTGAAGCTATCACGGTATCCCCTACAGGGCTACCGGCTACCTTTGCGCCTATGCGGCCCAAAACCACATGGTTTTTTCTTATCTTTTCTTTTTTTTTTAAAAAAAAAAAAGACTTTGGTCCTTTTAAGATATATTCTACTTTGTATACAATTTTTTTATAAATTATTTGGTTTAAAAAAGAAAGTAACTGAAAAACAAAAAGGATATCAATTTAATTACAAGCCAGTTTTTTAAAATAGTTATTTTTTTTAAATCACACGACAGTTTTTATCGACGTTATAAAAACCGGTTCGACCGCCTGCCGCTTACTAATCCGGCACGAAACCTTCCGGTATTATGCAGATTTTTTTCGTTCGATCGTGCCGGCGGTTTAATTCGGTTTTACCGGTATTTATAGTTTCAAAAAACACAAAATTTCGGCTTTTAAGCGATTTTTGGTTTTAAGCGATATGAACTTGATGCGTTTAACACGCCAATGTCATAATTCTATTATGCACTTTTAATTAAAAAATTATTAGAATTTGAGTACTTTTAAATTATTTTGGATGAATTTTAGTACTTTTTTAATTGTTTTGGATGATTTTGTATACTTTTGTGGAAACTTATCTGAGTATAAGTTGTATTTATATAGAATTCTATGGTTAATTAGTGTGTCCGGTTGAACCATCTGGTATAACCCGGTTCAACCGGTTGAACCATTTTTGAGCTAAATCCTAAAATACCGGTTTTTAAAACATTGGTTTTTATAATAAGCTATACATGAATAAATAGTTCTTTCTTTTGTTCATTAATCTTATAGGGTCATTATTTCTTTTTTTCTTTTCTTTTTTAAAAACTAACATATAGATAGAAATATATAATAATTTTATAGTATTTTGTTTTATATTGCATAAATACAACCCTAACTTATACATAAAAATTATATTTTAATTAAGATATAATCAGTAAAATTTATTTTCTTCAGTTTCACAACTATGTTAGGCTTTTAAAAATCATTTTTTTTATTTTTTTTCATAATATACTACGTGCATTACAATGTTTAAAAATTTAAAATTCTTAAAATTTTAATTGATAATACTATTTTACATTAATAATACTGATAGTTAACATTTTATATTTTTTAACTTACTTTTTTTATTTGATTTTTTTCCTACGGTTTTAAATATGGATATCATCGATTACAATATTAAACACATTTTGAATACAAGAAATCTTGTAGAAAATCTAAGGACAAGTCTGCAGCAAAAAACTTGGAATGTGACAGTAGTTTGTGAAGAAACAATTGTTGTAGCTAATTTTTGCGTCTGCTAATTCTATTTTACATTTAAAAAGTAGCTATAGTATTTTGCGTGTGGATCGATTTTGTTGCGACCATTTTTGCAATCAAATGAATGGTGATTTTATACTTTTACTCTTTTTTTTTCTTCACAAAATGAGCGACCGTCTTTGGGATCAAAAGAATTTTGCGCTATAGTTGGGCCTATTTTGTGACCAAAACAAAAACCATTGCTAATTTTAAGACCTATTTATGCAAGTCGCTAACTTTGCAACCTATTTATGAAAGTTGCTAATTTTGCAACCGAAATAATTTCTGTAGCTAATTTTGCGTTTGTTTTTTATACCAAATTAACTTTTATATTACTTTTAAAACTTAACTAGTATATTTTGCGAGCAAACTAATTTTGCTAACTTTATATGCGACCAAATGAATTGTGCTTGTATATTTTTTACTTTTTTCAAAAAATTTGCGACCGTCTTTGGGACCAAAAGAATTTTGTCGCTATATTTGAGACCACTTTGTGACCAAAACAAAATCCATAGCAGATTTTGTGACCTATTTTGATGTGGTAGCTACTTGCGACCACTTTGATTTCGGTCGCTATACAGTCGATAATTTTTTGACTAGTTTAATTGATCGCATGTTTTGGTCGCATTTGTCCAATTTGTAGTAGTAAATCTATATTTAAAGAAAATCAAAATTCAAAAAATTAATTCTGTCGGTATTTTGCTTTAAATTTCTACCCCAATTGATTCGGTTTTTTCTTGAATTACAGTAGATGGAACTTTTGAATAGTCACAATTTTAAAACCGTCTTGATTCTTAAATTAGTGTAGTTAATATTCACTTTAGGCTGTCAATATTATTTGATTCTTGAACAAATGTGGTTAATATTGCAGCAAAATATTAAATGTGTGACAAATACAGTATATTAACCGAATATAATACCAATCAAATTACGTTATAAGAATACTGAAAACCGTGCAGGATGTCGAAGAACTCGTGAGATCAGTTGGGCATGCTGAAAATTTTCTGATTAGATCGGAAACTTTTTGAAATAATCATTGTCGTTAAATATTTTATTTTTAAACTTTTCAAATCAATGGATTTTAAAATTATCTATTTTAAGTAGCATATCATGTATATCTTAAATAAATTTTACAAAATTTATAGAACATGATTGAAGATGTAATCATATTATTTATTAAATAGAATAAAATTATTATTATAAATAATTAAATAGTATAGATATGAAAAAAATAATCTATCTATTATAATAAAAGAAAATGTTTTTCCTTATGTGTCAATACCACAATCAATCTTTCTTAAAATATGACATGTGTCAATAGCATATTCAATTTCAAATAATAATGACACATGTAAATATATTATTTAAAACAATTTAACAAATGAATCCTATTTTTATGTGAAATTAAGCAAATCCTATTTTTATGGAAACAAGTATAATTTAATTGTAACATTTGTTTTATTATTATTAAAAATATGTGATTACATATTTATAATATTTTGTTTTGAATAAAAAAAATTGTATAAGTTTAACTATATTAGGTTTTTAAGAATAATATTTATTTATTTCTCCGTAATATACTACGTGTATTAAAATGTTTACAAATTTGAATTTATTAAAATTTTAGTTGATGCTACGTTTTTATATTAATAATACTTATTATTTATGTTGTATTTTTTTAACTTACTTTTTTGATTTTTTTCCTATAATTATAAATACGAACATTACAAACATTTAATTATTTGTGTTCTAAACTTAAAGACCATTGACATGCATATAAAGAAGTTGTTACACACTTTGAATTTGTATATGTATTTATACACTTTTAAACAAGTGCTTATTTAACATAATGTATTTTAAATAGATTATATTAACTATTTAACCCCGTGAAATACACGGGGTTATAACCTAGTATATAATAAAAGACGACATATAAATATAGAAAACTAATTTTTAGGTGATTTAAAAACAACACCTGTCTATTACAACTATTAATATTAAATAGTATAAATTTAATATAAATGCATGATATTTCCCAAATTTGTAAATATACATACGTTAAAAATTATTAAAGAATATACATACAAATTTGTAAAGATATATGCGAAATTCTCTAAAGAATAACACTCCTAATTATATTACTATGTACATGAAAGAAGAGGGGTGTTCATAATGATGATTGATGCCAATTCGGCGATTCTTTTAGCATCTGTGTTTACAAAAAGGAATATACCAATCAATATAAAATAAAGTAAATTACAAGATTCATCCTTTATGTTTTTTTTGAACGGCGAAGGTCTCAATCGTATGAACCCACTGTTTCCAGGCCATGTCACCAAGGTCTAGTTACCTGGACCTCTCATGAGCCACCACAACCACCCCAGGAGGAAACCCCACTGGGAAAACCCCCTGACCCCCTCAGACCCCTTTTTCGCTGCGGGAGGGATTTGAACCCATGACCTCAATTTGAAAGAATCATGGGGTACCATTGAGGCAATGTCTCTTTGGTATTCATCGTTTATGTATATACCTAATTATGGATCAGGTTCTTTATCTTTATTAATTACAAATAACATCATTTATTTTATTAATTGGTAACAATTTCATCATTTAAATTAATTATTATTAATTTGATGGGTTAACTAAAAGGGAAAAAAAGCAAAATACACCCTTTTAATTATATTTATTTAATCTTTTTAATTAAGCTACATAATCCAAAACTAATCAAACTTTAGGCTCATGAATTGGTTCTTTTCACGAAAATTACCTTGTTACAATATAAAAAGTAGTTTTTGGTGAAAAGAACCAATTCATCAACTCAAAGTTTGATTAGTTTTGGATAATGTAATTTATTTAAGGGTCAATTACATATTTTCTCTTGCTAAAACCCTTTAAAACATATTAATCCAATCATAAAACTAAATTACATATTTATTCATTTCATTAAAAAAATTATGTATATCATATTTTACCATTAATAAACTAACTAAAAACAATTTACATATTTCTTTTTAGCAAGTGGTAATTTCGGAACATAGTGATATTTGTAATTTTAGTTTAATATTAGGGGTATATGTAATTTGGATGTTTAATAAGGGAATATATGATAGTATCTCTTTAATTAAAAAGAATAAATAAAAATAATTAAAAAGGTGTATTTTACTTTTTTTGTCCTTTTAGTTAACCCATTAAATTAACAATTGTTAAGTCAAAGGATGAAATTGTTACCAATTAATGAAATAAAGGATGTTATTTGTAATTAACAAAGATAAAGGACCTAATCCATAATTACTTATATACATAAAGGATGAATCTTGTAATTTACTCTATAAAATATGACTTCTCCAGTCAAGGAAGGAGCCGACTAGAAGTGTACCCGGGGATATCCCAAGATTCTAACTAGAAGAATGGTTTCTTTAGATCGACTTATAACGAAGGCTCACTCTTTGGATTCATCCATTTTATACTCATTTTCAGATTTGGTGTTTTATTTATTGATTATAATTTAATGTAATTAATATAAAGATTTTATAGTAAAAGTATTACATTTCATATTAATTAGGATTTCTGTTTCTATTTTTATTAAAATTTGGATACACATAGAAATTCTTGCACCAGAATTTTTGTTATTAATATTTTTATTTAATGTTTTATTAAACAGATCAGTTCCATCTGAAAACAGATGAAATAGAACAAATGGTTAGTGTATTTGTACGCTTTTTAAACATGTGATCAAATAATTATTATGTAAATGAAATATGACAAAAAAAAATGAATAACGTTAATAATAATAAATTAACTTAATGTTATAGGTAACAACACATTCTTATCGATGTTTAACTAAGTAGGAAAAAAAACGTAACCTCAAAATAAAATAAAAAAAGGTCAAACAAACAATTTCATTAATATGAAAATTGTGTCAGCTTTATGCGTTTTTTAGGTCATTTGTAGGATTAAGTTGACGAACTCGAACACAACATATACGTGTACTCTTGTTAAACACTACTCTTGCCCAAGACACTTCAAATCATATAATTTGATCAGCATGACATGTATAACTTATTTTTTTAAACGAGTCATATATGTCCACGCTTGTAATCAATTTATATATTTATATTGACCCAGTATCTATATCCAACATTATGATAAATTTCTATTATCGGATCATATTAAAAACGAGATCTTAACACTTTAAAATAGGTCGTTATGATGGTTACATTACAATATGCAATAGTTACGTCGGTTTTCAATAGTTACGGCAGTTTCTAATGGTTATGACAGTTACATTGTGGTTTCCAATCAGGGACGAAGCATACTTATCTTTTTTCGTCCGTAGTGTTAATTTTTTGGCCGAAATGTTAATTTTTAGTTAAAAATATAGGTTTCGCCCCCCTCGCTTAAAAAAATTAACATGTATTCTGGCTCCGGTAAATTTTTCGCCCCCCCTTTCAGAGCGCTCAAGCTCCGTCACTGTTTCCAATGGTTATGAGGTTACTTTGTTTATATGGTGATATTCGACAGTGACGTTGGTTTCCAACCTTTATGACGGTTACACAACAGTCTTTGATAGTTACGTGTGGTTTCTGACAATTACAACATTTACACGACGGTTTTCATGGTTATGTCTGTTTTTGGTAGTTTTCAAGGGTTACATGGCAGTTTTTGTTGTTATTTGCGTATTATTGATTTTATTGATTTTGTGTTCTTTTAATAAAAATGGATTGTTTTTTAATACCCTTCGAGTTTTAATTTAATTAATTAAATCATTAGTATTTTTTTTGTTAAATATGTCAATGCTGTAACTTAAGGCTATAAAAATGGAAGGGATGGGTCAGGATGAGTTTTAAACAAAATTAGTTTAGGTGTAAGTGTGTTGTTTTTTAAAAAAATTAATTTAATTGAAGTTAAAATAACTTGTAACCAAACAAATAGTTTTATTTAAATGATCTTTAATAATTTTTCATCAAACATATTATTAGTAATTATTATCAATCTGAATCTATCATATTTACATAGTTTTTAAGTTACTTATCTTGACTCGTATTGTGTCAAGGAAACTCATCTCAACCCATTATATGTTATGGTGCTACCTATTTTAAAACAAAATACAATACTTATTCACCAAAACCAACCTATTTCCCTTGATCAAGATTTCCGGGTGGACTGGGTCTATGTTAGCTTTTCTCAAATTGGTTTACACGTAATGACTCAAAACCTAATTACTCTTTACCTCATGTTTTTTACGTGTAAAAAAAAATCAATCATACTTAATTATAATTTACACACATATACATTCATAGTCATGTTTTCAAGTTAAGGAACCAAAATGAAACTTATTTAAAAGTAGATGTCCTGGATATGAAAGTTTCAAAAAGTTGGTGCAATATAGAATCTTTGCGGACCCTCACTTTTAAATCACCCATCTATCTTTTCATCACTCTACTTTTTTTTTCCGGCCAGTCCTAGCGACAGAGAAAAAAAAAAAGAAAAAATTGCAAACACAAGTAAGAGATTCCTTAAATTTTGCAAAAATCATCAGACGGAATGGATTTTAAGGATCAGAAAACGTTGGTGGAGTCGAAATCCGATGATGAAGATGACCGCCGGCGTGTCTCTTCTCCGATGACAAGAAAAGGCGTATGTGCCGCCATTTCTTACATGACATGTGCAGGTTCTCTCTCAATCTTCAATTGTCAAAATTAATGATGAATTTAGGAAATTAATTATTGTCAAAATATATGATGATTTGATTTTTTTTTTATTATTTGTGTTTTAATTTTCTCTTTCGGGTTTTTGCTAAACAAATGTTTTCATAATTGAATAAGATCAATATATTTTATTGGTCCGGTTGTGAGGATTGTATTTAAAATCCGGATAACATTATCTATATATACATTTACCAAAACTAATCATTAGCTATGAATAGTAATATTATTTTTTTATTAATTCTGTTTCTCAATAAAATGTTTTTAAGAGAAAAATAACCATTTGATATCTAGATCAAATTGGCAAAACATGGAATCATAAGTCTCCTCCTTTCCGTTGCCATAGGATCGATTCCCAGCACCATTTTTTTTTAATTTTTTTGTTTCCTGCAAAATAATATGTATGTATGTATGTATGTATGTATGTGTTATACATATATAGTGTGTGTTTTTCAATAGAATGCACAAATGTTGGGCTATCATGGTGGTTAAGATTTTTGGGTTAAAACGATTCGATTCCTACCTAAATCATTCTTATTTTATTTATATTTTCTAACAATACTATCATAAGTTAATATTAATATTTAAATAACAAATTGATATAATAGGTAAATATTAATAATAATCAAATAATGATTATTATTCTTTGGGAGCAACGATCGATTTATTGTTTTAAGATAAAATTGCAGTCGTTACAGTCGATTTTTTGGAATATGATGTTTGTGATCATGTCACCGATGTTGTGTTTCTATTTGGATCCGTATTCATTGCGGTCAACAATTACTTAATAATTAGAAAACGTAAAAAAAATTTACCGTATGGTTTTATTAATCATACTTAATTTGATGGGATTATATGATCTTAAAGGGGACCTTATGTTGTTAACGCAAAATCGTGACGGAATAGCCGCGGCAACGCGCGGGTAATCCACTAGTTGAATATAAAATGCAAATTTAAACTATACATCATCAAATCAAGTGGTCAGAAATGGTTTTTTCATTCTTTATAACTTGTTGGTTTTCAATTGTTTGAAAACTACATGAAACATTTTTAACTAAATGCTTAAAGGGCATAAAATTAACTTGTATTAGGGACTTATTCCATTAATAACCATTAAATATGGAACAGCTAAAAGAACTAATTTTGAACCACATGTTTTAAGGGATAAAAAATTAATTTTTCTTTAAAATAGAATAAGTTACTTTTTTACCTTTTTGAACTTGTGCCTACAATTGTTACTTTCAATTCTTAAGTAAACATAGTTCTCAATTGAATATCTCATATATGCTTTAAATAAAAAAAAATATTATTATACCCTTAAATCATGTTATTAGAAGTTGTACTTTTTAGTTATTTACAACTTGTTAGTTTCAACTGAATGCATTGTTATATATACATATACTAGGCTAGTAACCTGTGTATTACACGAAATAAATAAAAATATATTATTAATTAATAGTTAACAATAAAAATTTAAACCATATAAGATGATTTTTTAATATAAAATATGACTAAATATAATTTCTTAGATTAAATAATAAAATAATTATATATTTTTTAAACACTAATTTTTCCAAAGTTGTTTCTTTAAATATTTCGTTTTAAATTATTTTTAAAAAAAATTATATTTTATAACAATTTGGTTTTCTAAAGTGTGTGAAAAGTACATTTCATATTTAATATTATTATTTAATATAGGATATATATATTTAATAGGAGAGAGAGACGGAAAAAAACATCAAGGAGCTTAGAAATACGCCAAGTGTCCTTGTAAAATTTTTATTTATTAGTTAAGTAGAATAGAATAACATAAGATAAGATATAACAATGTATTAAATTGAGAATCAACAAGTTCCAAAAGACAAAAAAGAATCATTATTAGTCACATGTTTTAACTGGTATAAAACTAATTTTGCTTTAAAATGAAGTAAGTTACTTTTACATTCTTTTAATTTATGGTTAGAAATAATTTTGTTTAGTTCTCAAGTAACAATGTTCTCATTTATTGGTTTTATTCAAAATAGAAGTTTTCTTATGAACTATATATATATATGATTGGGATCAAATAATAACTCACTCTTAGAGCGATAACCCATTAACTTTGCCAAAACGAAGCCGAATCTTGAATTTTTTTTTGAACATCATTGTAACACAATTAGAACACTATGTTCTTTTATGAGTTTGTGAAAATTTATAACCGTTTAAGAGATATCATCGTTGTAAGTTTTTGACAAAAACAGTTACAGTGCTGTAAGTCAAAAACTTAAAACGATGATATCTCTTAAACGGTTATGAATTTTCACAAACTCATAAAAGAACATAGTGTTCTAATTGTGTTACAATGATGTTCAAAAAAAAATTCAAGATTCGGCTTCGTTTTGGCAAAGTTAATGGATTATCGCTCTAAAAGTGGGTTATTATTTGAACATTTCCAATATTCTAAAAAGGTTTAAAACATTAAAAAGCATAAAAAACCACAAAAAAATGACATGTGGATTATAAGCCTAAGGGTAAACATGTCAAAATAAAAAATGAACTTACATATGCAAGTCACATGTAAATTTTCTCATTTTTTTTTAAACACTCATAACTTTTTTGTATGTTAATATATTTTTTTTAAAATTACACCATAAAATCAAACATTTTTTTACCTTTTAAAGAGTATAATATTAATATATTTTTTTTGAAAAATAAAAATAATGACTTAAACCGAGTTTTACGAACTGTTCATTTTATGGTGTTTTTCAAATGTTATTTAAACATAATCTTATGGTGTTTTTTTGTAACGTATCTCTACATTTTATGGTGTTCATGTTTTATGATGTCTTTCAAGTTATTTATGGTGTTAACATTTATGATGTTTAGAAGTTAATGAACTAAAACAAAACATTTTATGGTGTTTTTTATGGTGTTTTATTGCAACTCATCTGTACATTTTATGGTGTTTTTTGAATTATTATATGGTGTTTATGATATCCAGGTGTTTATGAAAATAAAACAGGACATTTTATGGTGTTTTTTAACTTAGCTTTATGATGTTTACGTTTTATTGTGTTTTTTTGAGATATTTTATTATGTTTATGGTGTTAACATTTTGTGGTATTTATGTTGTTCGGATATTCGTGAGATCAAAGCTGGACATTTTATAATGTTTTTTGTGTTCAGTGTGATGAACATTTAGAAAACACCATAAAACACAAAATTCATATACATTAATTTAGGTCGGGTTTTTTTATAATATCAATATTATACTCGTTGAAAAGATTAAAAAATGCAGGATTTTATGGTGTAATTAATTTTTTTTTCGTAAAAAATAACGTATAAAAAAGTTATAAACGTTTAAAACAAAATAGGGGGAAGTTGTTAAAAAGTAAACAATGGCTAAAATACTCATTATACCCATCCAACCACTTAAATTCCCCTTTAATTCTCTCCAATGATGTGACACACTTACAACTATTCATCTTAAAAATCAATGTCTTAGATTTATTCATTCACTTTTTATAGTTTTTCACTTTTTCTCCGTTTTAGCATAATCATATACTTTATATATCTATAAAAATTAAAGTAAATACAAAATACTTTACATTTTGATATGGATTTTAATAAAACATAAGCCTTAAGTCTTAACTAACAATGAGGAAAAAAAATAAAGCAAAAACAGTAAAATCTGGCCTGAATACACTGTTTGGTTCACTTTAAAACTAATTTATAAGATAACAGTTTTAGGTAGACTTAACCTGATTTTAACATAACCATGATATTTATTTATTTTTTAGTTTTGAGACACATTTAATTAAAAGCATAAAAACGTTTTTTAATATAAGAACGTGACAGAAAGGTTAACAGTTTATTTATCGGGAGGTTCTTCAAGAACCGTTCATAGTGCTGCCAATGAAAACAGGAAAGAGAAAAACAATGATTTCGGTCTAATGTTTGTTTGTGACCATGATCATACAAAGATGTTACTCTTAGTACGTACATTTTTTTTATTGTACTTCCAAAATATCATTTTGCGGCATAAATACGGTGTCTCAAAATATTATTTAAAGGGTCTGGTTATTTACTTATTAATCTTTTTTAATTTAGCATCCTATACTTCTTATATAAACCTATACGACACGTATAACACTTCATGATACATTGATTCAGTAGTGATTAACTGATTAATCTCTTATATGCACTGTATGATGTATATGTATAAGTTTATACAAGGCGTATAAGATACCAATCATTAATGTTAAGAAATATGACAATTAATAATTTGTCTTCTTATACGCCTCGTATATGGTGTGATATTTGAGGGTTGTGTGTGCGTATAAGAGGACCCTGTTTAAAACAAAGAGATTTTAAAATTTTGCTTAGTAAAAATCAAACTAGATTGTTGACTGATTATGAAAATTAGCATATGGTTGATCGAAAATATTTCTTGTTTCAAAAGCGTAAAGTTGAGCCATTTTAGTTGTAAATAAACAATAAGATAACGAGTTACATTACATGCAATAAACGGGTGACATCACCCAATTAATATGACTAACGTTTTTGAAATCGGATCAAAACATTAAATTGGGTGTTTTACTTTTTTGCCGATCCGCGAATCAAAAAATCGGATGACATAATTACTGTTATAAAATATTATATATGTAATTTAATATATATATTTAAAATTTTGTTCAACCAGTCTGATTTACCAATCCTATCAGCTGGCTCATTTGTGCAACGATATGATGCACTGGTTCACTTTAATAGCAGTTCAACTAGGCTAACCGAACATGTTTTGTAACATATAAATTATTATTATCGGGTATGTGTACATGTACATTATTTTTTTAAATTTAATAAAAATGGATGATTATTTTTGAAAGAAAATGATAAAAGAGTAAATTTAATGTGATGAAGACAAAGTTACATGTGTAATTAAGGTTGTTTATATCTGTTGACTATATTTCAGGTTTTTTTTTATTTTTTATTTTTTTTTATTTTTTTTATGCATGGGTTGACTATTTTTCCATCATTGTTTATGTTAATTTTCAGTTCTCCTGATAATGTTCAACAAAGCTGCCCTTTCATCGTATAAGTTTCCATGTGCCAATGTGATTACTCTTTTCCAGGTAACTATTTTCAATTTTGACTACCAATAGGTCAAACATGATATTTTTCAAAATGATTTAAAACAGATTATTTATATTTTCATAATTCAAAATAGTCAGGTTTGTAACTCTACAAATTTCGTATACCAATACAGTTAATGAAGTTGCATCTATAACAAGGAAAATCCTTATCATTTCAAAATCAAAAACTCCTAAATTTGACTTCAAAAACTAAGTCAAAATTTACTTGTGCTACATTTTCTTTATGTTTTTTTTTTGTAGATGGTGTGTTCTTCAGTTCTTCTTTATGCATTGCGGTGCCGAAAAATCATATCTTTCAAAGTCAACAATGAAAACCAAAGCACAAATAATTTCCCAGGAATTTTTGTACCATGGAAGACATTGCTTACAACTCTTCCTTTAGCAGTCTCCTATCTGCTTTACATGGTACAACATATATTTGTATGATATATACATACATATATAAATGTATTTATGCATTTAAACATTATATTTTTTAGTCATTTGACATGTCGTGTTTTGCCTGTAACAGTTGGTATCAATGGAATCCGTTCGTGGGGTGAGTGTGCCCATGTACACAACACTTAGACGGACCACTGTAGCATTTACAATGATAGTAGAGTATATTTTGGTGCGACAAAAATATTCAATTTACATTGTTGGCAGGTACATTATATATTAATTTTATAAAATTAATACAAAATACTATGTATTGTCAGTTTATTCTGTTAATCTTCTTCTAGAACACACGATATAGGGGCCATGGAACATGAGTACATATGTTTGTATGAATTCACAACTTTTTTCATGTCAATACAATTTCATATTATGTCAAATCTACCTTTTAAAACCATAAAACCTCAGGAATATGAATACCAGATAATATTTTGATAAAATAAGTTTTCTTTGAACGACCAATTATTGGATCACTGACGAATCACTGGAGTATAATCGTGCCATCAGCAGTACCACACAATCATATCCACCACCAAGTCAACAGTTATGGAGGAAACTCAATACTTTGAGAAAACCCTCTTATGGGATTCGAACCCAAGACCATTTGGTTTCTTAGTCTTATCCCACCACCAAGATACCGCTAGACTGTAATGCCATTGGTTTTGATGAAATAAGTGTCTGGCCCTAGAAGGGGTCACATGTTCGAATCCATCTTCCACTAATTTCATAAATTTAACCCCTTCAAGGCCAATGCCTTGTGTATTATATGGTCACACTGGTTAGCAGGGTGTTGAATGAGCCTTTGAGGTTTTCCCAACAGGTTCTCATGTTACCAAAATAAAAGTTGATCAAACAACTCGATTTCAGTGTAGGGATAATCATATTTGGAGCCTTCATTGCTGGAGCCCGGGATCTATCATTTGATTCATATGCGTACGCGATAGTTTTCTCAGCAAACATTTGTACCGCAATATATCTAGCTTCAATCGCTCGTATAGGTAGTGATATCTTTTCATTACCGACTCTCTTGTTTGATCAGGATATGTTTTTGACATACATATTATGGTTTCCTCAGGAAAATCTAGTGGCCTGAATAGCTTTGGTCTTATGTGGTGCAATGGTAGGAACAACCCCTTTCTCTAAAGAAAAAACAGACATATTTTGACTTTTGACTTTTGACTTCAAAAGTCAAAATGTTCATCTTTTTTTTTTGTAGGTCTGATATGTACTCCAATCTTGTTACTATGGACATGGGTATGTGGTGATCTCCAAGTTACAGCTAACTTCTCACAGTTATCTTCTGTTGGATTTCAGGTGTGCATACATACATACATACATACATACATACATACATACATACATACATACAGACATACATACATACATACATACATACATACATACATACATACATACATACATACATACATACATACATACGTTATATAATGGTTTATATAATAAAACCGGTAGCGTGTACTAGCTCAGGTTATAATCTTGAATGCTTTTTATACAGGTTGTGATGCTTCTATCATGTGTTATGGCTTTCTTTTTGAACTACGCGGTTTTCTTGAACACAACTCTAAACTCAGCTCTCACACAAACAATTTGCGGGAACTTAAAGGTTTGCAAAGCTATGATTTCGTGTAATATGATAGATTATGATGCAACCTTTATTGTTTGACCTTCAGAAATCATAATTTTGACTTATGATGTTCTATTCAACATTTGACCCACTCTTGGGACTTAAAAAGTTTGCAAAACTATTACTAGTTTGACTCTCTAATGTCAAACATTTGAGTTCTTGGGACAGAAGTTAATATGATGTTCTATCATCTATGCAAAGCTAATCATGTCATTTATAACGATATTATAGGACCTTTTCACGATCGGCCTTGGTTGGATCCTCTTCGGTGGTCTCCCATTTGATCTGGTATACTACCACCCTTTTCTCGTTATGCACTCATTTTTTTTTTTTTTTTACATTTTATAAAAAATTTCATGTTGAATGTAATTAGTTGAACGTGGCGGGTCAATCTCTTGGGTTTCTCGGATCATGTATCTACGCGTTTTGCAAGATCAAAGGGCTGTAACCCATAACCAGGTGAGACACATGGACTTCACATGTTGTGTTCCATACAAGATATATAATTATACCTAGCAATCTTGACCCATAACAATCTAAATGGATAGAAATGGGCAACATTATGACATAGTATAGGTTGAGATGGGTAACACCTCAACACAAAACGGGTCAAGATGGACAACTTAAAAACCATATAAGCATAATGGATTTCAATAGACAAGAATGATCAATAATATATTTAATGAGAAAATCATTAAATTTTTTTTCAAATAAACCATTTATTTAGTTACAACTCATTTTAACTTGAGCGAAATTGATTTTTTTTTACAAACGACTCGTTTTTAACCAAAACGGATTTTGCTTAAAACCCGTCTTGACCCCACCCATCCTAACCCGCACTGTTTTGACCCGTTACCCAACCCGCCCATTTTGCCAGGTATATATATAATCAAGAACAGTATGGATCTTTTTGGAAGGAAATATGAAGTAATTAATGTTGTTTTTGATTGAAACAGGTTCATGTCTAGCAGCCTCATCTATAGACAAGACAATTTTGTTTGATAAAAACTAGAACTTATGTCATAATTTTGGAAGCCAATTCAAGTGTTTTGAACTCATGTCATCATCGTAGACCCACTCTTTATTGGTTATTTCGGGTTCGTAAAAATATTTTGAGATTATGAGTTTTTTAAAAACATAAAGTGAATCAGATTCATGTTTTATATATAACATCTTTTATTAATTATGATTTAATTCCATTTAATACAAAATGATTTTTTTTTATTTTGTTTAGAAAAACTCTTTCAAAATTCATGCATGTGTACAAGAGCATTTAAGGTTTTTCATTGTTTGTATGTTTAAAATTGTGTGTTAATTCAAACCTTTTAGTATTACTTCTTACTAATGTTATTTTTAAGCAAATTTTTAATTTTACTATTTAAAGAATTATAGATACTAATATAAGTAAATGAGAATGTTGTGTTGGAGTGTTAAACGAATCATGTTTGTGGGTGACACATACTCTAAAATTTAACTTGAACCAAATAAAAATGTCATATATAGGAATCTCAACATATACTTAAATATTTGCAGGTTGACATAAATACAATCTGTTTGTCCTGAAATATATATTATTTATATTTTTTGGATATTAATACTTTTAAGATGCAATTTTTAAAACAAAAATACAAATATTCACAAAAGTATTTCTACAATTGTAAAAAGTTATGTTAATTTTTCTTTGTCATTTAAACATTTAGTATTAAATGCCCAATCAAGTTAAATTACGACATAAAATACATTTAAAATTAATTAAATAAATATGACTTGAAATAGTTAACATGTAACCTATCCTGCTTGACATGAGCCCGGCATTGTTAGCTAAATAGGTTCAACTCAAAGATAACCCGAACCCATTTAGTTTAATAGTTAAATTTCCTGGTAGGTTTGTATTGTATTTTCGTATTGTGTCAAAAACCACCAATTCTATATACTTTGTAAACATTAGAACTTCAATGCTAAATCACTTTAAATAGACATCATTCAACATCTTGATACAATTTTTTTTTTTAACAGCATTTGATTTCAACGTGTGAATCACTGATTTCCAGGCCACGTCACCAAGGTCTAGTTACCATGACCTCTGTTGAGACCCCACCACACCCTAGGAGGAAACCGCACCGGAAAACCTCCTGACCTCCCAAGGACCCCTATTTCGCCTTGGGAGGGATTTGAACCCGTGACCTCCCACAGGAAAGCCAAAGGGTAACCATTAGACTAGAAGGCCTTGGTTACATCTTGATACAATTAATCTTAGATTTCCATTTTTGTTATGGTTATTAATAATAGCCAATTCATTCAATATTCTTTTTCATTTAAAGCTATATAAACCAATGAGTCATTACCTCAATAGTATATAATACCTGAAAAAAAATAATAAATAAATAAAAGAAATGATAATAATAGTAATAGAATAATAATAAATATGTCATCAAAGAATATATATAAGTATACGTGAGTTTTCAAAAGTGGTTTAAGTCAAAATCCCCAAAACAAAAACCTAGTTTCTTTCCTTCTTCTTCGGTGAAATCACGTTCCCTGTTGATCATCTTCACCGCAACAAACTCACCTAGGATTTGGGAATGATTCTTCTTGTCAACCACGTTCCGGTAGTTCGAATTATAGCTCCCTTAAAACCCCAATCGTGGAAGAAATTCAGCCTATATTCGTTCGACCTACTACCAGCACCAAATCCTCCATCAAGGTCAGATTCATCACGATTTTACCAGCCAGTTGACACGAGTTCTCGATTCATCCTCTAGTTCCACTCGAGTCCCCGACACCGCGCTACTCCACTGTTCAATCAGCCGGTTTTCTGCACTCACTGGGCAGTCTATTTGTTCCTATTTTCATTTTTGTTTGATCAGGTAACCACAATCGACCAGATCTTAAATTCACGTTCTATGAAGTTATGAAGTTGAACACATCGATTGTTTTCTGGTTATGCAGCAACTTATTGTTGCTGTTACCGACGAGTTGATCACGTTTTTGATTGGTTTCATTTTTGTGAGATCAGTTAACAGTTGGTTTATTTGTTGAATTCACTAGGGGTTAATTATTCAATTATGATGTTGTGTTACTGACGTGTTTGGGCGACTCAAAACCTTAATAATTTGGAATCGATCATGAAGAAGATAATATAATCACATTTTGGTTAATATTCATGTTACTGCATGCTTGCTAATTTCCATACTTGTAATCTGCAAACACACATTAATTGAAATTTATATATATATACATAAATCCAATCTATAATTAAAATGTTGGGGGAATTTGTTACTGCTTCTACGTTGGGATTCTCATGCTAAATAATACAATGAGAAATTTCATGTATTAAGCTTAGAATGATGTTTTGGAGGTTTAACAATGACGAATTTAAATAAATAATTAAGTAATTACTAATTAAGAATTTTAGTTTCGCCAGAACATCAGTTTAACTAACAAGACAACTTAATTGTAATCAACTAGTCACGTCATTTGATCAGAATAATGAAAATATAGGCTCAGATACGACTGGTGCAAGATATTTACGTGGCTTGCTTTTGCTAAATCAAGGTACGGATCCTATCTTTTTCAAATCATAGTATCTTGCCTCCTGTTACTAGTTGGGTGGTCTAGCATCTCTAATTTGTTTCCATTGCTACGACCCGTTTATTACTCAGTTTCTTATGTTCTTAACCGTTTTGAATATTGGTTCTGATTATTGATTTTATTAGCATGCAATAGGTTTTCTAGTTTTGTACTCATTATTGCATGTTCCCATAGAAAATAAGATTTCAGACTTGATCAATACGTTCAGTCATATGTTAGATGGTTATGTGTGACACCCCGTAATTTCCAGGTCAGCTTATTATTTATTTAAATGTTTATTTAAATGCTCATTGTACACGTGGCACTAGATTTAGTTTAATTTAGTGTGACACGTGGCACGACAGTACAAACGCTGACACACAACAGGATAATTCGTGGAATTATCGGCAAACAACACACACGTGTCAAAACACACGAATGTTGGTGAACGTCTAACACATTGTGTAGCACAACACTCGAAATCTCACGAAACCCTCACACTTTGAACTTGGAAGTTCAAACAAGGCCAAACGACAGTCCGTAGGCGTGAAAACGACAACGAACGGATCAAACTAATGAAAATGGGCCTATTGGGCTCACCTGGGGATCTGTCGTGCTACGCGACGGTCCACAAGGACACTGTCGCGATACGCGACAAGTGGGCGGGGGAAATTTGAACGCTGGACTCTCTCGCGTTACGCGAGGGGAACCCTTGAACGTGTCGCGCTACGCGACAAGACCCAGTTCGCAGAAATCTTTATAAAACCAAGAACAATCATTTCTTGGCCACCCTACACACTCTCTCCGAAATCTAGACATCATATCTTGGCCATATCCCTTCCAAAACCTCTGCTACACTCAAGATTCATCCTTGGAAGCCATTGTTGAAGAGATTGAAGCTCTTGGAAGCTTGAACACCATTGAAGGGAGACCTCTAGAACACCATCCACCACCACCATCGTCTTGTTCTTGTCGAAGCCCACGAACCAAGAGGTCAAGGAGGTTGTTCATCATCATCTCAGGACTTCTTGAATCTTGAAAGGTAGTCTTGACATCCCTTGTGGCTTAAAACCACCATTACACACACATGCAAGGCTTTGTACTCACATGCAAACACCTAGGATGCACATGCACGAAATTATTTTCTGGGTTTGATGATTTCACTATGTTTCTTGATGATCTAAGATGATTAGATGATGTTTGGTAATGATCCATGATGATGGGTATAGGTCTTGTTGCTTAAAATGATGATTTATGGTGATATTGATGCATGCATGTATGATCTAAGGTGTTGTAGATGATCTTGTTGATGTTGGGATAATTATTGATAATGCACAAGTGATGTTGCAAGGTTAGATTGTGGCTTATATGCTTGAAACATGATTTGTTATGAAACTTTCTATTTATAGTAACTTTTTAGTTACAAGATGGTGATTTGATGAAGGTGATGAGCATGCATGTATGTAGAATTGCTCTTAGGATGCTAGAATGATGATTTGAATACTTGTAATGTGATCTTGATAATGTTTATGGTCATTTCTAGCGATATTACTATATATAGTAACTTTTGTGAATGAAATGTTTTTAAATGATGATTTGAGTTAAAATGGCATGATTAAATGGTGTTAAGTGGTTTATTATGATGATTGGTGACATAAAAATGGGATAGAAGTGGTTAGATTGTTCATTTGGGTGAAATAGCCAAAGTTACTAATTTTAGTAACTTTATTTTTACAAAAACGAATCTATGAATATGTTGTATGATTTAAACATGTTAGATGACTTATTATGTTATAATATTATGATTAGATGCTAAGTTAGATGGTTTCCGATGTCACGTATGCTAAAAATGGAAACTTTCCATTTTAGGAAACTTTTATGTGCTAACATGCTATAAACGACTTATGTGAAACCGTATGATGACGTTGCTATGTGTTAACATGATCACGTAGGACTAATGAGCATGCTAGAACTCTAAAACCGATATGCTTTGTGAACTTTCCATAAATGGAAACTTACTATAAATAGTAAGTTGTCCATAGACGCGACTTACGCGTTTTGCACACGACAGGCACTTACACGATTGCTACACGATTCACAACCGTCACACGGATCACCAACGGGTCGTTGACTTGACACGGTCAAACTTGGTCAACTCCGGTCAAACACGGTCATTGTGGACCAACACAGTCAAACACGGTCAATGTGGACCAACATGAGCAAACACGGTCATTGTGGACCGACACGGACAGACATGAACAACCAAGGGTTGTTGGACACGAACACGAGCACTAACACAAACACTAGCACGGTCACTTACACAAACTCACGTACGGTATGCGATATAGGTTGCCGGTGACCGACACGTGCTACTACATCAGGAGCTTACGCTTATTTGCTACTCTTATCACTAAGGTGAGTTTACGGCCCCTCTTTACTCTTTTTCAAACGCTTTTAAATAGGGGGAGAATACTAGTTGCATCGAGTCAAACATCTATTACTGTACAAACACTATGTGTATGCTGGTTTATTGGACAACCATTAAGTGTTGAACTCGTAACAAGCCCTCACAAAGTCTTACCGTTAATGTACGAACAACGTGGTAGATTTGGATGGATCCATTAGGGAATGACTAACCCCACGTGGCACTATGTTGACTGGATGTCATAACCCGTGCAAATTCTGACCTAACTTGCTATGCATACGAGGCATAGCGGAGGCAAGGACAAACAAGTCTAGTTCGGTAGTGACGCACTGACACTTTGGGCCTAGGGCTCAGTACTAACATTGATAAACAGCATGACACACTTTCTTACTATATATATGTATATCAAAACCTGTGAACTCACCAACCATTGTGTTGACACTTTTCTAACTTGTATTCTCAGGTAACTAGCTGCGTATGGAAAAGGATGCACATCTAAGGGATGAGCTTTAGGAACCGCATGCTTTCTGTTGTGTCTTTTGAAATCAATATTTAATCGTTATGTAATTTCTAAACAATGTGATGTCTAACATTTTCAAATTTCCGCTGCATGTTATGACTTATTTATTCCGCTGCACCACTATTTGATTTTCCGCTGCAATATGATTTGATAACTTTTATTCTGCTGCAAACTATTTTATGAGTGTATGTGTCAAACTTTGGATTTGTAAACGCATATAGAAGTGTTCTATATGACCTTGAGCTGTGATTCTGGACACGTCACACCCACGTGGACTGACACCACGAGTGGGAAATTGGGGGTGTTACATTATGCTATCCTTCAGTTTTAGTACTCTGTTACCCGAGCTATCTGACACATCATTGTGGCGTCAGTGATGTGACACTTATCGTGACAGTGTGTAATAAATAGTCACGGCGTCTCTATTAAGTACTCAGGGAGTACACTGGCCACTTTATATGAGAGGCGTATGGGTCGATCCTAGTTCTGTTATATGTTATCTGTTCTGGGGGATGGAATAATGTGTGTACGCCCCACACACCATCTCTGTGATTGATGGATGGGAGTAGCTACCCGGATATCTCTCACTTTATCTGTTTGGCTCAGGGTGCTTCCGTATAAACACACGACTGGTTATTGACATATTATGTCGTGTTCATATGTTATGTTCAGTTTACACGATCAGTTATATGTTCAGTTCTGTATAAATTGTAATAGTATGTTTATATATGTTTCTGTTAATCTGTATCTCATTATTACTATTGTTCTTCCGTTACTGAGCAACTTTTGGCTCAGCGGTTTTCTTTTCTTGTGTTTTTTTGTTGTTTCTATAACAGGTACACAAGGGAATCAGGGAAATCATGGGAACGTGTGATGAGAGAATTTGAAGATGATTTATTTAATAAAAGACATTTTAATGTTTATTTTAATATGTTTAAGAGTATGTTTTTTTTTAAAATTATTTCGAATGTTATCTAAGGATTAGTTTTGATTTAAAAGATTGATGTTTTTGAATTGATATCTGTAATAGTGACACGTCAGCTCTCGCCGGGTTGGGGTGTTACAGTTATGGTATCAGAGCAAAAGCTCTTTCTTGTAGAAAACTTAAACTTTATTAACAGAACTTGTGAGGTAATGGGTAGACGTTGGGTTAGGATCTCGTATTTCACTTAAATTGTTATTCTTACTCACACATGTTAATTAATGTTAGACGCCTCCTAAGAGACGTGTGAACAGACGCAATGAGACCGACACCTCAGACAATGCACAGTTGCAAACTCTAGTTACCAATGCTGTCAACACTGCTATTTCTGGAATCCTGCCTAATTTGATGAATCAGACCGCTCAAACTGTTATTCAACAAATGCAACAACATGCTAATGGTGGTAATGGACCTAATCAAGGTGGAGCTGGTGGCGGAGCAGTTCCTAATCAAGGTGGAGCTGGTGTAGGAGCAGCACCTGCTGGAATTCACGTTTGGCTTGAGCGCTTCCAGAAGCAAAAGCCAAAGTCATTTAGTACTGCTGCTACTCCATTTGAGGCTCAAAATTGGATTGCTCACATTGAAAAACTTTTTGAGGTGCTAGGCGTGGATAATGCCTTTAAAGTTAGACTAGCAACCTACAAGTTCGAAGATGATGCATTGGGATGGTGGAAAACATTGAAGCTGGCCAGAGGAGGAGATCAGTATGCAGTTTCACTTCCCTGGGAGGAGTTTAAAGAGTTGTTTTATAGGCAACATTTCACTGCTGCGGATCGCAATGAGTATCTTAGGGAGTATGCTGCTATCAGGCAAAGTAATGAGGAGCATATAACAGAATACAATACTAGATTCACACGATTAGTAAGCTTTCTGGGTACAGCTGTAGGTTCAAATGAGAAGCAGGTGGAAGATTTTAAATGGGGAGTTTGTGACAAAGACAGAAAATTTATTCTAAATCTTCAGTTTCGAGACGTTAATGAAGTTGTTGATGCGGTTAAAAATCTGCATAATGATCATAAGGACGGGAACAAGATCTGATGAAAATCGGAAGAGGTCTAGGGAAAGCGATCGGGATCAGTCGTCTGCACAATCGGGAAGGAATCAGTCCCCACCGCCTCATGACAGTCGATACCGATCTGATAAAAACACTACTCAGCATTCCCAGCACTGGGAGAAGCCTTCTCAGAATCAATTGGTAACCACCCCCACTCAAGGTCAACCGTTAACCCAGCAACCCTCTCAGCAGAACCGTGATGCTACTCCTCCGTGTACCACATGTGGGAAACTGCACAAAGGGGTATGTCGTTGGGCCGGAGGGTTATGTTTTAGATGTGGACAGTCAGGACACTTGGTTAGGGATTGCCCTCAGCATGACCCTCGAGCTGACACAAGGAAGAATCCTACTAATACTACTACGTGAGGACGAGCTTTTGTACCTACAGCTGGTGAAGTAGATGATACCATAGGTATGTTTCTGGCACACTCCGATTATAAGAAATTGATATCCATGTCTTATTTGATACAGGTGCTACGCAGTATGTTGTTTCTCAACTGTTTGATAAGTACTTGCTGATTGACTGCACCGCACTCATTGCTTATTAGCACATCTTGACGATTACTACTTCCTTAGGGGATTCCACCATTATATCACACGTTTATAGAAATTGTTCGAGTCCTAGGGGTCCATACTACTATCCGTCTCAATTATCTGCATCTAATTATCTGGTTTTTTTGTCTGTTACATGGTTCATGTTATAATTATTAGACTCGTATTCAGTAATTTGATGTAAGTTATCTGTTATATGAAGAAGTTACTAGCTATCTGTTTTTAGTTTAATTATCTGACACAAGTATTATGATATCATTGTTAGTCTTAGTTATTAAGTTTTATCACTCTTTGTTATGAAGTACAAGATGCGGTTTTGTGACCGTTTGGTTATAGTTTCTATAATTAAAAATCATATGACTGACTGATTAGGAAGGTTATTAGTTAGTAGATTAGATTTGCTAGTTTTTTTCAACACTGTGTTGTATTGGGTATGATGGTTGAAATCATGACTCTTAAAGTTCTGTAATAGATTATCTCTTTCATCTGCACTTGTTAAATTTCGAGGACGAAATTTTCTTTTAAGGAGGGTAGAATTATAATACCTGAAAAAAAATAATAAATAAATAAATAAATAAATAAATAAAAGAAATGATAATAATAGTAATAGAATAATAATAAATATGTCATCAAAGAATATATATAAGTATACGTGAGTTTTCAAAAGTGGTTTAAGTCAAAATCTCCAAAACAAAAACCTAGTTTCTTTCCTTCTTCTTCGGTGAAATCACGTTCCCTGTTGATCATCTTCACCGCAACAAACTCACCTAGGATTTGGGAATGATTCTTCTTGTCAACCACGTTCCGGTAGTTCGAATTATAGCTCCCTTAAAACCCCAATCGTGGAAGAAATTCAGCCTATATTCGTTCGACCTACTACCAGCACCAAATCCTCCATCAAGGTCAGATTCATCACGATTTTACCAGCCAGTTGACACGAGTTCTCGATTCATCCTCTAGTTCCACTCGAGTCCCCGACACCGCGCTACTCCACTGTTCAATCAGCCGGTTTTCTGCACTCACTTGGGCAGTCTATTTGTTCCTATTTTCATTTTTGTTTGATCAGGTAACCACAATCGACCAGATCTTAAATTCACGTTCTATGAAGTTATGAAGTTGAACACATCGATTGTTTTCTGGTTATGCAGCAGCTTATTGTTGCTGTTACCGACGAGTTGATCACGTTTTTGATTGGTTTCATTTTTGTGAGATCAGTTAACAGTTGGTTTATTTGTTGAATTCACTAGGGGTTAATTATTCAATTATGATGTTGTGTTACTGACGTGTTTGGGCGACTCAAAACCTTAATAATTTGGAATCGATCATGAAGAAGATAATATAATCACATTTTGGTTAATATTCATGTTACTGCATGCTTGCTAATTTCCATACTTGTAATCTGCAAACACACATTAATTGAAATTTATATATATATATCTAAATCCAATCTATAATTAAAATGTTGGGGGAATTTGTTACTGCTTCTACGTTGGGATTCTCATGCTAAATAATACAATGAGAAATTTCATGTATTAAGCTTAGAATGATGTTTTGGAGGTTTAACAATGACGAATTTAAATAAATAATTAAGTAATTACTAATTAAGAATTTTGAGTTTCGCCAGAACATCAGTTTAACTAACAAGACAACTTAATTGTAATCAACTAGTCACGTCATTTGATCAGAATAATGAAAATATAGGCTCAGATACGACTGGTGCAAGATATTTACGTGGCTTGCTTTTGCTAAATCAAGGTACGGATCCTATCTTTTTCAAATCATAGTATCTTGCCTCATGTTACTAGTTGGGTGGTCTAGCATCTCTAATTTGTTTCCATTGCTACGACCCGTTTATTACTCAGTTTCTTATGTTCTTAACCGTTTTGAATATTGGTTCTGATTATTGATTTTATTAGCATGCAATAGGTTTTCTAGTTTTGTACTCATTATTGCATGTTCCCATAGAAAATAAGATTTCAGACTTGATCAATACGTTCAGTCATATGTTAGATGGTTATGCTATCCTTCAGTTTTAGTACTCTGTTACCCGAGCTATCTGACACATCATTGTGGCGTCAGTGATGTGACACTTATCGTGACAGTGTGTAATAAATAGTCACGGCGTCTCTATTAAGTACTCAGGGAGTACACTGGCCACTTTATATGAGAGGCGTATGGGTCGATCCTAGTTCTGTTATATGTTATCTGTTCTGGGGGATGGAATAATGTGTGTACGCCCCACACACCATCTCTGTGATTGATGGATGGGAGTAGCTACCCGGATATCTCTCACTTTATCTGTTTGGCTCAGGGTGCTTCCGTATAAACACACGACTGGTTATTGACATATTATGTCGTGTTCATATGTTATGTTCAGTTTACACGATCAGTTATATGTTCAGTTCTGTATAAATTGTAATAGTATGTTTATATCTGTTTCTGTTAATCTGTATCTCATTATTACTATTGTTCTTCCGTTACTGAGCAACTTTTGGCTCAGCCGTTTTCTTTTCTTGTGTTTTCTGTTGTTTTTATAACAGGTACACAAGGGAATCAGGGAAATCATGGGAACGTGTGATGAGAGAATTTGAAGATGATTTATTTAATAAAAGACATTTTAATGTTTATTTTAATATGTTTAAGACTATGTTTTTTTTTTAAAATTATTTCGAATGTTATCTAAGGATTAGTTTTGATTTAAAAGATTGATGTTTTTGAATTGATATCTGTAATAGTGACACGTCAGCTCTCGCCGGGTTGGGGTGTTACATAGTATCTCAAGATTTTTCCAAATAGGAGGTCTTGAGTTCAAATCCTTTCCGCAGCGAAATAAGGGTCTGAGGGTGGTCAGGGGTTTTCCCAGTGGGGTTTCCTTCTGGGGTGGTTGTAGTGGCTCATAGGAGGTCCAGGTAATTAGATCATTGTGACATGGCCTGGAAACAGTGAGTTCACATGATTGAGACCTTCGCTGTTCAAAAAAAAAAATTTAAAGCTATATATATAGTCACACGATTGGTACATGAACATGTTGAAAACAATTTAATGTCGGACATGCAAATATTAATATCGTCATTGATCATATACAAATAACTGTAATAATCTATAATATGACTAAAAAATCATCTCGATCCGGCATGTAAATTATTAATAATTTTGATCCTAATTTTATGCCAACATGCAATTATTAACCCCAAAAATTTTCGCACTAATCTTCAATTATTCTTTAAACATCATCATTATAATAAAGATATTAAAAGATTACAAATATGACCTTTTACAAGTAATATTATGACACACTACAATGTATGTCCAAAGGGAGTAAGAAAATAAAAATGAAAAGATTTTATATAAAAGTATTACAAATCTTATTATCCTATCTATATTCTTAAGGTAATATATGACAGTTATTATAAAGTACTTAAGTTTTAGATAAGATTCATTTATTGTGTTGTTAGCAGGCTTTAGCTAACCTTCAACTGCGTTATGCACATAAGGTAAAGTCTAACGCAAACAAGTACGGTATCAGTATAAAAGTTAAAGGCTTATGAACTCTTTATAAATAAGCTGTTTTTACATCTTTAAACACTCTATATAGTTTTTATAAAAAAAATCAATATTGTATTACATACATAACATGAACGACGGACTATGAATACAATAAGGAGATAACATATCTGAGCCGAATAATTACCTTCTTTTCACGATGCAACCTAAGTTCATTCTCGCCAACAAGATGGATTCAGGAAGAACACATTCACAAGAAAGGCTCTTCATCAAAGCTTATCTGTTAAGCTTCTTAAATCCATAAAACTATAAAAGAAACCCCTTGGGTCAATATGCCAATGTTTTTGTGTTTGTAATGACTCATGACACATATATACACCTTCATCAAATGGGCTGGCCCAAATAAATGGGGCACATATTAATGAGTAGACTTATGAAATTGTCCATTTGTCCAAACCTCATTGCACGATGTACAAGTCATAATTCCAAATTTCCAATCCAACATTAGCTTAGTTAAAGATTTGACACCCCAAAAAATACAGTATTACACCATATAATCGTCTTTAAAGTCGAATAAATAAATTCGCACTACAATTTCTATTTACAATGTTGCTTACCCGTGCTCCTTGATGACTCGTTAAACCACTTGGATTGGTTAAGAGTAACATCTTGAGTCACTTCCGGTTGTTTCTTTTTACGCCTACCCTGTTGTGACATGCGGGCGTGATAAGACAGGATGGCGAAGTCGTTCAATTGTTGCAATGGGCTCAGGGCTTTAACGACTTCATCCATAGAGGGTCGGGCCTTTGAGTCCCGACTCAAACAATTGTATGCTATTTGAGAAACCTTTTGGACTCCTTTCACCGAGTAGTTTAGCTCCAATCGGGGATCAACCAGTTGATACACTTTCCGTTTGTCGGCTAGGTATGGACGGGCCCACATAACAAGGTTTTGCTCCCCACTGGGGCGTTTTTTGTCCATTGATCTCCGACCTGTCAAGATCTCCAACAATACAACTCCAAAGCTGTAAACGTCACTCTTTGTTGTCAAGTGTCCTATAATTAAACCACAAATCAAAACCTAATTAGTTCTAGCACCAACGGCTTTTCACGCTTTATACATTAATCTTATTATAAGAAAAGAATAGCATAATCCGTCACTTATCAATCTCTGGTTAAGTGAACTTATGATTTTCCCGTCTCTCTCTTCTTAATATCTTTCTATTAATAAATAATTTTATGTCTCACTTTCATTAATATATTTCTCTTAATAAATAATAAAATTATGGTTAAAATAATAAATTTGCCTATTTAAACAAACGAAACTAAAGTTAAAATAAAAAAACAAAAAATAATAATCAAAATTAAAAAAAAATTAAACGAAGGTATAGTAATAACAAAATATATAAGTAGAAACTTATAAACTTTACTTAATTTAATCCACATAATAAGAGAGAAAAATTAACAAATTTAACAAATAACAAATTATATATATTAAACTCATGTAATACATGGGTTTTAACCTAGTAATTAACATATAATATTACCTGTCATCACGTATTCTGGAGCGGCGTAACCGTATGTTCCAACAACCCTAGTTGAGACATGAGTCTTATCTCCTTGTGGTCCTGCTTTTGCAAGACCGAAATCCGAAAGCTTCACATTATATTCCTAACAAATAATAAGAAAAATATTTAGAATCATATGAATCCAACTTCATCTACAAGAATCTGTTATTTAATTACCGTGTCAAGCAAGATGTTTGAGGTCTTGAAATCCCTATAAATAATAGGCTTTGTTCCTTCATGAAGAAATGCTAACCCTTTGGCTGCACCCGTTGCTATTTTTATCCGGTTAGACCACGTTAGTGGTATGGTTCCTTCAAAACATTTAGCCATGTCTTAGTCATGTTCAATTTGACTTCTGTGGTCAAAATTATTGTTTTCTTACATCAAAGACATTAAGGCTGAATCCACACTTTCATGACACACATAATGTTATAAAGGAGTCAGTAGTCGATGGTCTTATAGGCTAATGACATTGATGACTGTTTCACACAAAAATACTAAATAGTACAAGTTGAGTTTAAATCTTGTAAAGTCATCAGTAGAAAATTTTTCCAAAAATATTGTTTTTAAACATCGAAGAGATGAATGTCGGGCCCACATACATGGCATCATTATCGTAATTAGTATACCTTCTAATTAACAAACTAAAGTAGGGTCTCAAGAGGGTAAGATACACACAGCCTTACCTTTACCCCGTAGGTAGAGGTGGGCAAAAAACCGTAAACGTAACCGGCAATCCAAACCGGTGGATACAGGCGGTTTCATATTCTCAGAAAAATCGGTACCAAAAAAAGGCCAACTGGTTTCACCTTTACTCGGAAAAACCCGAACCGGAACCACCTCTACCTATAAGAATAAAGAGACTACTTCCAATAAGACCCCCCGCTCATAATGTCTGATTAACCGATCTAACCAACGCTTTTAACGTCATTTTTTCAAAAATGAAGTAAAATAAAACTAAAATTAGTGAAATTTTACTTTTGCATTCGAAGGCTGACGCATAATATACATTATATGCACGTATCACAAACTGGGCTACAAATGACAACCATTATGTTATATAGTATACGTGGTCTTTTGCAATTCCCACCCTTCCCTATCTTGAAAGAAAGTGTGAGTTAAAATTATTAAATTAAATAGTATTTAATAATAAAAAATTACATAAATTTACTCCTAAATCACATAATTCTATAAATCATGTTTAGAAAATTATATATCTCATGTATTAAACATTTTTTGTACTTTGAGAAAATAATAAAATGTTTATAATTCCTTTTTATACTCATACATATGGGTTCATCACCAAAAGATACTAAACATTATTCAAGTAAATTATGAAGAAATGTTGAATTTCATATTGTAGGAAGTCAATTATGAAGATCAAATTGGTAAAACTTACTTCTAAAGAGATGGTTTTCAAGGCTTCCACGAGTCATGAACTCGTAAACAAGTAGTCGTTGATCGTCTTCGATGCAATAACCGATTAGCTTAACAAGGTTGGGATGATGAAGCTGTCCAAGAAAATCAACCTCTGCCTAAAAATTTTTTAAAAAAATTGAAAAATTTTATGCTTCCTTTTATCAATGTAAATTGTTAAAAGTACAAGTACAAGAGAAATAGGAATCTCAGATGTTTTCAGTACCAATCATGTTTCAATGGCTTGTAAATTACGCATCAAAAGTTGTTTTTGTCTACATCTATTTGATACCTTTAGCTTTTGAATGCCATTAACATCTATCAATAAGTTGCAATATTATACAAAACCATGAATCAAATAAGTACTAACCACCCATTCTCTATGGCCTTGAAGACCGTCAGGCTTCAAACTCTTGACTGCAACCGTAATACCCGACCCGGGTTTAGCTGGGGCGGTTCCATTTTCCTCGATCCACCCTTTAAACACGAACCCAAACCCTCCTTCACCCAATATGCTATCCGGTCTGAAATTTCCGGTAGCTGACTTCAGCTCATGGAAGCTGAATTGAAGAAGTTGACGTGGTTTTTTATCCGAATTACCCAACTCTTGATCCGGATCCAGATCCGGATCCGAAGAGTTTTGTGGCTCGTTTGGTGCACACATGTCCCTGTTGCTAGCATTCAAGTAACGGGTCTCCGTAGCTGAATTAAAATATATAAATTTATGATCATTGAAATAACCAAATATTTCAAGAAATTTTACCGAGATTGATTGATTATATGTGAATAAAATACTATAATGGTGGTAATTTTTTGAAATAATAAAAAAAAACAATAAATACCTGCATCATAAACAAGGCTGGTTCTTGTGAAAGAAGTGGCCGAGCTTCTTGTTGAATCTGCAGATGGTTTACAAGAACCATTGCCAACACTTCGCTTTAAAACTGACCAACACCCACACTTCTTATCCATACTCACTCTATCACTAGAATTGATGTTATTAATCGTGTGTCATGTGGGTGTTCATGATTCAAGAAATCTTGAAATCGTACAAGGAAAAAAAGGATTCTTTTTAATCTTTTCCCTTGTGGGTGCTTGTAATTCAAGAAATCATGAGATAATTTGACCAAAAGAAAAGATTTTTTAGACTAAAATTGTTGCTTCTTGATGTGGGTGTCTTTCGTTCAAGAAATCTTGAACAAAATTAACAAAATGGGTGTGGGTGGATTTTCTTTTAAGCTGCTTTGGGTTGATATGATGTATGTTTAGAGAGAGAGATGAAGGATTCGATGTTTGTTGTCTGTGATGGTTGAGTAAAAGATTGTAGAGAAGCATCAATCATGCCCATTGGCCATCATCACCACCAGAGACATTGGGTACAAAAACACCTTTTTTGCCCACCACTTTTTTCTGTGGGGGATGCCCCCTCTCCCTCTCTCTGTGTTTCTATATATATATATATATATATATATATATATATATATACAAAAAAATCAAATAAACATTTTACTTTTTTTTTTGAACGGCGAAAGTCTCAATCGTGTGAACCCACTGTTTCCAGGCTATGTCACCAAGGTCTAGTTACCTAAACCTCCCATGACCACCACAACCACCCCAGAAGGAAACCCCACTGAGAAAACCTCCTGACCCTCCTCAGACCCTTTTTTTGCTGCGGGAGGGATTTGAACCCATGACCTCCCATTTGGAAGAATCATAGGGGTACTATTGAGACAATGTCTCTTTGGTTTTTCTTTTTCTAATAAGATTCACAATAATTTTTAAAACTTTGGAAACCAAATCAAACAAATTCTTATTAAACCCATTTTAATGACATTGAAACAGTCTCTTTTGAACTCATTTCAATTGAACCCTTTATTATGATCTTGTTATTACTTTGGTCTTCTAGAGTTAGGTTTTCTGATGGTTGTATTTTCAACTTCTTGTTTTAAATGAGCAGCCATGGATAAGAAATTTTTAAAATGATATGTTTGAAGGAATGACAAACAAAAATCAACTATATGACTTAAACATTGTTACTCTTCGAATTTAGAACCCGGTTTTGGTACCACTTACTATGAATGTTCGGTTGGACACTACCAACCAAAGACAAGGATTTCAAGTATTTCTGGCAAATAGGCGGGTTAGATAACAGTTCAGAACGGATTCAGGTCAGGATAAGTGTGTCATAGAACGAGTTTTAAACAAAATCAGTTTGGCTCTAAATTGATTGTTCTTAAAAAACATTAATTTGGTTTAAGTTAAAATGTGTTATAACTAAACAAATAGTTCATTAAGATAATTTTTAATGATTTTCTCATCAAATATGTTATTAATCATTCTTAAACGTTTGAACCCATTGCATTCACATATTTTTATGTTACCCATCTTGACCCTTATTGTGTTAAAGTGTTACCCATCTTGACTCGTATTATGTTAAAGTGTTACCCATCTTGACTCGTATTATGTTAAAGTGTTACCAATTTCAATTCATTTCATATCATAATGTTACTCATTTTAACCCATTATACAATAATTATTTACCCAAACCAATCAATTTCTTTTGATTTGAGCGAAAATTAACACCTCTAATTTCAAGTAGCTAATAGACGTGGAAAGTTCTGTTACTCACTTGAGTTGAACAAACACAAGTAATTAGTAATTACAAGTTAAGAACATACATAATATCAAGCAAGCAAAGATTACTTCAAGCTTTTTGTATATTTTATTCAATAACACAAGTGCACACTAGTATTTCATTGTTGCAAGTGTTGTAACCAGACATATAAATATTGCATTGAAAGAGTCTATATTAAAGCTAAAGCCACATACAAGCATGCATGACAATCTAAACTACCACTAAACATAATACATAGATTTACTCTAGGGTATATTCATTATCCAAAAGACAAGCAACAATAACATAGTATGTCATATTAAGTCTATTAAACAATGTTTTGTATAGCAGACACATATGAACATGACTGAATTTGTTATTCAAATTAACTTTAGACAAGTTAGTAATCAGGTTATTTTTAGGGCAAAACCCTTTATTCAAAAAAAAAATAAAAAAATTAGTGGTTAGGTGAAGAAACATCTTTTTATTTGATAGTCATGATCTTCTTGTATGAGTAGAAGTTGATATGCCACAATCTTCAAAGTGTATCAAAAGATCCAAGTTCTTCTAAAACTTTGCAAAGTCCTGAAAGGAACATTTCTTTGAAACTTGGTCTTGGTTCGAAAGGTGGACATGCATTTGGAAGATGTATTTGTTTGGAAGCTTTAGTTTCTATCGGAAGCTTCGACTATTTTTTGGGAAGTTGTAAGTTTTACATAAGCAAATGTTTCTTATGAAAGATTTTGTACTTTCGAAAGACACCAATCTTCTAATTTCAAAAGACAACAATCGTCCAAAAACAGTTGTACTAAGTTTTCAAAGGCTATTAAACTGATCTTGGAAGCTTTCTACATTAGAAATCAATCAAGAGAGAATATTTTGGTAACGACCGACCTTAATTTTTTTTTTCCGCACTATAGTTTCATATATAATCACGTACTACTCATGCTATTTCTTAAGTAAATGTTTCATGATTATGTTGATCATCAACCAGTGGCGTACCCACCCTTTGACCAAGGGGGCAGCCGCTCTCCTTAAAAAATTTTTTTTTCTCTAATGGTGTATATATATTTTAAATTTTAACCGACCCTCTTAATATTTTGCAATCGCCCTCCTTAAATTTGCATAATTGAACTTGTGAAGCGAATTTAATTGATAGTTATACTTGTTTTTTTTTTTAAAAAAAAAGAGTTACCTAAAATGATCAATAGTAAATTTGATAAGAAAATAACAAAAACTTATTCAATTAAACTATTTGTTTAATTACAATTTACTTTAAGTTGAAAAAAAAATAATGTTTTTTAGAATTACTCATTTAAACTCAAACTAATTTTGCTTAAAACTCACCCTAACATTCACTCATCCTAGCTCACACCTGTTTTGACTTGTTATCTAACTCAACCCAACCCACCTATTTTGCTACGCATAAGAACAATTTTAGATGTATTATATTTTTATTATGATTTTACATATGAAATTTAGTTTAATTGTCTTATTTTAACATAACCCGACCCGATTCGACCTGACTAGATCTGAACGAAAGAGAAAAAAATTATTAAGCTAGATCATTAAATGAGCATAAAAAATTTTCGCTCCCCATGAAAAAGATTTCTGGGTCCATCAATGTCATCAACAACACAGTAAAAAAAACATAATATAAAACAATATCTTACTATTATAATAAACAAACATATTTGTTTGCCACTTGTCAAATTTTTAAACAAACATTGCCACATGTCATTTTTTAATCAATATACTCAATTACCTCTCCTATTAATTAATTATACTCTCTCATATTAAATAATAATATTAATAGTAATGATGAAAAAATAATATTATTTACCTTTTTATATGAAAAATATTTTTAAAAAAAATTAAAATCAAATCTTTTTATTAGAAAGCACAATTAAATAAGTTTATAAAATATAAAAAAAATCAAAGTATTTTAAAATAAGAAATATGTTATGTGATATTTAGAAAACAAAAATTTTTGAAAAAAAAAACTATTTTCTTAACAAATATTTTTTTTTGAAAAATAAAATAATCGTTAAATCAGAGTTTTAAAAACTGTTGTATTTATATAAATGATGTTTATTAATTTTCTAAAAACTAAAGTAATACAATTGTTAGAAAAGTTACATTTTTTGTCCTTTATGTTATAATATTTTCAAATTAGTTCATTCAACCTTAATAATTACATAAATTATAACTTATATTCTTCATTTACAAAAATTAGATTTTGACATGATATGAACTGAAGCTTTCATGTTAATTAGTTCAATGATATCAACTTTTACAAATCAAGAAGATCATCAATTTTTTTACTTATTTAAGTTTTTAATTATTATTTTATTAGTTAAAATACTTATCAATATGCAAATTAATAATTTTATAATTTCTTAATTCTATTATTAACTATTTACTATTTTATATTATATCCGTGTAATACACGGGATATAATCTAGTAATATGATAAAAGAAAACTTTACTTTAAAATTTTTTTTTCTTATACTGAATGCCTGAAGGGTATATCTGTGACTTCACCTCCTTTCTATATGATTGCCAAATTGGGAAGAGAATTGGGACAATTTTAGGGTGACTCTAAAGAAAAACTAATTACCCTTTCTAATGTTTCATCATTGTTACAATTGTCTGGGAATGCTTTCAAATTCCTTTCCCTCCTTTAAAAATTACTAAATTATATTTTTGTGACATAAATGAGACAAAATCATGTATGTAGTTATTATTTGGTGTTATACGTTTATAGTTATTATTAAAAAAAAAAACAATTATGATTACGGTTATCATACATGATTTCATTCTTTTGTGTTTATTTTTTACTCACCTGTCCAAGATTATTCAAATCAATTTCTAGCATAAAATAATGTCTTATGCTAACTACTACTCGATCGTGTACCAGCCTTTCACTGCAAATGTTGTTTGTCACAATAATGAAAAATTAACAACGGGTCAATCGGCCAACATGCATTTTTAACGGTTTGTGTCATTTCAGTATTTTTTACATTTAACAATCAATGCATCTTGCAAGTTCATACATTTTTGTTTGTTATTTATTTATTTATTTATTTTTGATTTATAGGGTCTAAAAATTATTTAACATTATTAATATAGCGACATGATATTAACAACATAATATTGCATTGGGAGCCCACAAAATTTGTTTGTACCCAATACGTTTTTTGTACTTATTATTTTTTTTACGATACAAATATACGTTGAGGAAGGACAAAAAATAATCACTTTACTAATTGCGTGTTTGATAATGTTTTAATAATTGTATAAAAGGTTATCTCTTGATCAGTTAGAGTGGGCTGTTGGTAGCCTCCTAACAACATATTTAAATCGGTCATTTAACCATCTTGCCTATTAAGGAGCTCTTTGCCAAACAGCCTGTAACATCTTATTCAAATTAATATATATATATGGTGTGTTGTAAAAAAAAAACCATAGGTATATACAAGACTTAGAGGCAGTGGAAGAAAAATAATAATAATATTAATAAAATAATATATATATATATATACACACACACTATACACCTTCACGTGGAAGGCAAAAAAATAAAAAAAAAGAAAGAGAAAAAAAACATATAAATCATGAGGGGTTGGAGAGACGCACGACGAGCAGGAATGAGGTGAGAGCAACGATTAGTTATTTTAAGCTTCAATCGCGAGTTTAGGTCATGAACCACTCGAGGTAATAACTTTTTCTCATTTTTGAATCACCATAAAATTAAAGGATGTGATGTGGGTTACAAATTATGGTTTTAAAAACGTGAAATTGGGTTGAGTTTTGATTAGTTTTGGAATCCTAAACTTGTCTATAGTTGTTTTGGTATGTTTTACACATTTCTTGTTGTATGGATCATGATTTTTTTGCAAAGAACCCAAGTTAGGGTTCATAAAAGTGAAATGAGAAAAATGACTCATTTGGGGTGAATTTGTTATTGTCTAAATCTGAAAATATGTATAGAAATAAATATTGAGATGTTGTAGTTGTCTAAAACTCATATGATGAGATTAATATGAGTTTAACCTAAACGGGTCAAATGAGTTAATTTGAACAAATTAGTATAAAAGTTAGAATACAAATTATTCTAGAAAGATTAAAACCTGAATGTTGGGTGAAAGATGATAAGTATGGGAAATTATACAAAATATGATAAATATGTTAAACAAATTCAAACGGGTCGAATGAGTATAGTATGTGAAATATATATATACATATGTGTGTGTATCCATGCAAATATGTATATAAACATTTCGAACAGAAGGGTGAATATATATAAAAATATATTGACCCATATAGAATTTAACAAGAAAACAAAATTTAAATCGAGAGTATAATCAAACAGGATCATCTGTGATAGAGGTTTAGTAATCTAACTGGATTACTATATGAGAAATGATGTAAACATGATCCGATGCAGAGTCATGTGTTGTTATGGTGAGTTAGAGTTGTTATGGTAGTTTTACTAATAAGGGTTGAACAAGATTAATATATAGATATGGTAGAATACACAAGGATTGTATATATGGTGGATTCATAATAGTTTATAAAATATGTGGTGGTTAAATAGAGAATGTACCTCTAATATGGTGGTGGAAATTTATTTTCCTTATAGTGGCAAAATGTAAGGTTTATGCATTCATTATATTGAAAAAATGTAAGATTTATATCTTACTTATGGTGGTAGTAATTATATTATATGATGGTTATGTAAGAGATAATTTCTCTTATTATATGCTAGATGGTGGACTCTGACTAATGTCAGTTTAAATAAAATGGTGGCAAATATTAATTAACGTGGGTGGTGGTAACAATTCTTTTGTACAAATATGGTGGCATTGATTACTTACACTTAGCGTTTTGCTAATTTAAATTGTTGGTGTAATTTGTAGGTAAAACTCCAATGTGTGACACCTCCCAATTTCCAGGTCAGCATTTATTTTATTTTTAATAATGATGTGAATTATTATTTCATACGTGGCACTAGAATAAATATATTTAGTGTGACACGTGGCACAACGGACCAAACACACCGATAATTCGAGGAATTATCGCACGAAACTCGCACGTGTCTTGAATGATGAACGTTGGTGAACGGATCGAACCACAGTACACTTTCACTGCACAATTAGGTTCCGGAGAACCTAAGTTAGTAGAACGATGTCCATATGTCGGGAAACGATAACCGTAATTGGGAAATACGAGAAATTCGCTTCAAAACTATGAAATTGGGCTTATTGGGCTCAACCGAGACCCATCGCGGTACGCGATGGGCAAACAAATGGGCCTTCCCGGTACGCGACCCCTGGGCGGGAGAATTTGAATTCTCCGAAAAGAGTCGCGGTACGCGACGGCCGATCAACTTCCACCACCGCGGTACGCGGCGTGTTTCGGAACAGAATTATTATTTTAATCGTCGCGGTACGCGGAGCTGCTTTTTGGACATATGTCGTGGTACGCGACGACCCCAACACGCAAATAATCTTTATAAACCCAATGTTAATCATTTTGTCGATCCTCTACCCATCTCCCCGAGTTACCTGCGACCACACTCCACCATTATCGTCTGCTACCCCTCTCCTAACACCTTAGAAGCCATTTTTATCACAAAGGAAGCACCATTTAAGGCATTGAAGGCTTGTAGCTCGAAGGAACACCACACCTCATCTTTGGCAGCGATTAGCATCATCTCAACCACGTTTAGGGCTTCTACAGATCTGCTCAAACCACTCCTTGACGTTCTAAAGCTTTGTGAGGTAGTTCTATGTTCAAACTTGCTTGAAAACCACCTCTAAGCACACATGCAAGGGGAAATACCCACATGCAACACCATCACCACCTTAATCTCGAAATTTTGTGATGGTAGATCTATTATATGATGTTGATGCTACTGATTTGATATTTCTTAGATGATCTATGGTGATTTTTATGCCAAAAGATGATTATTTGTTGATTTTATCATGAAATAGGCACTTATGGCTACATGCATGTATGATCCATGATGCTTTATATGATTTTCAATATTAAAATGTTATAATAAGTGATATTGATGATGGATTACAAGGTGTAGAATTGTTGATTTTGATCAAAAGCATGATTATTAGCATTATTTCCAAAAATAGTAACTTTAATGTTACAAAATGGGTGTTCTTGATGAAATGACTACATTTGCATGTTTAGATCTATATGTTATGTTTAAAAATGATGTTTAGAAGTTAAATGGTGATTATTTGATGAATAGGAATGATTAGAATCGTCAAAGTATGATTTTCGTGAATGTTACTAAATATAGTAACTTTTTATCACAAGTTTACATATGGATGATATGTATGATAATGTCTTGAGTCAAACATGTTTATTTAGTGATTACATGATGATATTGAAAGGATTATGTTGTTGGGAGATTTGATTTTGGGTATTTTCATAAGTTACTAAATATAGTAACTTTATTTTGCTAAGTCGATGATTTGTCACATGTTAGTCGTAACGATCATGATTAAAGGACTATTTAGGACTAAGATAATGATGTTGGGTGATATTGATTGTTAAGCTTGATGAAATATGCTTATTTTAGAAACTTTCTAATTTTAGAAACTTTTACGCGCAAACTATGCTAAACCGACTATGTGTAACTATGTGCTATGTGATAACATGCTCATTTAGGGTAATCATGCAAGTTAGAATAATCGGAATGTGAATTATTGCATGACTTGCCTAATGTGGAAACTTTTTCGAAATGGAAACTTACTATAAATAGTAAGTTTCCACATGTGAATGATTTTTGGTATCCGTACACTCCACACGACACTAAACCGCACATTACACGAACACTTGATCCAAACCAGTCACCAACGGTTCGTCAGGTCAACACGGTCAAACACTGTCAGCACGACCCACTTAACAATTTGGTGTTGTTAAACACGAACACGGTCCTGTGAGGCCCACATGTACGCAAACACGAACTCATAATACCTATGTGATATAGGTGACTACTAGCCGGCGAGCTACACGATCTCTTTTGAGCAAACACATTATTTAACTCAGGTGAGTTTACGGCCCCACTTTTACTTATCAACTGTTTTACTTAACTTTGGGGTGAGAATATTATGCAACTATTTTAGATGTATGACTGGTATGTTGTGAAAACCATTTTCGAGTGTAACTTTTATCGCATAAAGTCCTCACTTATCCTTACCGTCAATTGTATGACAAACGAGTCGTTATTACGTAGTACTACTGGGTTTGACTAACCCCACTCGGCACCAATGTTGACTGGAGGTCATAACGAGTGTAATTTCGATGTGAATGCGGGTTCAGCGATGACCTGTGGAGGCAAACGGAAACAGTCTAGTTTCGGTAAGATGAACTGACACACTCCACGGATCGTAGTATCCAAACAACTAAACTTAACATACCCAGTATATGTCTGTTTACTATTTATGTCCGTCTAAACCTGTGAACTCACCAACTTTTTAGTTGACATTTTTCGCATGTATTCTCAGGTAATTGATGGAGCACACGCTAAAGAGTCTGGCTTTCATATAGGCTCATGTCCTAGGCTTGCGTGCATTTAATGTGTTTTCAAAACATTTTAACCATGTAGTGTCTTGAACAATTTACATTCCGCTGTAACTTTGTTTACTTATGATATCTAATTATTTCCGCTGCTTTAGTTATAAACATTCCGCTGCTTTATTTTGAAAACATGTTTGTTTTGCAAAACTGTGTGATTGTATACCTCATATAGAGTCGTTTTATATGACCATGAGCTGTGATCCTGGCCACGTCACACCCACGTGGACTGACACCACGAGTGGGAATTTGGGGGTGTGACAGAATGCAATAAGGAATGGAACAAGTTTCGGATCGGTTATCTAATGTTTCGCATGACCTGTGATTAAATGGTTTTGGAGAAACTTAAATTTTATAATATGAGTTGTATCGTTTTAGGTTTTTTTGGCAAATAGTTATAATGAGTCAGGGTTTTTTTATAGTGTTGTTGTCAAATAGTAATAGTTACTATGATATAAATTAGTTATGATGGTAATAGTTTGTTATTGTGTGAATTATTGGTTTTGAATAGGTTTATTTCGTATGAAAATCGATATTTTAGAATGGGTTATGCGGAAATTTTTAAAAATCCGGGACCATATTTTCGCACGTATTTTAAATAAAATTATTATAAACTGGGTGTAACACAGCCTCAAAGATTTTTTATTTGTTAATTGTGATGGTAAACCTTATGTATGCTTAGTAAAATTGCTTATTAAAATTTTTCTCTCATCAAAAATCTCTTTGTTCTGGATGAAATACGCAATACATTAAAACTGGTGTGCTATCACGGTCAAATTGTTTTGTTAAATTGGCTGCTAAATTTAAATTTTTAAGTTTTAAACATAATCGGCTTAAGATAATCCCAAAATGGTTGGCTGTTAACAACGTGTAACTTGAAATGGTGTTAACTGGTATCCGCTAAGAAAGCTAATTTTCATGTACAACAAAGCTAGTTTATAACATAATGAAAATGAGACAGAGATGTTTAATTGATAATACATATATAAGGGATGGAAGTATATATAACCCAATAAATATGCAACAACTCGAAATAATCCGTAAAAATTAAGCCAAATTTTTTAATTTTTCATAACATCATTATAAACACGTGAACACTTTCTTATTTATGAGTTTGCGTAAATTCATCACCGTTTGAGAGTTAACATCGTTGCAAATTTTTGACCCAAACTTACAAAACGGTAATGAATTTACGCAAACTTATAAAATAAAAAAGTGTTTTAATTGCGTTTACAATGATGTTAAAAAAAATCAAAGATTTGACTTGATTTTAATAGGTTATTTCGGGTTATTGCATGCACATTTAGTCAGTTATATTTTATACTTTTCATATATATATATATATATATATATATACACACACACATCTTTGTTAAAAGATGAGTGACACAATATTCAAATTCTACATCATATTCAAGAATAATTCATTACATCTATAAAAGCGTATAATTGGAAAAAGTTATCATGCTATTATTCGAATTTACACACGAGAAGAAACGCAAAAGAGAACCGAATATAATCAGGTAAATATTATTATATATATTAAAAGGCAACTAAAATGAATAGTAACTATATATGTATAATATTAGTTATATTGAAATACCAATTATATATATATATATATATATATATATATATTGTGAAAAAAACGTGGTCCTTTTTAGGATTTCAGCGTTTTCGAAAAAGGTAATGGTGATTTATTTGTTCTCATAAAAAATCGATTTTTGCTTACATATTTGTTTTTTTTAATTTATCAAATGGTTGATGGTGTGCAGGATTTTGTAACTAACTTTTTCTATTATTTTCATAACATATTTGTATGAATTTTTTATGATTTTATGAGAAATTTGCATAGAGTTCGTAATAAGAGATTTGATATACAATACTCATTATCGGAAGTGTACCGCGATAACCCGCCGCAACGCGCGGCAGAAAAACAACTAGTTATAATTAATAGCAAAAGTGATAAACACTTCACAACTAATATCATAATATACATAAAGATTTTCGTAGATTTTTTTTTAAAAACATGAATATATATAAAGCGATTTAAGTCTTTTTTAACATAAGTATTTTACATAGATTGTAATTTATATTTGTATAAATTAACTATTTAGTTATTATAACTAGGTAGCTTTAGTTTCATTTCAGATTATTTATATTCCATCATTGCACGCTAGTTTTAGATTACTTTTTTTTATCGTCGCACGTTATTCAATATTTAAATTCGATTTTCTTGTTACTTTTAGTTTAGTTTTACGTTAAATAAAGTGAAAAAAACTAGAAATAGAAACGTTTAAAAAGAAAACGTTACACTAACAAGCCTTCATTCTTACTTTTTGAGCATTGTAACCCATCAGGGTCACGATTGATTACGTTTAGATCAAACAATTAGGAAATTTACGCAAAAAGGGCTCGTTCAAACCCTAATATATTTGTAAAATATTATTCTGTTTTTATAGAAAATAATAATTATAAAATTCTTAATTTTTGTCTCCTATTATGTATGATATTTCTGTTATTTACCAATATTTTTTAATACATAAGTGTCATTTTCAATATTCAATCTAACAAATCTTGTATATCTAACGGTCCAAATTCAATTTAACATCTTATCGTAAAAGAAATAAAATATCAAGGCAACCTTTATCAAATTTCTAATTTTATATTGCTACATTGTGCAATTTTCAAGTTCATATAAAGTCTAATAAACACAATGATAAAGAAAACTTATAAATTTTAGTGTTATGGTCAGAAAAATTAAAGTTTATAGGTTAAATATTACCTAAAAGAGTGAAACAAGGGATGTTTAATGTTAACCAACTAATATGCAAGATTTGTGTGTGCAAGAACTTTTAAATAACAACCAGCTAAGCAAATCTTACTCAAATCATGTTGTTTATATCATGTTTATTTATAAACTTGTAGCATGATTATTTATATGATTTAAAGAGGATAAAATATATGTAAAATTACTTAGGTTATCGGCCAGTATCCCTAGATGCTTCCAAAAAAAACCCCATCTTACTAATGATTATAACATATGAATTAATGAAAAGTCAAAAGATGGTATATACATTTGGAGTGGAACAACTGGTGTAAATTTCCTTTGTAGACCCACTTGCATGTATATTGGTTGTATCTGATCATCTGATGTTTGAGATCTATCTCCATGTTAGTCTCAACAATTCAATAAAAAAAGTTTATAGTCCTTAGAACAAAACTCATACTTACTAATAACGAGAGTTTTTTGCGTGTTTATGTTTTGAGCGTTCAGGTTTGCGTTTGAAGGCTATGAGTCAACTAATTCATCAAAAACCTTTATATACTAGCTTGGAGTGGTAGGTCAAGAAAATTCGAAAAAAAGGCAACAAACGGCTATTTTTTCGAAAGAAACGACTTTAATTCGAAAAAAACGATAAAACCGGCTCTGGGTCGGGTTGGAACCGTTTGCCAAATTTAAAAGTGGACCCGGGTGGTAATCGCTGGGTTTTCTCTCGGTACAAACTAGTTTCAGGTCCGGGTACTCGATTGGGTTCAGGTCGGGAACCGGGTACGTATTTTGTGCACCTCTAGTTATAGGATTATTGTTTTAAAATTAAGTTATTATTTAAACACTACACTATATACAATTTTGGAAATAACATTACCTTCAAAATAAACAGAGTATTGTTTAAAATTGCTTCAATAAATTAAAAGGAAAAATTTTGGCAATTTTTCTATCATTGTATTCTAAATGCCTTTGTTAAAATTAAATATATATATATTTTAAATTTTAAAAGCTATTTTAGTTCCAGAAAGAGGCATATAATAAGGTTCTTTGAAGTCGAACAATTGATCATGGACATAAAAGTGTATAGAATAAAATCTTAAAAGATATACTCTTAGAGGTGCTCAAACCGGTTAACCGGTCACCGGTTTTGAAATAACCGAACCGGTTAACTAGTCGAAGGTTAGTACCGACTTTTATTAATAACCGGTTTTTCAAGTTCTAAAACTAAAACCGATATAATAAATGAAATCGGTTAACCGCAAAATAACTGGAATTTTACTGAGTTGGACCGGTTATTAACAGGCTTGGTTTCTTGAAACCTCAAACCGGTCCTAAACTGCCGCTTTTTTCAAAAGCTAAAACCGGTTTAAAAACCAGTTTCTAACCGGTACCGGTTTGGTTAACTGGTTTTTTTGTGCGTCTCTACTCTTAAGTTGTTTTGATAAATTTTATATCCTAACCGTTTTTCTATTAGGACACGCGTTAGCTTTATTAGACTTTGATTTTTCCTCTCTTTATTATTATATGATAGTAATTTTATTTAATTTAGTAATAATATGATTATATCATAATTCATATTATTTTGTTTTCTATAAAAAGCATATGTGAAACACATGATATGTTATTTAAAATAAATAATTTTAAATTTATTTATTTATTATGTGTAATACACAAATTTTTAACATAGTTTAACTATTCTAATAAATAAAGAATTGTATGGATCCATATCATGTTCACATAACATCTCGAAACTAGTTTCTCACGTCTTTCTCCCATCAAATGTTTATATGACATTTTTCTAATTTTAATTTTTCTTCTATTATATAGTTAATTATTTTATTTAATTCGGTAAATAATATGAATTCAATAATAAGTCATATTTTAATATTTTTATCAACCTTTTATAGAAATATATGATATATATATTTTAAAATAAATAAGTTTAAATTTTATTTATTTAGCATCTGTAATACAATACATAAGCATTTTAAAGAAAACCATGAATGAAAAGGAGTACAAGAAAGGTAAAGAATAGAAAGACCAATCCGATTATACCAATTATACGTACTCAAAATACTAAAGTACCTATATATATATATATATATATATATATATATATATATATATATATATATATATAAGTGACGCTGAATAAATTATTTATTTTAAGACTTAAAAGTTAAAAACCACTTTGAAACTTAGGTCTTTTTGTAGAAGTATTAGCCGCACATATACACATGCACTGATGCACATATATGAAAATTTTTAAATGTAAAGCATTATATATTAATGTTTAAATAGAATGTATTTTTTTCGGTTTTTTATTTAATTTATTATTTTGTTTTTACTAATAACTTAGAATTTGTTTTTGTGTATTTTTTAATAAATTAAGTGTCATATTTAGTTTATTTTATATGGATTTTGATGTATATTTTGGCACGAAGTAAATTATATTTTAAGCAGTTACCCATTTTTGGCCCGTATTATTCAAAAAGCCACTTTAGTTGTTTTTAGTATAGAGCCACCCATGTTTCTAGTCTTCAGAAAAGCAATTGTTTGGCTACTTCAAAACACCAAACATGTTCGTGTTTGACCTAAAAAAGATTTAATATTTTTTTTCAACAAATAAATACATAGGATGAGATTATAATAAAAAAGAGTTTTAGTGTAAAAAGCGTAAGAATGATTAAAGGTTATTACATCTATAATTTAGTAGTTGATATCAAACTTGTAGATAAAAGAAATAGGCAAAAGGTATTTTAGTCATAAACATTTTTCTATGACTTTTTATGATGTTTCCATATTTTTTTTTACGATGAAATCTTTATATACGATATTATTTAAAAAAAATAACACAAAAAAAAGTGTTTTTCTATGCTTAAAACAAGTATTATATTTTATATAAAAATAACATTTTCCTGCACATTGTTTTTTTTAATGCGTAATTGTTGAAGCCTAAACCTATATATATATATATATATATATATATATATATATATATATATATATATATATATACTAGTCAAGAACCCGCGCGATGCGGCGGTAGCAGCCTGTTTCCATGTCATTTAAATATGGTAGTCGGTCACATTAATATACAAGCTTTAAACGGGTACAAATAACAACAAACAAACAACCAACCTAGGAGCAAGAGTGACAATGATACTATAACATGTGAAATTTGATTGGTAAATAAAATAAAATAGAATAAACAATAATAACAAACAAGATATGTCAGACAGCTAGAAGTGAGTCAGTTATTATATGCAATGGTCTACTTTCTAGAGCTAAAGGAACTCTCATAATGTAACTTTTTGAACTGGTCCAAAGATACTTGACAAAGCTTATGCCTCCAACTATGGAAACAAAACGCCTTTTTGCATCTTTTAAAACATGGAACCCGAGTCAATCTATTCAGGTTGGTTTGATATAAGGTGTTAAACCAAACTATCATTTTCCTCTTTCATATTTTGATTTGAATTTATACTATAACAATATATCTTAAACAAATAGTAAATTAGATTTAAAAGGAAATTAAGGTTCTTTTAAAAACAGAAATACAACATATCATGTTTTTCAGCAAGTTGATGTGATTTTGCATCTTCTAAAAATCTTTGTTGTTTAGCTACTTTGCTTTAGTATTCCCCATCTCACAAGTCTACAACCACTAAGGATCATACAAAACGACAAAAAAAATAAGGTTTAATATCATATAACTACACTTCAAAACAAGAGCATTTAGTAAATTAAGTAACATGCTTTGCAACCCTTGTAATACCATTGTGTCAATTGTCGATGGCGGTTAAAGCTCCTTCACAGGGAACAACACGTCCTGTGGATAATTGTTTGGTCAATAAAATTAATTTGCCTAGAAGTGGTAACATATAATATAAATATTACTAGGTTTGACATTTGTAACATCCATTTGTTAATCCAATCAGTAAATTAAGTAGCATATAAGTGATTCATGGCACCAAATATCTAAAAAAAAGAAGAATTCATGTGCAGACATGTGGTTTATAATGATTATGCCAATATTGTGACCTTCGTGAGTTACACAAATGCATATTCAGATAAAATGCCTACATCTTGAATTTTATCATTTTGTTTATTTCACTCAATTTTATTTCATGTATAAAATAATTTTTACAGGTCATTTAATATATAATTTTATGTAAACAAACTACCCATTATAGAATTGTGCATGTTAGCAGTAGAAAGTAAATATAATTTCTCAAGATCTTTAAAAATGCCATATGCTCCATGAAACTGCAACAGAAAAAGAAACAATAATAAACACATCTCATATCAATGATTTATATTTCAATATGAGAAATAAAATAAATCTAGTGCAATAAGCATAATGAAGGGATTCATTTTCACACACATGAAGGGCTTCATTTGTTTAATAAGACTAAAAACACTACATTGTTTAAATAATATACGAAGCTTACAAATTCTTAAGCACAATGCCCATAAGATCGTATTTTTTGATCCCATTAAATCTTGCAGAAAGAACCTTTCTACCCATCAAACGATGCCAAAAAAGAGCACTGGTAAGAAAGAAAAATAATCCATTCAAATTATAAACTATAAAGCATGCTAATCTACAATTTTTGACCTCAAAAGAAGCATGATACAAAGTCTGCATGTAATTCAAAAGCAAAAGTTGAAGATTTAACAACCTTAAAGATGCATGTAACCTAAAGAAAATGAATAAAATTATAGGACATGGACACATGCTACCTTCTTATTTGTGGACATGGTTTTCAACACTTAGGGCTCCACAAGTAAAACTAAACATGAACATCATTCGCAACATATAGTTCCCAACTTGATCCAGACCATTCATAAATCTCTACTGAGAATTGCTGCAATAATATTGTTAGGATTTTTGCTTCCAATTTTGAAATTCTATTATTATCTTGTTTCTAGATGATTTTTACTATTACTTTTATAGTTAAATTATTAGTTTAAGATGAACTTTAATTATGATAGTTAAGGAATCACCAAATCAGATGGCAACTGAGATTAGGTTGATTTTCACATATTTTGATCATTAATTTGTGAAACACATTTCAGTTGGTTTTTCTCATGTTTTTACAAATATTAAAATACTTAGGGAAGTAATATGTTCTTCAATGATGAACCACAAGATCATTCCTAAAGCTTTTTTTAAAAATTACAGGCTTATAGCAACATAATATATGACAAATGCATCAATTTTTGTAACCAACTCTTCATGGACCCACCAGAAAAATGGGTTGCTTCCACCGGAGTAATTAATCATTTCTGTAATCATTAATTGTTTTTTTAAACTATAACAATTGTGGATCTTGAATTAAACTTACTTGGTTCTCACCCTCTTCAATTTTCCCAACTACACCTTGGACTTCATTAGCAGCTTCAGCCTTCCATGATTCCATCATCTGCCTTTCCCCCTCTTTTCGGCTTTGTACATACTCTTGAGAGAATCATTTAGAACACTAACCCTCACCATATTCACAAATTCAAGATACTACAAGAAAAACAATAATCATTAATATGCGTTAAAAATTATTAAATGGCTTGTTTAATCTCACACTTTAAAATAATCTACTTCCATGCAGATCACCCTATACAGGTAAAAAGCTTAAAATTAGTGTAATGTATTTGATTATCTTATCTAAAAGAAGATCATGGATTCCCTGGTCATGCAATTCTAATTAAATGATCAAAAATCCATGACCATAGTTTGCTCTGACAGAGTACAGAATTCATATATATGTCGTTCAAACCCAAATTCTTTTTAGAAAATCATTATTTAATGTTCTTGCTCAATCTCAATTTAAAATATTTCAAATCTAGGACTTGGGAACTTTTAAACAATTTGGAGTTTCCTATTTGTTACCGATAGGTGAATACTTCAAAACAAAGAATCAACATTATTTTCTTTTGTTAATGCTAAATAATTTTGTTGGTCATCTAAAAAACAAATTTTCAACTTTCAATTTATTTTTCTAATCACATTTATTCTTGAGAAATGACCAGAATAAATAAAAAAATTATGATGTTGCCAACTTACTTTGCCATTGATGCCTTATTAATAATAACCTACAAAAATAGAGAAAGCTAAATGCTTTGGGGTAACATCAAAATTTCACTATTGCTATATTTACCATCAGTTTTTAGATCTTGGATATTTTAGTCTAAAAAATATTAAAGATTATTACCTCTGCCCTCAGCTTATCTTCTAAGACTACAGATTCAATAACACCATATATCCCATCCTCGCATTGTGACATATCTTCATCTTCATCTGAATGATACAAACACTCTATCAACTCAAATTCAAGAATGAAATGCACATTTCTTACAGTCACAAAACACTCAGTTCTTGAAAAACATGTATGACAAAACAATTGAGCCACAAACGTAGAAACATGAAGAAAACCTGTAATATCACTTTCAAGCTACAACATCATCGTGGAATAAACAATTAGATCAAAGTTCATACTCGTTCAAACCAAGATCAAATGCCATGGCGGAACCCTAGTCATCTCCTCTGTCCATGGCGGAACCCTAGCTGTCATTGTTGTCCAAAGTGGAGCCCTAGCCACCGAAAAAACGAACCGTCATATCCGTACCTTAAACCGTTGATGTCGTCTTCCATATGCATTGGGGGCACCATCGCCAAAAACTGGTGTTCTTCTTCGATTTAAGGCCGTCGTCACTATTCGAACCCTAGCCGTCGGAACCCTAACCGTCGATTCATACTCCAACTTCTCTACCTTCGATAATCCATCCTACCAATTCCCCGTCGGCGGTGAACATGTCTCTCACGAATCCGTACTCACAACCGCCTGATTCATCATCGATCTTGATTTCGAACGGTGTGAGCCAGAGTAAGATCTAGGAGCAGATGCTGATGGGATCTTCAGTTCTGATGGACCGGTGCTACGGCCTAAGAGTGAGATGCGAGAGGAAGGAGGTGAGGTTTGAGAAGAGGAATTCAAAAAATGAGAGCTGGTTTGAATTTCAAAACAGGAGGATAGATAATAGAAGTGCTTCATGATTTGTACATAATGCATAACAATTTGAATGAGTCGTAGGGTTTAAATTTTGAATGGTGGAATTCAAGAGTTGTACCTACAACAAATTTGATATATGGTACAAAATTGCCTATTTAGTGCATGTGTGATTCAAACAAAAAGGAAAGGAGATGCAGGGATTTCATACAACTCTTGAAGTTGAGGTATAAAGTTTTCAAAATTCATGCATAAAGTGTTTGTACATTATGTTTAATCAAGTGTACATATCTTAATTTTAAGACTTTTCAATCTTCTCTCTCTAATACTCATTATATAGTACTAGTCGGAAACCCGCGCGATGCGGCGGCGGCAACAACATCCTTTCTCTCGCGGTGTTCGTATTTTAGAAATGTATCACTGCTTTCGAGAAATAGATAGTGTTCGTCTTTTATGTACAAATTTAGGTGTGAATTATCTATGTAATGACTTTTACAAAACTACACTAAATTAAAATACTCAAAAAAATAAAGATAGTTATAGACACTATGATATTGTAAAAAAGAAATGTAATATACAAGTCGTGTCTTTACGCTCTTTCTTTATTCCACCCAAAGCATTATCCTAATTTATTTAAGAGAGAAATGAATAAATCAATATATTATAAATGAATAGTAGAGTATTATCAAAAACAATTATTAAATTACCTTAATAACACATGCATTTTATTCATCGTGCAACACTTCACGAAAAACAACGTTGGATGTGTAAACACCCTCTCGTCCAAAATCCTTAGCAGGATGCACCAAGACCTTGGTATTTTCGCGTGAGATCCCTCTTGACAAAGCCACATAAAGTTGTCCATGTGAGAATACAGAATTTGGTAGATAAACACCAACGTGTGGAATTGTTTGTCCTTGAGCTTTATTGATTGTCATTGAAAAGCTAAGTTGAATCGGAAATTGTTTTCTTTTAAGCTTGAATGGAAACATGTCGTCTTCAGAAGGACATAGAGGGATTCTTGGCAAAAATACTCTTTTTCCAGTGTGTTGACCAACAGCAATTTCTGCATCAATAACATTATGCTGGAACCCTTTACAAATCAATCGTGTTCCATTACATAAACCATGTGATGGATCGATGTTTCGTAGCAAAATAATAGGGCAACCAAGTTTTAATCGAAGCTTATGAGGAGGCAAGCCACTAACAGTAAGTGAGTTTAAGAACTCGATCGGTTAAATGTTGTGACGATCATCTTCTACTTCGTCAAAACTGTAGTAAATCTTTTCCTCCCCTTGAAAAAGGTTAATCATTTGATCGTTAATCTCATTGACGCTGTCATTGGTGGTAGATAATATTGCTCTAGAGATTATATAATCCGACGAATGCAAATTGGTTTGAATTGATGGAAAGATGACATTGATCAACTCTTTGATAGAGTTCTCTGGGATGGTGAATGGAATGGTCATGTCATCAGGTATGCGAATAAAACTTCCTTCAACAGTCTCTTCGTTTCCATCACCAACTCTTAAAAGAAAATCAGAAAACCAAGGATCATTAATAGCTCTCATATTAGTGGTCAAACGCATTTTTTTGGTTAATAACCAAAGAGGCGACATTCGTAGGCTCGCGTCTACAACCTGTGCTCGAGTGCCTCGTTTAATAACCGGTAAAACCTGTCTGAAGTCACCTCCCATAACCATTATCTTTCCACCAAATGGAAGACTAACGCCTGTAATATCTTGGAATGTTCGATCGACAGCCTCAATCGCTTGCCGTTTTGCCATCGATGCTTCGTCCCAAATGATTATTTTGGAATACCTAATTAGTGCAGCAGCTCCACTTTGTTTTTTAATGCTGTACAAAGAATTATTATCAAGATTAATAGGAATCTTGAACCTTGAGTGAGCCGTTCGCCCTCCAAGCATATTATTAGCTGCAGCACCTGATGAAGCTGTAGCAAGTGCAATAAGTCCACGTGAACGAACTTCTGCAAGCAAAGCTTTGTACAAAAATGTTTTCCCCGTTCCACCTTGTGACACCTCGTAATTTCCAGGTCAGCAATTCTATTATTTTAATAATAATGTTTATTATTATTTCATACGTGGCATTAGAATAAATGCATTTAGTGTGACACGTGGCACAACAGCCTGAACACGCCGATAATTCGAGGAATTATCGCACAACACTCGCACGTGTCTTGAATGACGAACGTTGGTGAACGGATCAATCTGTAACACAAAACACTGCACTTAGGTTCGGTGAACCTAATTTAATTAGAACAAAGCCAATGTGTTGAGAAACGATGATCGTATCCGAGAAATACGAAAGATTCGGTTCAAAACAATGAAATTGGACCTATTGGGCTCAGCCGAGATCCATCGCGGTACGCGATGGACATACAATTGGGCTTTCGCGATACGCGAAGCTCAAGCGGGAGAATTTGAATTCTCCGAAAAACGTCGCGGTACGCGACGACCGATCATCTGCCACCATCGCGGTACGCGGCGTGTTTCGGGAACAGAATTATTATTTTAATCACCGCGGTACGCGGAGATGCTTTTTGTGCAGTCTCCGCGGTACGCGACAACCCCTATACGCATCAAATCTTTATAAATCCAATGATAATCATTTCTGCCGCCCTACACCATTTCTCTCGACTGCAACTCGCCACCTCCGGCCTCTAACACTCTGTGAGCACCATTTGAACCATTTGGAACCTTTGGGGAGCAAGTTTGAAGGCAATCTAAGGAGAGATTGAAGGTTCGAGGCTCAAGAACACCGTGTCTACTCTCTACTCGCGATTTGTAGCATTCCAGCAGCATCCAGGACTTCTACAAGCCTGCTCAATTCGTTTCAAGGCGTTCTAAAGCATTGTAAGGTAGATTCTATGGTTAATCTTGCCTAAAATCACATATAGGAGCACATGCAAGCCATTTTGGCCACATGCATCATCATCACCAACATTGTCACGAAATTTTGATGTTTTAGATATGCTATTGTGTGATTTATTTACTGATTTGATGATTCTATAACGATCCATGATGATCTTGATTGATTGTGGTGTTGATTTGTTGATTTTGTGATGAAATGGCCACTTTAATCAACATGCATGTATGATCTTCAATGATTTGAGTAATTTTCAGTATTGAAGTGTTATTAAAAGTGTTATTGACGATGTTCCATGTGTTTAGAATGTTGATCATGGTCGAGTAATGTCATAGATGTGGTTATTACTAAAAATAGTAACTTTTATGTTACAAAGTGTGTATTCTTAATAAAATGACCACATGCATGTGATTAGATCTAAATGTTATGCTTAAAATGATGATTAGAAACTATTGTGATAGATACTTGATGCATAGAAATGTCTAGGATAGTCAAAAGTGTGATTTTTGTGAACGTTACTATAAATAGTAACTTTTTGTCACAATATTGCAAATCGGTAAAATGCATGATAATGTTTTGGGTCTAACATGTTCATTTAGTGATTGTATGACGTTTAGAAGTTAATATGATGATTATTGATGCATTGGGATGATTAGAATTATTGAAAATATGATTTTTATGGTTATTACTATAAATAGAAACTTTTTGTTACAATGTTGCTAGTGAATGATGAATTTGAGGGATGTTGTATGTTTGGTATGCATAACTAACCTTGTTATGATGTTTATAAATGATTTTAAGTCCTAAAATGGTTGAAAGATGTGTTTTATCAAAAGTTACTATAAATAGTAACTTTATTTTACAAAGTCTATGAATAGCAACATGTTTGTTGAAACGAATATGATTTTATGATAATTTAGGACTAGGGTAATGATCTTTAGAAAAGGTTTGTTACTAATCTTGGTTAAACATGCTCATTTTAGTACCTTTCCATAAATGGAAACTTTTACGCGCAAACTATGCTAAACCGGCTATGTGTATCTATGTGCTATGTGATAACATGCTCATTTAGGATAAATATGCATGTTAGAATAATCGGAATATGATTTTATGCATAACCTGCCAAATATGGAAACTTTCCTAAAATAGGAACTTACCATAAATAGTAAGTTTCCTCATAGGAATGAATTTGGTATCCGTACACTTCACACGACACTAAAACCGCACGATACACGAACACTTGATCCAAACCGTCACCAACGGGTCGTTAGGTCAAACACGATCGACACGGTTAAACACGGTCAACTCGACCTATGTAACCACTTAGTGTTGTTGAACACTAACGCGGTCCGGTGAGACCCACATATGTGAACACGAACTCATAGTACCTATGTGATATAGGTGACTACTAGCCGGCGAGCTACACGTACTCTTTTGAGCTAACGCATATCTAAACTCAGGTGAGTTTACGGCCCCACTTTTACTCTTTAACTGCTTTTACTCAATCTTGGGGTGAGAATACTATGCAACTGTTTTAGATGTATGACTGGTATGTTGTGAAACCATTTCTTTTTGAGTGTAACTATTATCGCATAAAGCCCTCACTTATCCTTACCGTTAATTGTTACGAACGAGTCGTTATTACGTAGTACTACTGGGTTTGACTAGCCCCACTCGGCAACAACTTTGACTGGAGGTCATAACGAGTGTAATAATCGATGTGAATTGCGAGTTCAGCGATGACTCGCGGAGGCAAATGGAAACAGTCTAGTTTCGGTAAGATGACATGACACACTCACGGATCGTAGATCCAACAACTAAACCTAAACATGTCCAGTATATATCTGTCTACAATTTCTGTCTGTCTAAACCTGTGAACTCACCAACTTTTTAGTTGACACTTTTCGCATGTATTCTCAGGTAACTAATGGAGCACACGCTAGGACGCTCACAAGGACACACTAAGGAGTCAAGCTTACATTTAGACTCATGTCCTAGGCTTGTGTGCATTTGCTACGTTTTTATAACAATTTAATCATTTGTAGTGTTTATTTCAACAATTACTTTCCGCTGCTACATATGTATTTGATGATTTACATTTTCCGCTGCATACTTATATAAACTTGTTTGGTTTTGCAAACTGTGTGATTGTGTAACTCATATAGAAGTCGTTCTATATGACCAAGAGCTGTGATTCCTGGCCACGTCACACCCACGTGGACTGACACCACGAGTGGGAAATTGGGGGTGTGACAGACTGGTATCAGAGCCTTGGTTATAGGGAACTAGGTTTGCATATAGTAAACTTAGACTATAGCCACTGCTCTACATTAGACACAACACTAGAACTTGCACACTGATGTTGTTATTATTACTATCGAACTGTTGTTTACTAACATGAGAACTTACAGGATGGCTGACAACAACGGGAACGCTAACAGGAACCCGGGCAAACGCCCAGCCGTTGACGATTTGACCGAGGATAGTCGACGTAGGATCGACAGCATAGTAGCTCAGGTGGATGCGGAGATGGAGAGGAGGACCCAGATGTTAGCTCGGGAGCGCTACTGGGGATGGCTGCCTAGCCTCCTACTACAGTGGATAGTGGCTGAGCGGGTACCTACCCCGCGGTACAGAGGTGATACCTCTGAGGGACCACGACTACCGGCACTTGGGATGCCGATGGAGAGAGCCTTCGCGGCTCATGTTGCTGTGACCCGGCGGGAGCTTCGGAGAAACGCCGAGCTGTCCGACGAGGTTCGTGTTCTTCGCGAGAAGAACGATCGCCTGGAAAGGCGAAGCGACCGACTGGAGGAGCAGAACGATCGCTTAGAGGAACAGGTGGAGACATTACGTCTCCAGGTGTCTCAGCTCATGTCTCAGCATGGCCAGATAGTTGATGTCATGCAGGAGCATGACGGGCGTATTACCGAGATCGGAAAGATATATCCGAAACTCAGGCTATGGTACAGGCAAGTGACGCCATGCTTAACGCATGGCGGCACAGTTTGTTGAGGAGCCGCCAGCTGAGGATGACGGGCCACAGTTCGAGGCCGAAGATCTCGAGGAAGGGGAGTTCGACGAGGATCCCGACGAGGATCCGGAGGAGGACGATGACGATGATGGGGACGCAGCTAGTAACATCTCCATGTCTCCATGGACTCGGATTAGTAGATTTTCCTTATTTTGTACTGTCTTTCCTTTTATCTTATTTTAGCCTAGACGAGCGGGATGTGCTCGGAGAACTCGCATTGTACTTTCTTTTCAAATTATTGTACTTCAGATTGATATTAATGGAAAATTATGCTTTATTATGATTATCTGTTTTATTTTACTACTGTTATTTGAAGCTTTGATACGATAGCTAACTTGACATTTGACATGACAACTATTCTAACTTGAGCTAACACTTAGCATATGATGACTAACATTCTAACCCCTCTATATAGAAACATGTCTGCAAGAGGAAACAACGCTCTACGACTCAAACGCAAGGCCGAGCACGGATCGACATGATGGTCGAACGAAAATTCAACAAGGTACTCGCAGAGTACGAAGCCAACCGACACGCCAGTGAGACGAGTGGCTCTAACAACGGTACTTAACTTTTGCCTAACATGACTAACATAGTATAGGTAGCCTAGACACTAACACGTTGCATTGAACTACGATGCACAGGATCTCATGGGGGAGCGGCAAAGGGATGTTTCGTTTTAAAGCTTCCTGAGCTGTCACCACTCACAAGTTTCAAGGTACTGAAGAGAGCAGTGGGACTGCTTCGTTGGAATCGAGAAGCTGGAGTCAGTTTTTCTCCATGGCTGAATGCTCGATGAGAACCGGGTGAAATACGCCACAGGAATCTAGAGGGACCAGCTCTCACCTGGTGGAATACCCATGTCCAGACCCTCGGACTGGAAACTGCAAACTCCATCCCATGGGAGAA